>OZ018393.1:56728793-57328793 GCA_963969525.1 Ontholestes murinus | reverse complement strand
AAGAATCGAAAAACATAAATATGACTAATACATATGATATCATATAATAGACTTATAACGATCACAAAATTTTATAAATTATAATTACAATTTGAGATATTGGCGTTTAAGTGTTATTTTTTTATTGGGGTTTTATTGAAGAAGAAACCAACTTAATAATTTATCGAGTCAAATTCTCTGAATAGGCAATTGACCAGAGGTCTTACGGCCTTTAACATTAATGATTTTATTCATTTTCAATTACTTAGTATTTTTTACATTTGATCTACCAACGTTTTCCTAATTTTATTTTTTGTATATTGACGGGTTCGAGATTTTTTTACAATTATTTTCTTTTCATACGATTTCGTTATAAATTTTATATAATATTCTTTATTGCATGGTTTTATCCCAAGATATTATTTATGTCATTTTCTCTCGTATTTATGTAATTAGTTATTGATCATTTGATCATTTGGTAGAGCCATTTCATGTTAATGCATAATCTTTTTACTTTTAAGAATTATCACTGATTTCATAATTACTAAGATATATTTTTTTTAAATTTTAACATATTTATGCTGTGAGTATTAAAATGACATCACCATTTTATTAAATAAAAATAATCTAGTTGGATGATTAAAAAGAAACACTATGATTTTCTTTAAATTTAATCTTTTATATCAAGATTTTCAAGGCATTAATTAACTCGAAAATTTTCTTATGACTGCTTCACAGGAAGACTTCGTAATGGATATTTTCTTTTAAATATGCCAGTGAAGTTGGCTTGTTTGAGATAACATCATTGGGAAAAGTCCAATATGATTGTTTCACCTCTCCTAGAAATCAATTTGCCAGGGAAAAATTCACGAACTCGTGACTGAGACGTGTTCGACGTGTGTGATGTTGCTCCGTCCTGCTGGAATCAATCAATCAATCAATATCAATCCTTTATTTCTCGTAGCCACTTTATACAAAAATACATTATAGAAGTAACAACATGGTCGAGAACGTCAAAGAACCATGTTCTTTGGTAATAGTCAGAAATGTTTTTTAATCCAGACACTAAGAAGTTGTCAAACATCTGATTTATTTTGAAATCGAAATATAAACTTATTTTCTATCAATTTATCTCGAGATTTCATGGATGCATGTTTATCATGCATTAAGAAGATTGGATATTGATCATGTCATCCTTCAATCGTGTAATTTTGTGTGCTTGTGCATGTGTGTATAAATCAACTATTGACTTTTAAGAATTATCACTGATTTCATAATTACTAAAGTATTTCTACTATAATTTTAACAAAACATTTTAAATTGAATATTCTAGTTTGGAATTTTAGACCTCTTTTTAAATAGTTTTTCCAACATTAATATTTTCTACAGATCTACGATTTGGTTTTAAATTATTTATAATTTCCTTTTACATTTCATTTTTTATATTTGCCTTCTATAAAGACACATTTGAGGTGACATCTATTGTTTGAGGGTTGCATTAATGTCGTTTATATTTGAAGTATTGGGAATAATTGAATATTTTGATCAGATGTCTATAATTGCCTCTTCGGTTGAAATTAGAATTTATCTTTATTTTCCATTTATTTTCTGTTCTATTTTAACGTTTACATCGGATACAGATAGATGCAGCATTCAAAGTGACATCTATTATCTGAGACTTTAACTAATTTCCCTAATCAAGTCGATGTACCACCAAAAAATAAAAAATAGGAAACTGTCATTAGCGGCAATTACAATAATAGTTGTAATATCTTAACGGAGATTTTAAGTGTTAAGACTTCAAAATGAAATTCCGATTCTTTTAATACTCTTCTTGGATATCTATTATTGTGTTTTCGTTTTTAATTATTTAGTATTTTCATTCTTTTTTTTGTCTAAATAAAGATAAATGCATAATTTAAGGAGACATCTATTATCCGAGCGTTGAACTGTTATCCTAACGGAGATTTTAAGTATTAAAATTATGTTTCCTATTTCAATGCTTATCTTGAATATATTTTATTGTGTTTTCGTTTTAAATTATTTAGAATATTCATTTGTTTTCCATTTTTCTTTGTTTTTTGTTTTACATTTACCTTTGATAAAGTTAAATGAATTATTTAAAAAGTCATCTATTTTCCAAATGTTGAACTGAATGAAATGAATTCCCCCAGTTAAGTGGATATATCACCAAAAATTATAGGGAACTGTCAAAAGGAACAGTTTTAATTGTTCAATTATCTTTCTGGGTTTTTGGAGAGTTAAAAACTTCTTTAACAAATTTCAATCTATTCTTCAATCGAATTACGCTGATGAGATCCAAAACAAAGAAGCAATAATAAAGTATATATTTCTCGGATGTCTAAGTTTGTGGTTTTTTTATTTATTTTCTGTCTCTGTTTAATATTTACCTGGGATAAAGATAGTTGCATCATTTAAGGTGACATCTATTATCCAAGCGCTGAACTAATTTCGCTAATTTTGTGGATACACCACTAACAATTACAGACAACTGTTAATAGCGACAATTATGATTATATTATAATTAGCGGATATTTGTAGTGTTAAGATTAAATTTTTTCAGTCTTCAACTAATGCTGATAAGATCCAAAAGAGGAAACGACAATTCAATGCTTTCTTTTAATACTTGTAATTGTGCTTTCGTATTAAATTATTTAGGATTTTCGATGGTTTTCCATATTTCTTCATTTATATTTTATGCTTTACTTTGATACAGGTTAATTCATAACTTCTGACAACCATTATTTGAGTGTTGTGCTAATTTCCCTAATCGATACATTTTTAATACAACTTTTGTTGTAACTGGAGCAGTTGGCAGTTTCTTAAAATTTTTGGTGGTATATCAACCCACCAAAAATTATAAGAAACTGCCAACAGTTACAATTACAACAAAAGTTGTATTAAAAATGTATTAAAATCTTTTGCGTTGCAGAAAATAAACTAATAATTAGAAAAACACGAAAACATTTGTAAATCGTAAAGTTTTTTTTCTAATTAAGAGTTAAATTTTCTTAACTGATATTTTGTAGTGTTACTGACTTCATAATAATACTCCGTTTTTCAGACTTTATAACGACACTAAGTCTGGATAAAATACAGAACAGGTTAATAATATTGAAGAACTGAATAAAATTCCTAGCCACACTTGTTTTTTTTTAAATTTTATTTTAGTATTTAATAAAATAAAAATAAAAACTAGTGAAGCAAGGAATTTTATTGAATTCATCATTATAGAATACTTCACATTACTCAACCCAAAACTTAAGGAAAACAATAATTTTATGTTCACAACTAATATCGTTTTAGATTCTAAGAATATTCTTTGGTTTTCCATTTTTCTCGGTTATTGTTTTTTTTTTTTAACTTTTGTCTCTGGTGAGGTAAATGCATAATTTAAGGTGACATCAATGGTATTATGAAATACCCGAATTGATAACCACTAAAAATTATTAGAAACTTTTAATATTGAAATTTTCAGTTATCCAATATCCAAAGGATATTTGGAGAGTTAAAGACTTCACAAAAAATATTTTTCCAGTCTTTAACCATGCTACTGAGATGTTGAGGAGATCTAAAACTGAACTATAACTTAATATATATACAATAATCTTTATTTGGACAATACAAAATAAATACTAACAATAAATATGAACACAATACAAATGGATGGTGTTAGTCCGTCTAGGCTATAGACCTGAGGTCTTTCAGCCCTATCTTTGAATTTAAGGTGAGAGAATAAAAATCTTTGCTAGCTAGCTTAATTGTCCTGATGATTCGCACAAAATTCATGAATTGTGGGGGGAGGATGTTGATATTTCGAAGGGATATTTGGATTTCGGGGGAAACAGAATTTGGTTAACAAAGATTGGTTGTGGGGATTATTGGCAAATTTAACGCTAAGGCTTAATATACGTTCGGAAATGGGTGGAATTTGGGTGGTTTCGTACAGAAGATTATTTGAGGGATTGTGGAGTGTTTTCGATTTAAATTATTTAGAATTTTCTTCGCTTGAAGAAGCCACAGTGCCGTGAAACATATGTAGTGTTTAAAATAAAATTTGAAAATGTAACAGCCTTGCTATCAAGATATTGAATATGGATTTTCAACGCTTAATTAACTCAACAATCAATCTATTTAGAATTTTATAGTTTCAATTTATATTCTGTTTGTGTTTACCTCGGGAAAATTAAAATTTAATTGATTTCATATAAAGATAGATGCTCCATTTAAGGTGACATCTATTGCAGTAAATTGTAATTAAAGTATTATCACTTTCTCAACAAAATTGTTTTTATTGGGTAAAGAACACGTCGTATTCGACATGTGCTTCTAGTCAATAAAATCAATTTTGTGAAGAAAGTGATAATATTTTAATTACAATTTACTACATAATAATCTTCACGTAACTGAAAAATATATATTTCTATGACATCTATTGTCTGAGCTTGGTACTAACCTCGCTAAACAAATCTATATACCACTAAAGACTACAAAAGAATGTCAACACAACAATCATAACAATATTTGTATTATCTTAACGAAAATTTTAAGTGTTAAAAGACTTCATATGAAAATTCCGCTTTCCAACTTTTAACTGTTGCTTATAAGATTTGGAACAATGCGTCGATAATTCAATGCTTTCCCTTGGATTTCAGTAATTGTGTTTTTGTTTTAAACTATTTAGAATTTCCTTTGATTTTCCATATGACTCAGCTTTTGTTTAATATTTACCTTTAATAAAGATTAATCCATAATTTAAGGTGATATCTGTTATCGTTGCCCTAATTGCCCAATTGAGTGGGATATACTACTAACAATTATATTGAACTGTCAACAGGGACAATTACAAAAATGATCAAAATACTCCATAATAAAATTCCGCTTTTCAGTCTTCAGTAGCACTTTTTCTTCTGCGGCGGAGGTTGACAACTATTTCATATCTGTCGTTGCTCTCATCAGATCTTCAAACCCCTTTCCTATCAAATTCCTAATGTTCTGGAGCCACAACATTCTTCTTTCCTTCTATCTTCCTCTGGAATATCAGACGTAGCAGTTAGTAGCATTCGTGCCTCATTACATGGCCAGTAGCATTTCTTCTTCTGTAGGTGCCTCTCCAAGCGGAGGTTGGCAACTATTTCAGCATATGATTTCCTATCTGTTGTTGCTCTCATCAGATCTTCAAATCCCTTTCCTATCGATTTACTAATGTTCTGGAGCCACGACATTCTTCTCCTTTCTTCTATCTTCCCCTTGTATATCAGACGTAGTAGTTCGTAGCATTACATGGCTAGTAGCACTTCTTTTTCTGTAGGTGCCTCTCCTAGCGGAGGTTGGCGACTTTTTGAGGATATGATTTCCTATCTGTTGTTGCTCTCATCAGATCTTCAAACCCCATCCCAGTCGACTTCCTAATGTTTAATGTTCTGCAACCACGACATTCTTCTCCTTCCTTCTATCTTCCCCTGGATTATCAGACGTAGTAGTTCGTAGCGTTCATGCCTTATTACATGGTCGAGGTAAACTGTTTTTCGCTTTTTAATATCGAGTAGGAGTTCCACTCTTCGAAGGACTTCTTCATTCGATAAGTGTTCGGTCCATGATATTTTAAGTAGCACTAAGCTAATAGTATCCAAAATAGTGGATCAGTAATTTAATTTCATCTTCAATTTCTATATTTGTATTTTAAATTATTTAAAATTTACTTTGTTTTCCAATTAATTTCTGTTTTATTGTTTATTGTTTACCTTGGATAAAAACAGTTGCATCTTTTAAGGTGACATATATTATCCAATCGCTGAACTAATTTTCCTAATTGAGCGGATATTCCACAATTACAGCCAATGCGACAATTATTAAATAAACTCCATTAGAAAAAGTAAATATTTCAGTCTTAAATGGCACGAAGTTGATGAGACTCAAAACAGGCAAGAAATATAATTCAACATTTTCCTAGAATATCTGCCAGTTTTGTAATTCCCCTAATTTTAATTTTTCGAATATTAAGTCTATTTTAGCTGGTACTTTTCGCATATCTATAAACTGTTTCAGGATTTTCCACATATTTATAGACTCGTTTTCATCTATTGTTTTTATACGTGTATTTTTATGCTATTTTAATAAGCTTCAGTATTTTTTTTCCTTTTTGCTACGTCCATAATTCTATGATAAGTTTTTTTGATGGTTTCCCTATGTGCACCTTTCATGCTAGGTCTATTTTAATAGATTTAACAAATTTATAGATATTTATAGACACTTCTTATCTTATAGTTTTCCTCTGTCTTAGGAATTTCCACATATTTATGGACTTTTCATATATTTAGAGAATCTTGAATGGACGAAGAATCCGCCTCTATTTGAAAAAATAGAAACAAAAAAGACGGTTTAGGGTTTCATTATTTATTTAATGTTGAACACTGCAACATTAAATAGTGAAACACTAAACCGTGTGATTTATTTGTATATTTTATAGACTCTTAAATGCTAAACCTAATTTATATATTCTTTCTGCTTAATGACAAGTACAATATTTTATGTTAAGTCTTTTGATAGTGTTTGATAAGTCTGTTTCGGGAATTTCCACACATATTTATAGATTCTTCATACTTCTTAGTGTTCCTACGTCTATTTGTAGGCTAAATAGTTTTCAGAAGAGAGATAAAGAATTAGCTTATTGTTATAAATAAATAATTTGAACCTAGCCAGTCATGATTATAGGCCTTTTGGTCTTTTCATGCCCTGTCTCGAATCTAACAACAAAATATTTTTGCTAAATAGCTGAACTGTCATTATGATTCGCACAAATGAATTGATACATAAAAGGGATTTGAATGGATTATAAATTCAAAATAAAATAAAACGAATAACTTTGTTTTTATCACTTTTTTAATAACACTTGTTACTATAGTTTCGACAACTTCAGCTTGTCTTGGATTATAAATGTTCTTAAAACATAACATTTAGCATCTTGGATTGCTTATTTATTTTTCTTCTGCTTTTATTTTTCTCAAATACCTGTCACTTTTGAATAAACTTTCATATAGTCTAGTAGAGTGTAGATATTGAGTTGAATCTTAAGTCATTTCAGTTTTTGTTTTACTATATTCAAAGGTGACTTTTTGTAGAAAGAAATAATTTTATTCAATTATGTATTGACCTTTTTATGACCTTTTGCCATCTTATTATATGAAGTAAGTGATCTTTGATACCATTGTCTAAATTGAATTGTTTACAATTCAAAGAGTTTTGTAAAGATCAAAACAAATAGTAGTCGGATGACGTAAGGTCTGGTGAGTATGATGGATGGTCCATCAAATCTCATCCAAGCTTCATCAACTTCTAGCTGGTGTGGTCTTACATTGTCATGGTGGACAACAACACTCTTACGATTTGCCAATTCAGACCGCTTTTCATTGATGTCATCATTCAATTTGTCCAATTGGCGACTGTATACATCCGTATTGATGGTTTGGTTCTGCAGCAGCTCA
Organism: Ontholestes murinus; assembly: GCA_963969525.1. Classification (NCBI taxonomy): domain Eukaryota; kingdom Metazoa; phylum Arthropoda; class Insecta; order Coleoptera; family Staphylinidae; genus Ontholestes; species Ontholestes murinus. The sequence continues at coordinate 57,321,309 of OZ018393.1, read as the reverse complement.
AAATACACGACGCCTTTGTAATCCCACCAAATTAAGAGCATTACCTTCTTTTGGTTTTTATTTGTTATCGACTTATTTGCAGCTTGTCCACCAGGCTTTCAATGATCGTTTTCGTACGACGTTGTCGTAAATTATCCATTTCCCATCGCCAGTGATAATATATTTGAGAAATGGATAATTTTTATAGTTTTTAAGAGATTGCCGCAGGCGTTTATGTGCTTTGTTAAATGAATTCCAAATATTGAATTTACTAACACATTCCAGCTTGTGCAAATTTCTTCCTGCGGTCTTTTGAGAAATGTTTAATATTTCTGCGACCTCTCAAGTCATATAACGGTGGTTTGCTTCGATGAATGCCTTTATTCTATTGTCTTCAGCATCAATTGGCTTTCCTGAAAGTGACATTGAAATTGTTATAAGTTTAATTTTAAAAATATGTTCGTTGTTGGAAGCTGAATAGGTGGTTATTCACGTAATAATTTTTTAATCAATTAAATGAACAGTGAAGGTTTTACAGTCGATTAATTCTGAAAATTAACAATTTTATGCTGCACTTGAAACAATGGAATAATCAAAAATCGTAACAGGTTTCTTTCTGATTAAAACTTAATAACCTTCTACCTTAATTTACGCTTACCGTAGAAGTTATAAATATTTGATTGGCTTGACAACAAATGAAAAGAATGTTATAAATACTAAAGCGCCGACAAAATTGACGTTTGATTCCTTAAGTCATGTCTACACTTTAATCACTCGCGTGATTTGCTGGTGTGATTTTAGCTCAGACATGACTTTTTGCCACCGATTTCTATTGAACGTTTATGGTATTACAAAACACGCAATAATTTTCAAGATAATCAATAATTTTCCACCCCTCAAGATGCACATTGCTTGCACTTTCTTTGCAAACGTTATTTATTTATTTGCAACTTTAAATGTACTTCAGATGTGTTGCATGGTTTATTTATTATAATAATACATTATTAATAGTTTTTAGTCATCATTAGTCTTCTAGTATTTATATGTTATTACCTATTGTCAGTTAGATATTGATAATAAGCTCTTTAAATGTACATACATCAAAAAATTTGGTTGTGAAAAAAGAATATTCCAAAAAGTATTTTTTTTTAAATTTAAAACTTTATTCAAATATAGATATATAAAAACATCAAATATATATGATATATTATATGATAAAATCGTAACAAAATCAACAAGTCACAGAAAACAAAAAGAAATTATGTATTTAATATTAAAGTTATTATTTTTAATATTAAACTGTATATTATATACACGCATACAACATCTTATACATGATTTACATGTTTATACATTTTATTTTATTTAGTTTTAATTGTTGTTATTCTTTAGATCATAAGCCTTTCAAACCTACATTCAAACTTTGTTGATTTCTCATCATTAAGAAATGTTTCTTTTTTTGTAATTCAGGTATGGTTATGATGTGTTGTTCCATGCCATTAATGCCAATAGTGAAGGACTTTGTGGCCGACCATCCTTTCATATTCTACGTTTCATATGAAGGGCAAACACTCTTCCATGGAAGATTAACTAAGATTGAAATGCCCAAGTGAATAATGGCTTTATGAAAAATTATTGTTGTTTAAAAAAAATCATTTAATTTGCTTTAAGTACTTATAATAAATTATTTTTATTAGGATAGTACTATTTCAAAATGTATGTATTTAGTTGTGATATTATACAAGACAAGTTTTTCTTATCAATAAAAATTTAATTTACACTTTTATAGTTTATAATATTATTGAATTATTATTATTTGAATCAAGTGTTACCTGGGAATTAAAATGTGACTAGGATGACTTTAGTAAGACCTCTTAATCTAACTCTTTTAGATTAATAATTTAAAAATAAGAAACGTTACGTAAATTTGCAGGTTTATAGTAAATTGATTGGATGAGTTACGTGAAGATAAACCTGATTATAATCACAGGTTTATGTATGTAAAATCTATACTACGAGTTATTGTTAATGTTAATAATTGGATTCTAATTAAAACGATTTAAAAATATCTTATGTAATATCAGTCGCGCGTATTTTAGTTTTATTATTTTGCCCTCGATAAACATCTTGATGAAAGCTAAGAGTAAAATATTTATAGTGAGCGTTAAAATTAGACCGTTTGGAGGGGCCAATAATCATAAACGTCTTATTGAATGTACAGAAAAATTCAATACCTCAGGAAAATAGATTAAGTTTCCTCTAACTGATGAATTATTTTATGATTGTGTATTATTCACAGAAAATAATATATGCCGTCATATTAATACATTTAAGAAATAAAATTCTTTTATGTGCGATGTTTAATATTATATATGAATATATAAAAAGAAATAAGAAATATGCAAAGAACATATTAACTCTGATGAAAATCGAGATTGATCAATTAAAAAACTTTGATCGTTTCAACACTTAAATACAGTGTTAAAACATTGATAATGGTCACTTTGTGTTCGAAATATATATTTGGTATTTCAAATGAACTGTATGAAGAAAGGTTTTTGGTGCTTCATTTTATAATACATAAATACAAATTGATTAATCAATTTTACTCTACAACAATTTTAATGGTTCTGCCTGTTGATCGAACCACCCTTATCGACTCGAACACGTCTTTTTCGTCTTAACGATAATGTTGATATAAAAGTGGGTAGGAAACACCTAAATGGAAAAACTATTGTTTGATAATGACAAGCTGAAGTGGTCGCAACTGTAGTCGCAAGTGTAATTAAAGAAGTGAATTCTTTTATTTATTTTGAATTATCACAATGTATCACGAAGAGAAAGCCTCCGCAATAACTTATTTAATTATCGTTAATTACCTATGGTTGATTAAACCATCCTTATAACCCTTTGCATTTTACTAAATAACTCTTATATTTTTGACCCTATTTTCCCTAATTATTTTATTTACTTTCATATTCAGCTATTTACATAGTAGTACTATATTAAATAATATTCACTATGATAATGACTTTATTATAAATAAATACTTATTTTTACACATTCCATTCCTGGTGTAATATAATCAATAGAAAATACTTACTGAATACTAGTACAAAACAATTCTTTTAATGCATATTTTTACAAATTCAAAAAATACGTATTTATAAGTAAATACAAGATTTTATATAGCTTTGTGTTTCATATTTCATCCTAAAACTCTGTATATATTTTTATTTTTCTCATGAAAAAGTACCCTACATAAATGCAGTAATCACTATTTATTTTTGTTTTGTTTACGAGGCAATAATGTTTTTTGTAATTTAGGTGCGATTATGATGTTGCGTTGCATGCCGATGGTGTTGCCAAAGAAAGTGGTCACTGCCGATCATCCCTTCATTTTCTACATTTCCCATTCCGGGCGCAACCTGTTCCACGGGAAGCTCGCCACGACAGTCGAATAAACTATCAAAAACGATCAAAATCTGCAAATGAACAATAACAACAGAAAATAAAATTATTGTCTTTGTAACTCTATCAAACTATATCTTCGATGTGGATGAAAATTTAATACACATTTTAGGTGTGAAGAGTAAAGGTGGTCTAATTTAGTAAACAATTTTGACGTAATATTAAAAAAAAATATTATAAGTTAATTGCAATTAAAATATCCATGTGTTTCAAGGTTCAAATATGATTAATTTCGATTTATTTATATTTTTATGTCTTAATTTTTAACCAGGTTTAATTGGTCGATAAACATTGTTGTTGATCAGTTAAACTTTAATAAGGGTTAAACCAGGATTGAATAATATTCGTATAAGAAGAAATCTTCCAACTCTTAAAATGTGTACTTATATATAAAAAAGAACGGTCTTATATGTGTTAGTGGATGTAGCTTTAACAGAATAATCCGAGCAATGTTGTAAAGCTAATATTTTTTAAATTTGTTTATAACAAAAGGAATATATGATATTTATTAAATTGTATTTACAATAAACAGGCGTGATTTTTTCCTAACCTTATAGAAATCCTTATGAATTTTGGTCGTACATTAAGGAATATTAAGAAGTAAGAAAATTGTTTTGTGGATTGAAGAAAGGTGAATGAAAGGATAAACTAATTTTCATTTAATAGTTATAAAGGAACATCTTGGGTTAGATAAATTAAACGTAAAGAAAGATAGAGAGAGATGTAAAGAAAAATATATTGAAAAAAAAGAAAGAGATAAAAATATGAAATAATTATACATCTTGATCATGAAATAGGTTAAGAAATAAAAACACTCAGTATATTAGCAAAGTGTTTTTATTTCTCAACCTACTTCATAGCTAGAGATAGATTTATGAATAGATAGTAAAATAGGGAAAGAGATAGATAAATAGATAGATCTCTATCTATTGATAAATAGCGTCTGAGATAAAGAGGCAGATAGGTAATAAGAGAGTTAGAGTAATAAAGATTTATAAAGAGATAAAAAGACAGACTTACAGAAGCTCCCACAAATCAATTTATATATAAAGAGATTATTTCTCTCTAACACTAAATTTATTCCCTACGCTGTAAATACAAATCATAATAGTTAAATGGAAGGTACATTTTAAGAACTTTTAAAATTATTAATCATACATAAGCATTTATTTGGTTACTGTATATCTTTTTATTTTTCAATTTTCTTGGCATACAATAAAGAAGGCTAATAATTGTTTTTAGGATTAGAGAAAGTGATTGATTGTTGAGGAACTTAGGCGTTGAATCCATATTCAATAATAAGATAACGAGACTGTCGGATTTTTAAATTTGGTTTATTTTAAACACTACATATGTTTCACCACACTGTGGCTTCCTTACCTGAAGAACAGTCTCGTTATCTTAATATTGACTAGAGAAAGGTAATTGAAAGCAATTTTAAAACCAGAGTTTCCAAAATCCTAGAGGGAGAGAGAGAGAGATGGAGAGAGAGGGTGATAGAGAGGAGAGTTGTAGAATAAGAAGGACAAATAAAAGGTAGATGCAGGGATTAGAGTACTTTAAAGAGATAGAGACTTAAAGAGAGATCGAGAAATAGATAGAGAGAAAGAGATTTTAATATTTGTTGAATGACTTTCTCACTTATCACTTGGTGAAACATTTTGAACTATTGCTGATGATTTTAATCATCTTGAATAATAAATATATCTCTTACACAGTAATTACAAATTCACTAGTGAAATAAAATAGCATTTAAAAAAATATAAGATTTGTTCTTAATTTTATCTCAATTTGGGACATACCAGCTTTATTTTGTTTGTATTTTTTTTTCGTTTGTGGTTATTGCTTCAATAGTGAATTTTGTTATTGTAGATAGATAGAGATAGAGAAAGAAGGAGACAGATAAATATAGACAGGGAGTTAAAGAGAAGGAGAGATAGAAAAAAAAACGAAAACGAGATAGGTACGTAGACATATAGAAATTCAAAAAGAGAGATAAATAGAGATGAAGAGAGAGTTAGAGAGAGAGAGTATAGATAGATAAAAAGAGGTTTTAATCCTCTTCAATAATAAATGCATTCCTTAAAGTGTAATTACAAAATCACTTTAGTCTTTTTTTTAATTTTTAAAAAGAGAGTGATTAATCCTTAACACTAATTTCATCCTCTACACCGTAGTTTAGTGAAAAAAAGTATTTATTGTTTAAGCGAGAGAGAGAATTGCATGGAGATTGAGAGAGAGAGAGCATAGATGGTAGAGAAAAGGAGAGAAAAATATTGTTTAATCCTTTTGAACACAAAATTCATCCTCTTTACTAGAATTACAATATTACTGTAGTTGAATCAAAAGAAAATTTAAAGCCTTGATTGTTTAAAATAAAATAGCAGTTTTATTTTTAATCGTATGGCATTTGGGGCAAAGTGGTTTGTATCTCTTATATTATTATTAATTTTGTGTCTTCTTCTATGTTACTAAAATTCAAGATTTAAGCAATACACAAAAATTGAAAAAAAAATGTGTATTGCTTAAATCTTGATATTTATTTACAGAGAAGGAGTTTAAAAAAAGATTTTATGGAATATAGAAAGGTTAATCAAAAGAAATAGGGAAAAGTGGGCTGAAAGACCACCGCTCGATAGCCAACGGAAAAAAAAGCAAGAAGAGAAGAAGCATAGTAATTGTCTTATTATCAGATGCAACACTATTTTCCAATGAAGATGTTTATCTCTCTAGGGAAGAGTAGAATAATTTTCGTTTTATAGTAACGAAAGAAATTTCATAATTGATGTTTAAGAAAAAAAGGTAGAAATAAAAAGAGGGATAGAGAGACAGAAAAATAGAGAGAGTTAGATAGATAACGAAATAGACAAATGGAGAGAGAGAGAAAGAAAAATATTTAAATAGTAGCAAAGTAAATTAATAGTTTGTTACTATAAAAAAATTCCATAAGGAAATGTAGAAATAAAAGGTTTTATAGAATGACAGAGAAATAGATAGAGATATAGAGAAATAAATATTAAGATTAGATATAGAAAAAGAGTTTGACAGGGATAGATAAAAAGATAGGGGAAGTGTAAGATACTTAAAGAGAGAGATAGAGAAATAGATAGGAATAGATAACGAAATAGATAAATAGAGAGAGAAAGAGAAAATTTAATCCTCTCGAGCACTACATTCATAACTTGCACTATAAATACAAAATCCCAACAGTTGAATAGTAGCAAAGGAAAAGTTTCGGCAAATAAATCTTAGGGTGAGAAAAATTGATAGAGTTAGATATAGAGACGTAGCAAAAGAGAGAGGGAGAGAGAAAATATAAGGAAACATATAGAAAAATACAGAGAAAGAAATGGTTATATATAAATAAAGAGAGACATAGACAAATATAAGAAAGTCGTTGCTTACACTGTAATAGATATATGGTTAAAAAATATATTTAGAGAGAGAAAGAGAAAGAGATGGAGTTTCTCTCCGAAAGAAATTCATTATTTACACTGTAATTACAATATCACTATATTGAAATTAAAAGCAAATTGAAAGCCTTTTTTTATAAATAGATATATTTAAATTAAAAGCTTGGAGAGGGAGATAGATAGACAGAGAGATAGATGAATAGAGAGATATATCGAAAGGGATATATGCAGATAGATAGATAGATGAATAGAGGGATAAAGAGATAGAGAGATAGATAGATAGATGAATAGAGGGATAAAGAGATAGAGAGATAGATAGATAGATAACTAGAGAAATAAAGAGATAGAGAGATAGAGATGTAGAGAGATAGAGAGATAAAGAAAAACAGAGAGACAACGAAATAGAGAGATAGGACGATAAAGAGATCTCTCTCCATCTCTTTATCTCTTCATTCATCTATCTCTCAGTCTTCCTTCACCAAGCTTTAATTATTAAACTTTTGGTTTTCCTTTCTTACTATTATTCCAAAATGACTCTACCCTTTAGTCATTTTGGTATAATAGTAAGAAAGGAAAATCAAAATTTCAATAATTAAAGCTTGGGTAAAGATAAAGAGAGAGAGAGAAATAGAGAGATATATGGATAGAGAGATAAAGAGATTGAGAGATCTATCTCTCTCTATCTATCTAATATCTCTATCTCTTCATCTCTTTATCTCTATATCCATCTATCTCTCTATATAGAGATAGAAGCAGAAAGAAATATAAGAATGTCATTGCTTACACAGTAATAGATAGATAGATAAAAAAGATATTTAGATTTTCTCCGAAAGAAATTCGTTATTTACACTGAAATTACAATATTACTATATTTTAATGAAATGAAAATTTAAATTTTATAAAGTAATAGATATATTTGCGGTCAATCGGTTAACACATTTTTTTATTTTATTATTTTTTGTAACAAAAATTTTAATTTAAAGCCTGGAGAGGGAGATAGATAGACAGAAAGATAGAGAGATAGATCGAAAGAGATATGGAGAGATAAAGAGATAAAGATATGAAGAGATAGTGAGATAAAGAGATAGATAGATCTCTTTATCTCTCTATAAATCTATCTCTCTAATTCTCTCTCTCTATCTCTCTCTTTCCCCAAGCTTTAATTATTTAAATTTGTATTTTCCTTTCTTGCTATTATACCAAAATGACTCTACTCTCTCGTGATTTTGGTATAATAAGTAAGAAAGAAAATCAAAATTTCAATAATCAAAGTTTAAAGAGAGATAGAGAGATAGATCGAAAGTGATATATAAAGATGGAGTGATTGATAGATAGAGAGATAAAGAGATGAAGAGATATAGAGATAGGGAGATAAAGAGATATAGAGATAGAGGAATAGAGAAATATGTCTCTGTCTCTTTATCTCTCTATTCATTTATCTCTCTATATCTTCCCCAAGCTTTAATCATTTTTATTTTCTTACTATTATACCAAAATGACTAAAGAGTAGAGTCATTTTGGTCAAATCAATATTTCAATAATTAAAGTCTGGTGAGGAAGATAGAGAGAGAGAAGTAGAGAAATAGATGGATATAGAGATAGATCGAAAGATATAGAGAGAGATCTCTCTCCCTCCCTTTCCTTTCTTACTCTTATACCAAAATGACTCTACTCTTTAGTCTTTTTGGTATAATAGTAAGAAAGGAAAATACAAAACTTCAATAATCAAAGTTTGGAGAGGGATACAGAAAGACAGAAAGATAAAACTTAAGAGAAATATAGAGATAGAAAGATTGATGGATAGAGAGGTAAAGAGATTAAGAGATAAAAAAATATAGGGATAGAGAGATATAGAGATAGAGAAATAGAGAGGTAGAGGGATAGAGGGATCTCTCTGCATCTCTTTATCTCTTTATCCATCTATCTCTCTAACTTCGTCCCCAAGCGTTAATTATTGAAATTTGTATTTTCCCTTCTTACTATTATATCAAAATGACTAAAGAGTTGAGTCATTTTGGTCAAATCAACGTTTCAATAATCAAAGTTTGGTGAGGAAGATAGAGAGTGGAATAGAGAGTTATACGGATATAGACATAGAGGGATAGAGAGATCTCTTTCCATTTGTCTATCTATGTATCATTTTGCTATATATCTAAGAAAGGAAAATCAAAATTTAAATAATTAAAGTTTGGTGAGGGAGATAGAAGGAGAAATAGAGAGATACATGGATAGACAGATAGATCGAAAGAGATAGAGAGATAGATCGAAAGAGATGGAGAGATATGGGGATAGAGAGAGAGTTTGACAGGTATAGAAATTTTAAGAGATATAGAGATATAGATAGGCACATAGTGTAGTAAAGAGAGATAGAGAGATCAAGATATTGAGAGGTAGAAAGCTAGAGACGTATAGAAATAGAAATGTAGAGATATTGAGAAATATACAAACATAAAGAGATAGACAGATAGGTATATAGATAGAAATATAGAGTAGTAGATATGTAGAGTATTGTATTCTTTTACAACACCAAATTCATCCATTATTCTGTAATTGAAAGATAAATGAAACAGTATTTTTTAAATAAAAATAGATATATTAATTATTGTGTAATATTTGAGGAAAAATAATTTTATTTTATTAATTCTTTTTTTTTTCTAAGCATGTAGTTGTGCTGAATGTTCGTATGTAGAAATGTGCCATCTATCTGTATTAAACAAAAGGATAAGTTTAGTGGCATTTGAAAAAAAATAGCTGTCACTAACTTGACGGTAAACGTATTTCCAATTCTTTTAAATTGGAAATTAAATTTTTTGCCGTTTATAAATACATGTGGTTAATTATAATGAAGCTTTACCCTCAGAATAAAAATTTAGATGGGGATGAAACGCCAGATTTAAATAGGCTGCATAATATAATATAATAATCTTTTTATTTTAAGTTCTTAGAAGTAAATTTTTAATAAGTTCTGAAACGCAAAATAATTATTTTCTAAATTCTAAGATTAAGTAGCTAATTTAAAGTTAGAACTCAGATTCATTTAAGTAATATTTTCTCTACTTATTCATTTATTAGTTCTGAAGCGCTAAATTAATATTTTCCATCTAAATATATGTTTTAAGATTAAGTAGATAATTTAGAGTTATTTTAAAGTGTTTGCATAATATAGGTTAAGAAAAACAATTACAGTCACCTGCAATAAAATATTATATAAAACCATTTGTTATTTTCTCTAATCGTTATTTTTCTAAGTGAATAGGATGCAACAAAACCAGAATTTCTTCTTCCTCTTCTTTTTTGTTCTCACTATTTTATCCGGTTTAACTTCTGAGTCTCTGACAATAGAGTTAGTCAACGCTTGTATAAATAATACCCTACAAAAGCTACAGAAGTAGAAAAATATTAGCATTTGCCTATCAATGTCGTGTCTTTTGTTGTATGCACCAATGTTACGAATTATTTTTTTACTTCAGGTCTAATCTCCGTATGTTTCTCAATGCCCATGCCACCAATAGAGATGCGAGCTGATCATCCATTCATTTTTTACATCCAACACGGGACCTCGCCTCTGTTTTATGGGAAATTGGCTAATGTCGAATAAAAATGAAAAATTACTACACATTTATTAACTGTCTTATTACACTTCCAAATAAATATTTAGGCAAAATTCAATTTGGACTTCAGAAACTGCCAACTCAATCACTGGACACACGTCGGATAACCTCACTTTAATTTGATTGTACCTACAAAATTATTTAAATAAATGTTTGTATTGATGAAAATCAAGGGTTGCACATTGTGTTTATTTTTTCTATTCGAACTAATTGAAATCTATTTTCTATAATAGAATTCTGTGAAAATAAAAATAACACTTAATATTTGTTTTGTTTGTTTAAATAAGTGAAGTGAGAAATAAACTGATTATTATCATTTTCATTTTCAAAACACTTCACATAAACTCAAATTATTAATAGTGAATAGAACTCTAAATTAAATTAGTCGCTTTTTTGTGTACAGAATGTCCTAAAAGATAAAATTTAATTATTTATCATCACAAACATTTCCAGAATAGAGAAATAAAGAAGATGGTTTCAAATATGTGGTTTAACGTTTTTGAAACCATATACTGTGTCAGTATTCTATTAAGTGATATTTAGTCTTAACAAGTAACAGCCTGATCAATCCAGTAAATAAACAAGGAAAAAAATAAATTGCATGGAGCTTGCGCCAATTTTGGAGGTATTTTTCTGCTCGAGCTGATGTATCTCCAAAATTCACATTTTGATGTCGTAATTTATTTTTGACTTGTGGGAATAAATTAGGTGCAAAATAAGGGATGTGTATAGCATCATTTCGGTTTTTTCAGTTCGGAAAAAGTCTCTAGCTTGAGGCGATGTGTAGTAGAAAAGGATGCATCTGCAACAATTGGCTTCCCTTATTTTTCTAAAGTCTTCTGAGAGGTAATTGGTTACGCACCACTTAGAATTGATCATTTTACCAATGGTATAGTTGCAACATGTCCGCTTCTTCCGAAAAATCTGCCGACCTGTGTTTGAAGTGCTTGTTGGATTTTGCTTCTCTTGCTGTTTACTTTCGATCTTGTTTAGCGATTGTTAAATTATTTGAGAGCTAAAATCATACGATATTGTATGTATGTTGATCTCACTAATGCTCAAGGATGCCTTAATCATAATTCCAATCATAATTAATTTATTTATGAACTATCAACATTAATGTTACCTAAAATAAAATTACATAAAACCAAAATTCATGATCATAGACATAACTGCGTTAGAGAACTCAAGTAGCCACTATTTGTTATTGTAGTACTAGTTTCATTTAATGCAAAAAATAACAGCATGCAATCTTTTACCATTATTTTATTTCTTATTAATAAAGGGAAAGTAAATTTAATTAATTATAAATGTAATAATTCTATTTTCACGTCATACAAGTAATAAGTAGTACCTGAATTCCGTAAATAACATTTATCGCATACTTACAATTTTTAATATTCTTATTCGCATCGTGTTGTCTTGACTGTCGATGTATTTTAGGTCTAATTGCTGTTGGCTGGAGTGTATCTTATCCAATTGAGCCTCCAATAACATTCAACGCTGACAGACCTTTCCTCTTCATCATTCGATCTAACAACGATGTTTTATTTTTTGGAAAATATTGCGCTACTTGAGAAAAATCTATTCTTAAACGTGAAATAATCATTTGAAAACTCTACAAAGCGGTGAAATCTTTTATTACGTTTTAAAATGGAATTATATGTATGAAGTATTGTATTAGATAGTCTATTTTTATTGATTAGAATAAAGGTGATTGAATTGTATTACTTAATTATTTTTGAATACACTCTATTAATGGAAAATATTGACCTTAAATATTATGCAATGTGCACTTATACATACATGCAAAAGACTATAGTTGAAGTTATTAGCCGAAGAGATTGGTCTATTACGTCCAATTAGATAATACACATTACCTCAATGATGTTTTCTTGTATTATACGCAATTAATAATTTGATTCTTTTAATCATCATCGAAGTTTACAATAATATTTTGTAACTCTTTCTGTAATTAATTTTAACTCGTATCAATTTATTAATATATGAATAATTATTTTTTTAATGTACTTATTACACGTATGTTTGTTTATTATTTTAGGTTTGGAGATAATGTTATGCTGTCTAACTTATCCAATCGAATTCCAAGGAAATAGGCCATTCATATACATGATCACCAACAACAGTCATGTCTTGTTTTATGGAAAACTAGCAAATCCTTAAATTATTTGATTTTTTTTTAGTAAAATGTGTATTTATTTTGCTTGGTAGCAATATAAAAGCACAAATGTGTTATAGTTTTTACTTATGATCTGAATACACCTAATTAGTAATTTAATGAATGTTAATCTATATATAAAACCTTTAAACAGATACATAAATAAATCCCTTGCGTTATTAAAGTAATTTGTTGTAAAACTTGTACAGATTAATAAAAAAAAACAATGGTCGTGAAATTAAAGCAAAATTATGAGTGAGTCATAATTAGTGTGATAGGTTGAAAACGATTTTTTGGGTTTTTAACTTTCAGATTTGCCATTTACTAATTGTGATTAATAATTTAACAAACTATGTTTTGTCAGTACTGGAAGTGTATTTTAATTAAAAAAACTAAATCGATCGATTGATTCATGATTATATTCTAAAAATGTATTATATAATAAAAAATTATTTGCCGTTAAACAGCAACAGTTTCTATCAATTCGAGCCATCTCTATCATAGTTTAAATAGAATTAATATCGAAGCCTGACACTATTTTAATTTGTATGTAATTTTTTAGGACATCTTGAAATAAAGAATATTTGATTTTATTGGAATTGATATCAATAAATGATATATAAATGCGCATTGGAATCTTTTTATTGAAGGAGAGAAAATTCATCTTGCATAAAATATCTACTGATTACTTATTAGCTACAGCTTAACCTTCTTTTGATATGCCATTTTTTGACCCTCCAAAGTTTTTGATCTATAGGTTTCAAGAGATACTTACTTAACCTCGCAATTTCCCGCCACGGGATATTTTTTGGGGTAATCGGGATTTAAAATTAAAATTATCATTCAGAAACAAATTCAACATTATTATCGTTATTACCTTTTAGCTTACTGCTTATGACCAATATTTAAGTAGCCGATGTCAGTATTAGTAATAATGACAATTCCCATGAATTTTAATAGAGATTAATTCTTTGCTTGACCTAAATCACAGTATTTTTATGTAGGATATTATTGCTCATATGTTGAAAATAGAAAAAAGCTCGTATTACGGAGTCGACGATGGTTTAAGTCACAAACGAAATGAATATCACTTTCGTGCATGAAGTACTCTACCTCACAGAAAAAAAAATATAAAAGAACAATTTCATCAGCAGATTGTCTGATTATTACTGAAACCAACTATGAAATATCGCTAGTGCAGATGTTATGCTATGTCGAAGATAAAGTAGAAACTTCTGGCACATTTGATCGATTTTAAAAGAAGATGCAATGAAACTCTGTGGGATCAAATATGTGATATAATAATATAATCAAAAAAATTGAATTGTGCAGATGAGATAGTGATTACATAAGTCAAGAGAACAGCTTCTTTGTTGCCTTAGTAATAAAGGACCGAGAGGAGTTGTTTGAGCAGTTCGTTCAAAGGGAAGGTCGAAGAAGGCAAAGAAATGGCGGTGGTGAGCGATAACGACTTAGAGCTACCAAAATCTAGAGCAGACTTACTACTGATGTGCCATTTGTTTCTCGACATATTTAGTGACTCGCATTTCCTCATAAGGTTAGGCATCTATACAATATTTCAATTAACGATATAACGTAGCATAATTTGGCTTAAATGGGTGGAACCTGGTTTGATGCTCATTGGAAAAAATCATGTTGCACTTTGAGAGTGATGGCCACTGGAGCTAGCTTTTAATCTGACGAAAGTCATCTCGAATTTGGTATTTCACATTCACAACATTTAGTGTACTGAGGTTGGTGTTAGCAATGATCGCAGTTGCTTCAAAATCTTAAATGAAGCTGAAAGTTCTTCACATAACTGTAACTATACCGTAAAGTTACACCACACATTGTTCTTATATTAAAAATAGGAAAAATAGTCTTAGACCATCTGAGAAAAATTTCATTCATGAGCATGAAAATATGTAGGGTCGAATATACGAAATACAAACAGTGTAATTGTCAGATCTTGAAGTTTGAATGCAGCATCAAATATACAGTCACGCGGTGCTTTTGCATAAACCAATAGAACTATTTTTTGTAATGGTAGGAAGAAAAGTCGGAGAAAAGTTGTTTGAACAGCTTATTCAAAAGGATGATAGGAGTGAACCGTTTCTTTGTTCACTTATGTGGTATTCAAGAGCCAACACTTGTGATTAAGAACCGCTGACAGATTTAGCCTTCAATTTTGGCTGAAGACATGTTGTTAGACGTTTTAGAAGAAGAGTGGATGCTGTGTATATTGGATGTTATTGCGCATTTAGGGATGTGTGCTAATTCACTATTATGCGCCTAGTTTCACTTAAAAACTGCAGTGATTTCAGCATAAAACAGCAGTAAAACATTGTAAAGGGCAAAACTCAATTAAAAATAAAATGCATCAAAAACTCTGAGATAAAAAAATAAGTCTTAAAAAGCTACAGAAAGGCAGTTTATAACTGATATGCTTATATACCACCACAATATTATCAAAATAATTTGTTTTTTGCCTTACTAAATCATTATTTGTTTATGCAATAACAATTTATAACATACTATGTTTTATTTTGATTGTCTTTATTATTATTTTATTTATAAATACAGCTATTTAATCTAGCCTCACAAACTTTAACACATTAACTTTACGATCTCGTATTTTGATACATTCAAATTTTCTGTTATTCTAGGATTAACAATTCGTAGGTATTGTGCCTTTGAAAAGACTATCTTCAAGGCAAATACGCCATTTTTATTTCTACTCACGGATGGTACTCAGGTGTTGTTTTTTGGAAGAATTATGGAGTTGTGATAATTTCAGTGTATGCTAATTAAATACTTTGCTACTGTGTATTTCACTATTTGTGATTTGAAAAATAAATGTAAAATAAAACATCCCTTATTACTTAGTTTTATCAAATATTAAAAATCCTCATTTTTTACGTTTGTAATGGTTGAAACTATAGTTACAAGATAAATCATGTGAGTGATATCAACAAAGTGCAGTTTCTTTTAATGTTTCTGATCCTTTTTCTTTAAAAATGTTTTGAACATAATATTAGTAATACGTGTAGACATATGTATAGCTTAAATAGAATGAATATAGAATCCTTGACACTATTTCAATTTGTATGTAATGTTTTATGACACCTTAAAATAAAGAATATTTTGATTTGATTTAATTTGATTAGGTTTTTACCCAGGATTTTCTTTTTGATTAGCCAATATTAAAATATAACCAAATATGTGCATATTCGACTTCAACTGCTTATTTGGATAAGCCACGTATGTATGTATGTTTTTGATTAGAAATCTGTCATCGTTTTGTTTTTGCTTGTTCTTGTATAAATGTTCGTTTAAAGATGGTTTGATGATGTCTTCAATGCAATTCAAATGCATTTAATAATAATATAATAATATCTGTGCTCAATGCTTCTTATTTCTTTGATAGTTAAACAATAGCTTATTTTATAATTAACTAAATGTTTTCAACTATTTAATTTAGTATTTAAAATAACACTTATATTTTAAAAGAAGTAGTATAAAGAGACACTTTATCAAACTCCATTTAAAGTGAAGATAAAATGTTACTTTATCGAAATAAAAGAATATGTAATTGTGGAGATGTTTACTTTGTGGTTCATCTTGAATATAATGAAGAAGGAGACACGATTACTTCATTTTACCACTTTATTTAAAATTACACACGCCTATAGTTTCGACTAACAGGTAGTCATTGTTTAAAAATTATGAAATCTAACCTATTTATACAAAACAGTTGAATAACGGCGTGTACATTTACCCAATTGACGTAAGAGAGATGAGGAGGACTTCGTTAACATGTACAAACATTTTTTTTAAAACAAAAATAGAAAATATGGGTAATTTTGATTTTGATTGATGCTTTTAGTCCATTATTTTATGATACAATTTTAATCAGGTATATTAATAATTAAATGTACATGTTGTACACTATCAAATTAAAATTTTTGTCGATTGATTTTTGCAATACTTATATACTCTCTATATCTGCACTATACTAACAGGAAATATCAGTTGGTTTGATGCTGATTTGATGATACTAAACATAATAATTTGAATAAAAATTAATGAAGATCTAATTTAGTTTTTATAGTGAAGCCTTTAAAGATTTTACAAAAAAATTCTTTAATACCTATAAAATTTTCTAATTTGATTGAAGGATAGCTTGTATTATTGTAACCCTTTGAAGTAATCATCCGATGAAATTTGATATCTTATTTCAGGAGTAGTCACTCGCAAACGGTGTCATCGTGTAGGAAAAAAGACTATTTTTGAAGCAAATAGGCCATTTGTATTTGGGATCTTGGATGGTAATCGTGCGTTGTTTTATGGAAGAATGGCTAAGCTTTAAGTAATTTTACTGTAACTATTTGGATCGTATTGCATTTATGCGTGATTTATTACTTATAATGGTTAATTCGGTGTGTTGAATAAGCTTTTTCGCACTCTGTTTCGGTGTTAAATTATTAAGATTTATTTTAGCTGTTTGTTTATGTACAAAAAGTTATTCACTAATTATTTACAATCAACGCGCGCTTTTATTATTGTAAATCTTATTTATTTATATCGTTTACTGATTATATTTATTTACGCGTACTTATAACGTTACAAGATGGTTGACAGTCGTAACACATAATTCATAAAAAGCAGAGACTTCTAGCCGGTCAGGAAGGGAGTCACTCCTGAGGACTTCGTACTAGACGCGGTCCGTCCAAAACACATCATTCTCTGCTCGCAACGAGTCTTTCTCTACAACATTAATAATTTCTTAGCTTTCGATAAAATTCAAATATATATGTTAAGGTTTATGTAAATATTAAAATATACTATTCATATTTTTCTTTATATACGTCTTCAAACGTATTTTTTCTTCGGTATAAAGCAATGTAACATATGCACATTATGTACAGATAATTTCTAGAACTATTAAATATATCGAATCTAACAATATTTAATCATCTATGTCTAATTTTATATAATCCCCTAGTTGGCATGGAATGTAGTGACCCTTATAAACTAGTCCATGATATGATAATAAAAATATTATTATATAATTTTAGGAGTACTCATTCGCAAGAAGTGTTGCCTTCGCATAGCAGAGGAGATTTTCTTTGAAGTAAATAGGCCGTTTATATTTGAGATCGTGGACGGTAATCAAGTGTTGTTTTATGGAAGAATCGTTGATTTGTAATTTATTTTTATGAGTCTGTTAGTCTAAAGTTAATTAAAGCTCTATCTTATTTGGTGTTTATTATTTATTGTGACTAATATTAAAAACTTAAACGTTAAACCTTTCAATCAGAGGATACATTACACTAAACAATATTTCTTTTTTTTATTTGCGTTATAATAAACGTGTTTTTTAATGTGAGTAATTTAAATGTTTAATTGTGGAGGCATTTTCTTTGTGGTACATCATGAATATACGGAAGAAGGATGCCCGATTACTTTATTTTACCCTTTTATTAATAATAAAATAGTAAAACAAAGAAATCATGCCTTCTTCTTCATGAGAAAACTGAGAAAATAGTTAATATAACATCAAAATTTTATCAATTTATAATTCACTTGATAATGACGATAAAACGTCGAAATTGGAGTTTATTTGTGGTTAAAACATAGTGAATTTTTCAATTCAGTATAAGTATGGATTACCGCGTAGTAACGGTCGCAACCATTCTCTTTATTATAACTGAGAATGTTAGAGAAATAAACATGTTGGCTAAATAATGTATAAAATGTCTAAAAAGCAGACATATTTTTATTAGTGTGGTAAATGCACAATTCCTTCTCTATTTATGAATAGTTTATTTACTATACTCTTTGGTGATCAACCTCTATGCCTCGAAACAACTTGTATTCTCAAATTGTATTTTATAAGTACATATATGCATTCATAATATTGTAAGTTGAAATCTTCAGAACTTCCCAGGTTCCAAAACGAAACTCAAATGTAAGCTTTCCTTTAGCTTTTGGCAATTTATCATTCGCCAAAATGATGTTTTGAAAATTATGAAGTTTAGTAAAGTTTATATATTTTAACAGTACCATCAAATTATTTTAATAACTAAAATCCTGTCAGATTTTGATTTTGTTATTTTAGAATTTTATTTTATTTCTGTACTTTTGACCAATTTAACTGTTATCCATAGATTTAAAAGGTTTTCAACCCTTTCCTTAAATATTTTACTGTATTTTAATAGTTTTAAATCTTTTTGAAAACTTAAAAAATGCATTTATATTTTTTTGTACTCCTAACTTTAACATTTTGACAGTTTTAACAACATCTATTAGCACCTTCTTATAATTTGAAAATTTTTTTGAGCACTTTTATTTATTTTTGGCGTTACATAATTTTATGTTTTGCTTAGCTTTAAAGGCTTCACAATTTTTAAATTGAAAAAAAAAAACAGATAGAGTTTGCAAGATCAAAGTACAATTTCTTAGGGCTACGCTAGGGTAATGAGTAATTTGTTGGGATAGGTCAGGAGTACGCTGAGGCATTTAATAATTTATTGGGATAGGTCAAGGGTGCCCGGAGGCAATTAATAATTTGTTGGGATAGGTCAGGAGTGCGCTAGGGCAATGGATAGTTTATTGGAATATGTCAAGAGTACGCTAATACAACGAATAATTTATTAAGGCATGATAAAAGTACGCTGGGGGAGTTGAATAATTTATTAGGCTAGAGCATCAGGTCAAGAGCATGCTAAGACATTGAATGACTAATTTTAATAGGTCAAGACTACGCTAGGGCATTTAATAATTTATTGGCCTAGGTTAAGAGTACTCATGAAAATGAATAACTTGTTAGGATAGGTTAGGAGTGCGCTCGGGCAATTAATAATTACTAATTAATTCATTAGGCCAAAAGGGCAGTGCATAATTTATTGAGATAGGTCAATAGTATGTTAGTACAACGAATAATTTATAATTTGGGGGAAATGAATAACTTATACAGTTAGATAAAGAGTTCGCTAGGAATTTTATACTGGATTGACTAATTGGGATAGGTCAAAGGTACACATTATTCTCAAGACTCGTTTTTGGATGACAAATATTGAGCAACATTTTTTTACTATGTCCCCAAAATTATTATTGTAAACACTTTTTATACTTGTGATATTTTTTAAGGTACGTATGCAGAAGCATATACCACTTAATTTTTTTGAAAGCTTCTTTATTTGTTTACGCCACTTAAGATGTTCAATAGTAACCGTACAGAATTACTTGCTGTTGTATCGAGATTGTTTATTGTTAAATTGTTTGTATCATATATGTTTTGTTTTATTTGAAATAAGACGAATTTAGTGTTTGTTGTGTTAAGAGTTAGTTTGTTATTATTAAACCCTTATTGGATGATAATGTAATTATGTTCACAATGTGTGTTAAGTTCTGTGTACGTTTTGGGTCTTATTAATATGCTTGTATCGTCAGCAAATGATATTATACTGGCTTGGACGTCTGATAAAGAGTTTTTTATGTCGTTGGTGTATATTATGAATAATTTGGGCCCTAAAACGCTACCTTGAGGAAGTCATTTATTTGTCTCTTTAGATTCTGAAAATGTGCTCCTAGCTGATAACATTTAATTTGACTAATTGTTTTCTGTTAGTTAAATACGACCTAAACCAAGCGAAAGCTGTACCCCTGATTCCATAACATTCTAATTTAGAATAATTGAGATAGGTCAAGAGTACGCTATGTCACTTAATGAAACTATTACTGGGGAAGGTTTAAATTAAATTACACTTGGTTTGTTTTACAATGTTTCTCTATTTACTCGACTATTTTCGCTATTTGAGGCATTATCAAGAGTGAGTTGCACATTATATAAATTTCAGCCAGTATCATTTGTAACTCACTCTTAATAATGCCTTAGAAAGCGAAAATAGTGGGGTAAATAGAGAAAAAATATGAAAGAAACCAAGTATAATTTAATTTAAACCTTCATCAGTAATAATGAATGACTAATTGATTCAGGTCAGGAGTACGCTAGAGTAATAAATAATTTATTGAGATATTTCAAGAGTACAGCCAATAATACGTCAGGACTAAGAAAAATTCAGGAAATGAACAACTGGTTAGGCTAGGTCAAGAAAACGCTAGGGCAATTAATAATTTATTAGGATAGCTCAAGGGTACGCTATCACAATGCATAATTTGTTGGGACAGATCAAGAAAACGCTAGTGCAACGAATAATTTAATTAGACAAGTGTCAATACCTGAGAGAAATGAAAAACTTATTAGGCTAGGTCAAGAGTATGCCAGGAAAATTAATGACGAATTGGGATAGGTCTGGAGTACGCTAGGGCAATGAGTAATTCATTAGTCTAATTCAAGAGTACGCAGGGAAATGAGTAAGTTTTTAGGCTAGGTCAGGAGTACGCTAGGGCAATGAATAATTTTTCAAGATAAGTCAAATGTACGCTAGGACAATGAAAAATTTGTTGGGATAGGTCAAGAGTACGCTAATACAACAAATAATTTATTAGGGCCGGTCAAGAGTACGTTAGGACAAAGAATAATTTTAGGTAAATAGTTCGCTAGGAGAATGCATGACTAATTGGAATAGGTCAAAAGTAGGCTAGAGCAATGAATAATTCATTAGTCTAGGTCAATAGTACGCAGGGAAATTAATAACTTTCTAGGTTAGGTCAGAAATACGCTAGGGCAATGAATCACTAATTGTGATAGGTCAAGAACACGCTAATGCAGTTATTAATTTATTAGCCTAGCTCAAAAGTATGTCAGAGAAACAAATAATAATTCAAAACTATGTTTTTTTCTTTTGTAGTTTTCTACACTGCAATGTGCGAAATGAAAACGGACCCAACTAATTTATACTCCAATATATTATATTAGATATATTATTGCGATAATATATAATTCTGCTTTTGGAAATTGCAAGAAATTTGTTAAAAACGCAATTTCACTTGAAAATAAAATTTAATATAAAGTCACTATTAATTACAAATTGATAACGATTTAGTTCATTCATCATCAATTAATAATTAATTGTGATTGTTTATTAAAAGTTTTTTTCAAGTGAAGTTACGCTGTAAACATATTGTTACTGATTTTCCTAACGCGCAAACGTAGAAATTTGCAAAAACAAAATTATATTTTATCGCAATAATATATGTAATATGAGTCAGTATAAATTATTTGGATTTGTTTCCTTTTCGTTATAAAAAATTCCTTCATTTTAAAATAAACAGAATAAACAAATTAATGAAAGTACCGGGTGTTTCTAGATGAATAA
Organism: Ontholestes murinus; assembly: GCA_963969525.1. Classification (NCBI taxonomy): domain Eukaryota; kingdom Metazoa; phylum Arthropoda; class Insecta; order Coleoptera; family Staphylinidae; genus Ontholestes; species Ontholestes murinus. The sequence continues at coordinate 57,299,372 of OZ018393.1, read as the reverse complement.
CGGGGTTGTAGAGCATCAAGATAGGAAGTACCAGTTACAGTTGCTACTCCAAACAAAAAACCCATAAACTTTCCGCCGAGATTTGGCACAAAAAAAACATTCATTTAGAAGAGTCTATTGTACCATCTCGTTTGAATTATCTGAGGGTTCACATATCTGTTTTCTGTTCACTAGTCGACATTTTTGCTACTAGCGCACTAACAAATAGAACTCTTTGAATTTCTCTTTTATATCAAGTTTTAATTTATGATTTTAAGTTTTACGTAATAAGTACTATAGAGCGTTAAAACTCTGATATTCATTTAGAAACATCAATTATCAATCGCTGGCTTTTACTTCTTTTCAGCTCTTAGTTAATTCCATCTCGAAAAATTGCCTCGTCTTTTGACGTGTTCTAAGTTAAAAGCCAATGTTTCATTTCTGCGAAAGAATTGAAACAGTGATATGCTAAATCGCGGAATTACTATCAAGTGAAATTTCGTCTCGATTTCTATTTACCTTACTTTTGAATTATACGAATGAATTTCAATTGTACAGAACTGCTTATTGGATAACGTCTGAGGATTGGATTTTGCAAGCTTCTCTTACCTCCAATTCATTATTTTCTAACTTTGTTTTGATGAAACACATTGCTACAGGGTCAATTATAAAAGTAATTCTTAAAATTCTTCAAAATAATCTCCTCCAGCATCAATACACTTGCGGAAACGTGTGTGCTATGTATGGAAAGCCTCCTGTAATTCCTAGACGTTAACGTTATAACATGCTTTCGAAATTTTCTAAGGAACACTCAATGCTTTCCTGCCTGCTCTATCTTCAGTCCGATTCCTCGGACGTAAAAAAAGACAATGAGCACCGTTTTGATTGTACTTGAACATCCAGGATTCGTCTCTGATTAAGACAGTGTTAATTTTGAAACAAATCCCATAATTCTTGATAGCGCGTAGTTCGAAATTCTTTCTTTCTACACTTTCGGCACAAGGTACGCGCAGACCTTGGTTATCTTTTAGAAGGAGTAACAGAATTAACCGTTAATAAGGTCAATTGTGATTCTAACAAATTGGCATTCCATGTTCCAAGCAATAATTCTGGGCTGTCGAAGTTTTATGTAACAACCAATCTTCTTCCTGTAGTACCATCTCCATCTAATGAAGGTTGGCAACTAATCGAGCAAAACCCTCACGGTCTTTTGTAGCTTGGAACAGGCAATGAGCATCCAAGCATGTCCAATCACGTATATTTTTTAGCCATGGGTGCTTCTTTAACCAATAATTAGTTGATTTAGTTTGGTACAGGTACTTATTACTTAATTAGATTAGAAATAAAAAAATAATTACCAAGAATTAATATTTACGATCATCTTCATAATGTTTGTACTTCTCATTATATTTTATATGCAAAGTTGAATGGCCAGACGTAATCAAAGCATGATTTTCTTAATAGGTGCTGGTTTTAGATAATCAAGGATTTTAATAAAATAGTTTTTTGTTAACAATTTTATCTAGAAAATATTTATATGCTCCAAATTTGTAATACTTGATTAAGTTTAGTAAGTTTTGGGCTTATACAGTAGAAATTTAGTACTCAGCACTACCTACTAGGGACTAATTAGAGTTCATCGTTTATATTTTTCAGGTGTTCTCGTAGCTTCGTATTCGCTGGTAATGTCGCTCGATCCACCAATTGAGTTTAAAGCCGATCGTCCATTCATTTTCTCTATCAGCCACGACCAGCTCGGGACACCATTATTCCAAGGCAAACTGAATTCACCAAATTAATCTAAACATGTATGATCGTCTTCCGTGTTCCCCTTTGTTCTCGCAAATAAAATATTATTTTTATTTTACTTGATATTCTTTACCTTCCCCAAATATTATAATCAAAAAGAGTCAGTGAAGACATGAGAAATAAGTGGTCCATTATGTATACACTACCATGTACAAGTACGTTGAAGTACGACTTCTTGTACACGGCGAAGAATTGAAGGATGAGAGTTTCATATAACCATTTTTATACTTATATGACCAGGAAATTCAACGGGTTGTTTAAAAAAACACCATCTTGTTAAAACCACATGTCGTTCACATCAATAATATCTAATTTATTTAATAATAACTATCATATCATCAGCTTCAATTAGATGCACTACTTGGCAAGCTTTGTTTGTTAGTTGTTTCAATAATGTCTCCAGTCGAAAATTCGTTCCAAAGAGTTACAAATTGACGATACAGTTATTTTTTGTAAGGGTAGACCAATCACCACATTTCCCAACACGTTTTACAGCCTCTGCAATGGAGAGTCGCAACACAATAAAATCACACGCATTACTTTTATAATAGACCCTGTATATATGAGTAATTAATGAATAATTTTAGGAGATGTATTTCAACCTGTTACTTGAATTTATTATATTTTTAAATTATGAAATAGATTTGGGCTTCATTTCAAAGGCAGTTTTTGCATGTTGATGATGGCGGAATAATTAATGGCTGCAAAAGGGTGCTTCGAAAATTTTTCCAACTCGTATACATCGTTTGTATTTTTCAGGTGTTATAGCAGTGGGTTATTCTTTGTCCCGTCAAAGGCCACAGCCCAGATTCAAGGCTAATCATCCATTTGTTTTCTGTATCACTGGTGGCCAAATTAGGACACCATTATTCCACGGCAAATTGGCTTCAACGCTATAATTTCAAAGAGATATTATATTATATAAAACACTTATCTGATGTTATTATTTGGTCTTAAAAATAAAGTCAATATCTTTCTCCCAATCGTCTATGACTTTTTTATTAACAATGATGAGGATTAGAACGTATATTCTTCCATTTTAAGTATTTACTAAAGTGTACAATATATGTAAGGCAGAAAAAAACATTTATATATAAACATTTTATATTTTAATTAGATATTTAAATTTTTAAGAAGTTAATTGTTTTATTTATTTTGATTTATCGAAATATGTCACGAAGTAGAAGCCTCCGCAATTTCTTATAATAAACATAAAAATATTTATTAGAATAGTCTTGTAACATTTCAGGAGAAATATTTATCTCCTGAAATGTTACAGTACTATTCTAATATTTGTTTTGTAAAAATAATGTAAAGAGACAATTGTAATTTTTTTTGGAATTCGAAATTTAAAAAAAATATGTTATTTGAGTTCCTCTTGGACAATCTTCTTATTTATGAAAAGTATCGAGTTTATGTCGTTAGTCCCCACTATCATCTTTTAGGAAATTTTAAGTTCACGAGAGCATCTTTTTATAGTGTACAAAATTTTCTAACAGGATTCTTGACGTTCTTGGTTCGTAAAGTTATATCAGCGTATTCAGAATGAAAATAAATTCGTTTTTTAATCAAAAAATCCCTTCATAGCTAAAAATTAATTTTTAAGATCGGTTTTGGAACTTTTATCTTCAATACTTCTTGATGATACTTTGTTATCTCTAAAGAAAATATTTCTTCAAGGTCATTATTTCACTTCGATTTTTATTCCATTAATCAAATACTTTGATTGGGCTCTTCACATCAATAAAAAGATCCTTGTAATCTTCCCTTGATCTTATTCATCTCCAGCATTTCGCAATCAAAGTCACATAGTTAAAACTTTATCATTGTGATCTTTATTTCCAAGGAAAAATGATCTTAAAGATCTATTTCCATTCTATATCTTGAGACATGGGAAAACCAATAATCAGCTCACTTATGATCAAGTCTTCGGATTTTTTCACGGATGCCTTAGGGTTTTTTTTATAGTTAAAGAGGAATTTTCAAGATCATTTTTAGTGATTTTTATCATAGCTTTTTTTTTATCTCTAGAGAAAATAATTTTTCAATATCATTTCATACTTGTATTTTATTTAATTTATCAAATTTCTTAATTGGGTACTTTTCATCTAAAAAGAAGTCTTTTCTTGCTCTCATTCTCTAGCATTAGTCAAACTTTCCTTCTTAAAACTATATAATTGTAATGGTAAAACCAAGAATCAGCTCAATTATGATGAAGTCTTTAGATTTTGCTAAGGATGCCTTAAGATTCTAAAGTTTTTTTTTAGATTAACATTTTTACAAAAACTAGTAAAGATTTTGAACTGAAACTAAAGGTTTTCTATTGAAGAGTTAAAAAGCTTTTGTAAAAGTTTGCCCACTGGAAGAGCTAGTACATCTCCTTTTTGATTTTTCTTTTTTGAATTTTTCTTTAAAAATTCGACCATTTTACAAAAGTTTTTAAACAAAAGTTTATAAATTCCTCGACAAGGCTAACCATACGGGACAGCAGGGATTGTCTTGTAATTGCGCTTGGTTAGAAATGTCTTCAACTCCATCGCTTGACCCTCGCTTACGAAGGAGTAACTCCAAAGTATTTTTAGCATATAATCGTGGACTATCTTAACGATAAGGCTCTGTTGTGGTATTTATATTTTTATTATTATAAAGGGATTATTGGCTTTTTTCATTCAACTCTTCAAAGGTGTTTATTTTATCTCTATAGAAAATGAATTTTGAAACTCATTTCTTACTTTTTACTTCATTCTTTATTTTTTTAAATTCTGCTCTTTATACCTAAAGAAACATCGTAAAGATATTTTCGTGTGCTGTTTCATCCCCAGCATTCTATAATAAAAGTTTTATTCTTAAAATTTGTTCATAGTGTTTTCAGAATTTTTCCTAATTTTACTGTTTTTAAAAAAGAGAAATTCTCAAAATTTTTAAAACTCATTTCTTATTTCTTCTTACTTCATTTTCAATTTTTTAAATTCTGCTCTTTATATCTAAAGAAAAATAGTAAAGATATTTGCTTCTCCTGCTTCATCCCTAGCGTTCTTTAATCAAAGTTCCATTCTTAATGTTTCATTATATTTTTCATTTTCAAGGAGAAAGGATCTTAAAGATCTATTTATATCCCATTTGGTGGTATTATCCTGCCATAAAGTAAAACCAACAATTTGCTCACGTATTCTACAGTCTTCGGATTTTGGCATGGATGTTTTGGTTTTGAGGTCCCATCGGGCTAATAGCTACATTTTTGTACGCTGTATTATAAAAACTTTGAGCTGAAACAGAAGGTTTCCGATTAAAGCGTTGAAAAGATTTTAGTAAAATAGATCCTACAGATCTATTTCAATCACATTGCTTATGGCATGATAAAATCAACAATTGATACACGTATTATAGGTAGGGTCTTCGGATTTTGGCATGGATGCCTTAGGGCTTTTAGGTCCTATCAGGTCAATAGCTATATTTTTGGGTGCTGTATTACAAACACTTTAAACCGAATCTGAAGGTTTCTGATTAAAGAGTTAAAAGGTATATCTTAAGGATCCGTTTCTATCCCATTGCTTATGACATGGTAAAATCAATTGGCTCATGCTCTATAGGGTCTTCGGATTTTGGCGTGGATGTCTTAGGGCTCCCATTTTTGACGCTGTATTACATAAACTCTTAACCAAATCTGAAGGTTTTTGATTAAAGAGTTAAAAAGATTTTGGTAAAATTTTGCCTATCGGAAATAGATGCTTATAGGTCCTTCGTTTTCTTTTGCCTCAAATGTTTCTTTATAAATTAGGAAAAATTTCTAAAAGTTTATAAATACTCACTGTAATTGTACTGGATGCTAGAAATTTCTTAAACTGCATCTCCTGGCCCTTATTTACATAAGGGGGGATCTATTTCATTTAAGAGATATGATTGCGGATTATCTATACGTTTAGAAGGTTTAAAATTTCGTAATTGCATTGTTGGGACCCTTAATTCTTATAATTATTATTTAAAGACATAAAAAATAATCCTTAATGACGAAAGAAAATAAATTCCCAATATTCTTACCTGCTTTTTAGGAAGTTCCTTAATTGGAATCTTTAAAACTAGAGAGGATTTTTCAACATCTCTGAAGAAAGCAAATTTTCAAAATTTCTTTACTTTTTAAATTTATGATTAATAATTCATTTTCTCTAAATATGCTCTTTATGTCTACAGAGAAATCCTTAAGACCTTCCATTGCAATTCTTAATTTTTAGCATTCCTTAATTAGAGTTATATTAAAAATTAATAAATTTGATGTGTCAGTATAGCCGAGTTGCTTATGGCAATTTCCCCTCTCACCTTCCCAACTCGCAATTCTATCCAACATCCTTCCTTTTATATGAAATTTAAAAAAAATCAAGTCAAAGTTCTATATTTAAAATTCTATATATTTAATACTTTATCGTACTAGAAAGGATCTCAAAGGTTTTATCACGTGACTCAAGACATGATAAATCCAACAATTTGCTCTCGTATGATAGAGTCCTGAGGTTCCTTTAGACAAACAGAACCATTTTTAGGCTTCATATTATTCAAACCGTTAAAAAATTTAAACTGAAACTTTGGATTTAAGAGCTTAAAAACTTTTGTCAAAGTTTTTTTTCATCATTAGGTCTTATTTGTTCTTTTGTTTCTTTATATTTAAAACATTAGAGCAGAGTTTTTCAAGGAGAAAAGATTTCAAAGATTTTATCACGTGACTCGCGACATAATATAACCAATTATTTGCTCACATATGATATGGTCTTGAGGTTCCTTTAGACCAACAGCATTATTTTTTGGTTTTATATTATTCAAACTATCGAAAAAATAACTTAAACATTAAAGAGCTGAAAAGATTTTCTAAAATTTTGTTCACCAGTAGGTGAATTTTTATTTAAAAAAATGAACTGACACTTTAGATTGAAGAGCTCTATATTAATCAAATTGTTAAAAAAATTGAACTGAAACTTTGGATTAAAGAGCTTGAAAAGCTTTTGGTAAAATTTTGTTCACCAGTAATAACACTTAGTTGTTTTTTTTTTGTTTCTTTATATTTAAAACTTTATCGTAGAGTTTTTTGTTGAGTCTTGAAGTATCTTTAGATCAAAAGAGCCGTTATTGGGGTCTACCTTGTTCAAACCGTTAAAATATATTTGAACTAAAACTTGAGATTGAAAAGCTTTAAAACTTTTCCTAAAATTTTGTTGAACTCACACTTTGGTTTGAAGAGCTTTTGGCAATTTTTTTTTTCATTTTTTTTCAACTAAACCAGGTTTGGGCTCTGTATTATACAAACCTATAAAACATTTCAACAGAAACTTAAGGTTTTTGATTAAATAACTGAAAAACTTTTGGTAAAATTTTGTTCACCAGAAATAGATGCTATTTGTTCTTTTTTTAGATTTTCTATAAATCCGATTTGAAAAAAAAACGTACACAGATTTTTCGGCGAGGCTATTTAAATGGAATGAAGCATCAATATGTTCTTTGTACATCAACATAAATCCAAAGATCTCTTTTTGTTCGTTCATGTTTCCAGCATTCCTTAATTAAAGTTCCTTACTTCGCGTTCTTCATCTTTAAAAATTATTACTTCAACAGAAATCCAAAGATCTCTTTTCGTTCTTCCTTATTCCCACCATTCCTTAATTAAAGTTCTTTACTTAGCGTTCTTAATCCTTAAAAATTATTAATATTCTATTAGAAAGAATATTGAAGGTCTATTTCTATACCATGACTTGAGGCATAGTAGAACTAACAATTGGCTTATGTATAAATAATTCTTAAAACTTAGGCATAGATGTCTTAGGGGTTATGTGATGGTTGTAATATAGATTTCTAGTAGACAAAATTAAGAGGCAACAAATCCCGATCCTAGGGCTAAATATCATGGTATAGTAGGTGGTTATAGAGGCAAATTATCTGGATTATAATCTTAGAATCTTGAAATTTTTTTCATCATCAAGATTTCTTATTTATTATTTATAAAAAGGGATTTTCAAAGAACAGTGTCTTTCTTCTTGATTGCATTGACTAAATTGGTTGTGTGTGGTGTTCCGCATGGCTCCACGTTGGGACCACGAACCTATAATTCCATGTTTCTATGATTATTAGTCATCGGACTTGGGCTACAAAAGAAGGTGGTATTTTAGAGTTAGTAGACGATATCTTGGTGACGACAAATGATTATATGTTTCTAAGATTAAGTCTTAAGCCTTATCTTGGTGAAGACACATTCCTAAACTTATTCAAGTGACCGTAGCCATGGATTAGGGGGAGAAAGTGGCTAAAATCGAGATTTAATTTTATCTTATTGGAGTTAGTAGACAATATCTTGGTGGAGAAAAATTGCTAAACGATGATTCTTTTTTTGTAAGATTATGAGTCTTTGGAATTACCTTGGTGAAGACACATTGCTAAACTTGTCAAAATGATCGCAGCCATGAGACAGAGAGTAGCTGAAATTGAGATTTAATTTGATCTGAATGTACATAAAATAAGAGTTCTAAGTCCTGCTTAAGGAGAGTGTAACAAGCTGAAAAACTTTTATGAAAATTTTGTTTTATTAAAAAAATTAAGACGGTTTTCGTAATTATTATTTAAAAATCTATAAAACTATAAGAGTTGACTTGATTAAAATACTTACAAATCTTTCTTCCCTAAAAATAGTGAAGAAAGGTTTCTAAGTGCTTTAATCAATTTATTATCATCTTCATGTAACTACAAATATAAGAGTTACACGTACATTATATAAAATATAATTATAGAGAATAATAAAGTGAGTAATTGATTAAGATTAGTCAGTCATGATATTACCATAAAGGCGCCATCTATTGTCTTAGCGCTGCACTAAATCTGTTGTTGGCAGGAAACAATAATTAATGATTAAGATTAGTTTTTATATAGAAGGCAGGATTTTTGAGAAAAGTACGGAGAAAGTAAGCATGTAGGACTAAACTAAAATGTTAAATAAGGCCCTTGATTTAAGATTGTTTCTGGGTTTCTTGAGAACAAGATAATTCAAGGGATCAATTAATTAATGAATCAATGAGTTAATCAATCATTGAATCAACGAATCAATAAATTAATGAATTAATTAATCAATGATTGAATGAATCAATAAATCAATTATTCTTGAAGTAGGGTTTTCAACAAGCGAATTTTTTTTTTTGCTGAACAGTTTTGATTAATTAACATTTTTACAGAGAAAAATATGTTAAAACCACTAACAAAACATTTTTATGTATGATGATCACATAACCATTTTTTAAAGTAAACGTGGAGTTTGTGAAATTGGATTGTTATATAAAGCATAATATTCAGCGTACTAATAAACTTTAATACGAAATTTTATTCACTTAAAATAAGTCATATCTAAAAATTGTTAATCCTATAAATTATGCTTACATTCAACAGGATTTCATATGCATGACCAGCCTCTACCTTGAAATTCTTTACCTGATATTTATCCCCATTAATAAGAAAAGAAAGAAAAGGGAAGGTTTAAAACTTTCATCAGTTTATGCATGGCCAGTTCATACCTGATAATTGTCCATGTCAATTTAAAGGAAACCGAAGGTTTAAAGAATAAAGTTATTTTATTACAACCTTTAAAATTTGCCTTGAAACATAATTGGTGGTAATATTAAGTGTTTTTAACACAATTGTAATTTTTGCAGGTTTTACCATTCGGACTCAATCATTGTCGATTACTCTAGGCCCAAAACTTGAATTCAATGCAGATCACGGCTTCATTTTTAACATCATTCATAGCCAGCTAAAAACACCACTATTTTATGGAAAACTTACTGGTTTAACTAAACCACTCTACTGAATTTAATGAAAATTGTAAGATTGTTGTTCTGACCCAATGATTCATTGTGGTATCAATAAAGATATACGTTTCTGGATTTAGTATTTTTTGTCTTTCCTAAATTATACTTACTTCATTTAATTTTTGAACGTTATATTATGATTTTGTATTGTAACACTTAATGATTTTTATATTTTTGTCTTTCTTTCTCGCTTCACTTATTTATTTTAACGTTTTACTTTTGCTACATTTGGAACTCTTATTGATTAAGTATTATTGTCTTTCCTAATTTATATCATAGATTAAAGTCTCATTCTTTTTATCTATTAATTAAAGCTGAGTTAATAAAAAGAATGGTTACGCTCTCGTCATCATCGAAGTGTCTTCCACGCAAACCGTCTTTAAGAGGTCCGAAGAGATGGAAGTCTGACGGTGCCAGATCTGGGCTATATGGTGAATGGGGCAATGTTGTCCAACCCAATTTGGTGAGGTGTTCCCGGGTTCTGCGACTTGTGTGCAGGTGTGCGTTATCGTGCAGGATCAAGATTTCAACCGGATTCTTGTCATGCCTAACACGCCGGAAACGTTTCTTGAGTTTGTCCAAGGTCTTCACTTATGAACTTATAATAAAAAATAAATTTAAAAATACGAAAACATTTCGTGAATCTACAACAATGAGTCTTACTAAGACTACAAAACAAATTAATTTGAAACAACTACTTCTCTAGCTAATACTTCGACAGACATTGAATAATACAAATTAATTTGCGTGTTACAAATAGTACAACTATTAAAGCAACACTAATTTGAATGAAATTATTTCTGTTGAATAAACTAATAAATGATAAAATGTACTTTAGATTGTTTAAATGTAACTATATCATTTATTAGTTTATTCAACAGAAATAATTTCATTCAAATTAGTGTTGCTTTAATAGTTGTACTATTTGTAACACGCAAATTAATTTGTATTATTCAATGTCTGTCGAAGTATTAGCTAGAGAAGTAGTTGTTTCAAATTAATTTGTTTTGTAGTCTTAGTAAGACTCATTGTTGTAGATTCACGAAATGTTTTCGTATTTTTAAATTTATTATTTAATTTTCTACAACGAACTAAAGGATTTTAATACATTTTATTATAATAAAAAAGTCTTAACGTATGCTTCGGAATTAATGGTTGTCCCTCTTGGCATCACATCAACAAGAATGACCCCTTCACTGTTCCAAAAAAACAGTAACCATGACTTTTCCAGCAGAGGGAGTTGAAACGCTTCCCCCTCAGCAACAAACCTTGCCAACTAATCAGATGACATGGTTGTTCTTTGCAACCTGTGTTCTGCTGTGAGACTTCTTGGGACCCACTTTGCGCAAACTTTTGAATAACCGAGAGTCTCGATCATTGCACACACACTTCCACTGCTGACTGACAGCTGTGAGGCCAATTGTTGCACTGTGATGCGGCGGTCCGTACGAATAATGACATCCACGCACCTCACCATGTCTGGAGTGGTGGCACTGATAGGACGACCGGAACGTGCCAGATCTTGGAGTTGAGTTGTTGGACTTTCTGACCTTTAACTCTCTTTGCCCACCTCCCGACAGTACTCCTATCGACAGTACAATCTCCATACACTGCACACAAACGTTTATGGATATTTCCCACAGTTTCTTTCTCTTCAATCAAGAACTCAATCACTGCTCGCTGTTTGTAACGTGGATCACTAACAGACGCCATTTTGAAAATTCACTACAGCTCTGCCATCTGTTGGAATGATTTGAAACTTCATCCACCGGGAGGAAAAACATTGAACTTGAAATACCTAGAAGTACAAGTTTCAGTTTTTGCTCAAGGTGGAGAAAAACATACATCAACCTAAATTAATTTCTTGTTCTAAATTTATCATAATATAGTAACTCACAAATTATTTAACGTACATTCAATCATTTTTAGTTCATTATACAGAAAGAAATACGTTCAAACTAGTGTTGCTTTGATAGCCTTGCTATTTTATAACACGCAAATTACTTTTGTATTATTCAATGTCTGTCGAAGTATTAGCTAGAGAAGTAGTTGTTTCAAAGGTGGTTTGTTCTTGTAGTCTTAATAAGACTAATTTGTTGTAGATTTTACGAAATATTTTCGTGTTTTTTCTAATTATTAGTTAATTTTCTACAACGTAAAGGACTTATATATTTTATTTAAAAAAATATGGGGCATTGCTTATTGAACGACCCTCATTTATTCGAATATCTCTACATTGAATTTGAACCACTTCTAATGAATTATGGGTCAAAATAATCCTAACATTTTTATTTTTAAGCATAAATAGTTATGAATTATCGATATTCATTTATAGAATGTTTAAGTCAACTGAGTGTACATCAAGTGTATTTATTATCTATTTTTGCGCTTCCATTACTAGTGATACAATCATTTGGAATTAATTTGTATTAATTAAAAAATAATTAATAATCACCGTTTCATTATAAAATGTTATCATTAAGGATACAATGTTTATATTTTTCAGGTGTTAACGTTTATTGGAACACGTTGTCTATCATTTATGGTCCGGAAATTCAATTTAACGCCGATCATGGATTTATTTTTAATATTATTCACAGCAATCTTAAAACGCCGCTATTTCATGGAAAACTTATTTCTTTAGTTTAAAATACAAATTATTATAGATTGCATGCAGAATTGTTCAAATCATATTTGTTATACGATACTTATGTTTCAATAAAGTTTACACATTTTTTGATTTGATGTGTCGAGACCTCTTATAATACATAATTGAAAAATTTAATTAGCAGTGTTTTCTAATGTAGGATTTTATTTCATCCTGCATTTGAAAATGATATACCACATAGTAACAACAGTCACCACAATGCTGTTCCTCAAGTGATTTATATTTATTTAATAAAGATAAAATAATAATATAATAAATTTTATTTGGTGCTTTACTTATCTTGTGAAGATGGTACTGTAAGAAGATCCGTGATCAATTTTATCTCGCTTTTACTGAGGCTCAATAAATATTTTGTATTGCCTTTGACCTGGTGTGTTTATCTAGTTCTATGTTTTGCACTTTTTTCCGTTCTTGGACCATGCTATTATATCGAGGCCCTACTGCAGCAGTGCAGGAAAAAATCTGAGCATGGTGCTTTGAAGGATTTAAAGCTATTAACTATTCATTCAATTTTTCTTTGGTCATGATTTACCACCCTTGCTTTTTCTTTCTGAAGTAGGTAGTGAAATGATTGAGCAGTCTTTTCTTGGAAACCCACAGATGTTGGATCTACTAAGTGCGTCTTTAAGAGCAAATTGAGGCTTGAGCCCCTCAGCATAACTCCCCTTGTTTTTATTATTAGCCCGATGTTGTTGGAGTAGTCTTTGGATAGGACTTTTTGGGGCCTGGCTGTTCTCCCGTGGAGTATTTTTTATGTTTTCCTTTTCGAATTTCTCAACTCCTTATTATATTCCGACAGTGCCTGTCTATGCAGTTGCTTGTTTCGTTTGCACTGTTGAAAGTTTACCTGGCTTGCATCTTAAGGTAACCTAAATACTTGTTCCACCTTAATCTTTGGAAAGAGATCTCCCCTTTAGCAGACAATTGGATTATTATGCCTTTATGATGCTATTTCTGAACAGAACCGTTACTCTTTCTAGCTCTTCTATGGCCTGGATGTTGATTTAGGGATCATCGGTTCTCTTGAAAGCACTATTTATAGAGCCCCCAGTCTATTTTCCTAGGATTTCTACACAATGACGCAAAGCATTGCTCCTCTATGTCGAACACAATCACTCACTACCTCTATTCATAATATCTAAATTCTTAGTGCTTTAAGGAGTTCCTTACCTCTATTATTGGTGTCCGTGCTGCAACAAACTATGTTGTAGTTGTTGGCACCACAACCCAAGAGAAGGTGTTTATAGCCGCCTCTGCACTACTCGAGTCTACCTCCTATGGTGGTTTTTTTGATCTCCTAAAAGGTAGGCAGAGTCCAATTAACTCTTACCTTTATTCGTGAGAACTTCTTCTGGGAATTAATGTATAATTAATGTCTTTCCTACGCATTAGTTTAGTTTAGTTTAGTTGCTTTACAAGATCTATTAAAAAATACATTAAATTCATACATAAATACATTAAATAACTTTAAAATTTTAACCGTTGAACTTGAAGGCGGAGTTCGCGAGTTTTCATCATTCTAACCATTAGATTTGGCTGCTGGTGAAAATTCTCATCGGGTGATGGTGGCCACTGTAGCCATTTCTGGCGTATTTAAGTCCAATTTTTTGGAGACCATTTTATTAAGTGTTATGCCATTGTGACATTTATTTATTTGTATTAGAACTGTCCTCGAACTAATGCAGTTTGTTTTATACAATAGACTACAATTATCTTGTAATGAGGTTTGCCGTTTACCTGTCTCTTATTGATCAAAGGCTCAATAAGGGACAGGTAATAATAATCTCCAATAAAGGGCTTGATGCTTTAGAATGATGGAAATTTAATAGAATACATCGTATGCCATTAGTGTGGTTTATATTTCACTGGCACCAGGTCTTAAACTTTGTGTTTCAGAGCTTATTGCCCTTAGAATTTCCCTTCTATCCGTCCCTATTGATCGTACAGTGCCCTTATCGTCGTTGGTGGTGGATAGGATGGTTGAACCTGGACGGGGCTCTTTTGGTAACTCCACGTCGCTTTGCTCCCTCCCATCACTATATCTTAGCCCAGCCTGGCCAAATCGAAAGCTGGTTTTAAGCCCCAGCTTCTCCACCCTGTCAGCAGAATGTGAATCCACCGAAAGCTTGGTTCCCTTCAGATTATTCTTTAGTACCCTCCATTTGGAGGTGTTTAAGTAATTCTGAGACACATTAATCAAGTTACAATTCGATGTACAAATCTTTTTCTTCTGATTGATTGTTGAGGCACTGAACATCCTTTTTCGATATTTTTCTAATAATATTATTTATTTTAAACCTGGGACAAAAGCTATAAAGTTTGTTACATGTTTACATGATTCGATTCTAATAAAAATCGGTTGTACATATACAAATTAGGTAAAATCACATTTAAGAAGATGTTTATCGATTCATAAATAATTTATCGAGTACATTAAAAACCTATCATTAACAACAATTCTGTACTAACAGTCAATTACCATGTTAAAAATGATATATCCGATACATTAAAAATTAAAATAATAAATACATTGGCAAAAATATAATATTCTTATAATAAAACATCATTAATCTGATATTTCATTAAAATATGGAACCTGTTAACCGACAGAACACTCAACTTAAACATAACATTTAGCTTCGTTAGGTGTTATATGTATTCCACGTTACTGTATGGAGTCGAGGCCTGGACGCTAAAAGTCACCAGTATTAACAAGCTGGAAGCATTTGAGATGTGGGTATATCGCAGTAACCGAAAAAAGCGAAAGACCTTGGCCATGAGACAGGACAAATACAGATTTCTGCAACTGATTATGGAAGGCAAGATTAACGGAAAACGTAGTCCTGGATGTAGACAGTGCTCTTGGCTGAAAAACATAAGGGATTGGACAGGCTTAGATTCAAACTCTCTGCTAAGAAGAACCCAAGACAAAGACGAATTGTTGCCGATCTTCATTGAATGGAGAAGGCACTTCAAGAAGGAGAATTTGATGTACTGAGTTTCAACACAGCAATCGTCTCTTATTTATCTCTAACATGATATATAGAAAAAATCAATTAGTTCTGTGGCAGCATGAAGTCAATAAAAGTCCAGTCATGAAAAATAGCTTTGTAAAACCCACAAAAACTTGCCTCTTATGCAAAGACCGGAGTAGTTTAGAAAATGCTCTTTTCCAAATACAACACAAGGTGTGGAGTGAAAATTAGTCTAACGGGAACCAAACCTTTCACTCGACAATTTTGCAGAAGCCAGAATTTTGTCCCAACGATTTCCAGAAATACACAAAAAACTGATGTTTTTTCATTTGATTTTTGTGTGCTTCAGGATATTTTAAATGGGAACGGTCACTATGGTCCGTACAAAGGGCTTCATCAATCCACAGTGTGCGCACGGTTCAGAGCGCCGACTCAGAAGGAACTAGAGGAATCGGGTATTCAAATAAAGGAATGTTTAACAAACTGTTAACGGTGAAGGCTTCTACTTTGTTACACATTATTCTTCACAAATAACAAACTTTTTAACTTTGTTTGTATAACACTGATTTTATTTAATGACTATAGTTTCGCCAATTTTAACTTTTCGTTATCAATCTAGAAGTTAGGTCTTTTTTATTTGGAAAGTGATTTTGGATAAGGAGGTTATTGTCAATTTTTTTGGAGTTTCCCAAGTAAACCCATCCCTTCCAAATTATCCATATGTGCTTGCCTTTTGGTAAATTGGTTGACGTATCTTCAATTCCTTTAGAATGGTCTTAGGTCGAATTTCTTCTTGACAATGTTCTGTTTCGGAGAGTTTTGATGTGCCATAGTCAAAAACTATGATGGAAAGTGGCTCAGCAACACGAATGGCATATGCTATTTGCTCTAGACATCGTCTGCATAGGCCAGCCTTAACTAAAAACTTGGCCACCTAACGAGCAGCATATGCTACAGACCTATATACTTTTGTGAAATCTTTGGCAGAGAAAGCACCACCACCATGTGCTCCCCAACCACCGTATGTCTCTACATTGATCTTTCAATTCAATTCAATAATAAATAAATCGCATGGATTGATGTGAACAACTGTATTCTCATCAAGATATTTGTTCGAGATAACATGTTCAATAATTTTGGATTGTACTTTACGCCTTAGTTCTTCCAAGCCAATCTTCTCGCTTCGTTGCATAGACACTACGACTGTGTGGACTCTTTGTGGGATGCAAGCACCATGGTGGTTTTTGTATTCACAAGTTACTTGTGTTTTGGGATCAGGCTTATCCCACCAGAAATCACCAGACCTTCGGATATCAGCTATTCTGTGATATAGCCTATGTGCTAAACCACTATCAATGGCATGCACTTTTCAATTTCATCTGTGTCATATCCAAACATTAAACCCTGGCTACCAGCGCCGACTTCCCTCTTCAATTCTATTCTCGTGAACACCTCCTTGGAGACTGTTGATCCAAAGCCAACATTACACTGCATGTCTCTAATCCTTCTGAAGAATCATCATATCCAATATGCTTGACTGTTTTTCTGACCAACTTTTGATAATCAACTACTGCTTAGAAGTGATTTCTCCGCTTAATGAGATTATACCGGTATTTGTGATGGTTTTACAAGTAACTTTTGCATTTGGATTTTGCTGCAAATGTGCATCTAATATGACATCACTTATTTGGTCACACATTTTTTCTGGATTCTCCTCTCCGACGGATTCTGATGTGAAAAGGAAGTTTGAGCCGTCCTCCATATCGTAGGCTATGTATCCATTTGGGCAACACCGTTGGTTACTGTTTATGGCATTATGAACCTTGCTTGCACTAGAACACTAGATTGAACGCGAGCAAGTCGGTAACTGTAGAAAAGAAATACTAAGATAATGATCCATTTTTTTGTTGCTGCTCGCAAGTGATTTTAATTCATTAAGATATTAAACTGCCTCACTTTTGAATCATTTCCAAAGATTTATATCTACGAAAATGACTTGTTGAGAAACTTCTAATGATTCTGCAAAATTTGATTTGGATCTCCATCGAGTAATGACTCCAATTGTCTTTGAATTTCTTTCGGCATCAAAAACTGAGCTTGTTATCAACCCTGAAATCACCATTCTTGAAACGACGAAAAAATCTATTCAAGATTTATCTACCAGAGCACTTTTATCATTTCACCATTCTTAAGAAAGTTTCCTTCAAGATTTATCTACGAGAGCACTTTCATCATTACCTTTACCTATAGCTTTCTTTTAATTGAAGCAAAAAAAAACTAAAACCCAGAAATGCTGCTTAGTAACACAAAGTTTAACGGATTCATCATAAAAAACAAAATTTTACAAATTTATTAAAGCATGTATTTATTATAAAGACTCTCTCTTCCTAAATTAATCAACATGATTAAAGGTGTATGTTTATTTGTATCATTTAACCTTATTCTCTACGCTTTATTATTTTTTGGTCTCTTAATTATTAGTTATTGATATAGCAGTACATAGTATATATTTTTCAGGTGTTGTCATTCAAACAGAATCCTTGCTGATCCGCCTTGAACCGGATATTATATTTAAAGCAGATCATCCGTTCGTTTTCAATATTATCCATAAAAGGCTGGGCACTTTGCTATTCCAGGGCAAACTTAGTTCAACAGTTTAATCTCAAAATTTGAATCCACTTAATATAATTGTTTATAATTACCTAACCGAATGTTGCTATTTGTTCTTATAAATAAAGCTTATGTTCAATTGCATTTGGTGTTTTTGCTCTTCCTACATTATCGACTAGTAATACATCCAATTTCGTAGTATTTTATTTCGTAGTATTTACGTAGTATTTTACGTAAATTATAAATTAGAAAAAAGTAGAAATTTTGGAAAGTTGTGAACCACAGCAGTTAATCTCACTAGATGGAAAGAATCAAAACTAACATGTATCAACAAAATGCGACAATGTTTCGTTTCTAAATTGATCAATGCTTTGAATGACTTAATCAATGGCTAAAGTAAGTGTCAAAAATTGAAGAATTGCAGTTGATATTTGGAAAGTTATTAAGTACGGTAATAAATCACACCGTTTGGGAACAATTATAATATAGATTATTCATGTCTGATTTGATGAATGCTCTGACCAATGACTTAAGTTAATGCAAAAAATTGAAAAAGTAAAATTTTGAAATGTATTAACACAGTAGTAAAACGCACCATTTGGAAAACATGAAACAATCAAACTAAAATTTATCTAACTTGATGAATGCTCTGAATAGAGAAAGATTATTAATACCTAAAGTAAGTACTGAAAAATGAAGAAGTTGAAATTTAAAATAAAATGAAAATACTTGGTAACTTGTTAACCAAATCCAGTTATAGTCAACGAAAAGAATATAAAATAAAATCCAGTTATACAAAGTTACCAATTTAAAAGTTTATTAGCCATTAGTAATAAATTATATAAGTTATAAAAAGTACAATCAAACTAAAGTTTATTAATAAACTGACTAAATTATGTATATCTAAATCGATCTACTCAATTAATGCACTGAATTATTGGTTAAAGTGCTAAAAATTGAAGATGTAGAAATAATAATAAATCACACCAATTGGAAAAATTAGAATCAAACTAAAATTAATGAAAAAATGCCACGATTATTTATGTCTAACTTAATAAATGCTCTGAATTAGATAACCAATGACATATTATCAGGTTTTTCTTCTAGGCTTTCTCCTAATAATGATAAACTTATATTTTAGAATGTCAAAGTGATATTTTTATAAGTGATTTTTACATACACCGATTTTTTCTATCAAAATTTCAGCTGCATATCTTAGTTCCTTGGAGGTGTTGTATTATTTTTAGGTCTTAAATTAAATCTAAATTAATTTATTGACCATAAAATACTATCAATACCAAGTAAAACCAATCATTTTTAGGGGTGGATTTGTAAATGAAAGTCTTGTTTTCTTCTATAATTACTTCTGGTGACATGTATCAGTTTCCTGATACATGTCACCTTTGTAATTATGTTCCATCAAGAATGTAGCAACGAAAGTATTAATTTTATTCCAATTATTTTCTTTATTCATGACTATAAAAGGAAAGCATAAATAAAACATAGAGATACAAAAGTAACAAACAGTCTTTAACAAACTAAGAGGTGATTAATATTAACATTCATGCGATATCAGGTTAAATCTGTCAATAACGTCTAACTATTAAAATTAAATCTAATATACATTATCTTAACTAGATTTCAAATAAAAAATTGTTTTCGTACATCATTAATTTACGGTGGTATTGGAGATAATGATTTCGTGAAATTTAATAGGAGCATGCTCGAAATTTTGCATGTTTCATGAGAGGTTTTGGAAAGATTGTTTGAAGTCTTAAAATCGTCAAAATCTTTTCTAGCTGTGATCTTCATGGCTCGCACAAGTCACCAATTCCGCTGGAAACGCGAATTCTCGGCGGATCATCCGTTCGTTTTCTACGTAGTCGATGGCAATGCAATATTATTTTATGGAAGATTGAGTCAACTAAAGTAATCAGGGTAATTAAATAACTACATAAAATCAATAACCATGCTATAGTTTAAACATGCAAATTTTATTATTTATATGAATAATTATACATTAAATTACTTATATTTATATCTAACAATTGTTGACCAAACATTTTGATAATCAAAACCAAAATGTAAGAACTGTAACAATCGATTTATTATACAAAACCATCAATTATTTCTAGATAATATATGTACCATACAAATACACCCTCATTTTGATAATTTTAAAATAATCTCTAGTTGTAATCATCATGGACCGCAGCAATTCTTCGGGAAAAAACAATTCTTGGCTAATTGGCCTTCAGGCAGGATGAATAACTTTTCACACGACATTGTTGTAAACTATACATGTCTCATCGCCAGTGATAATACGTTTGAGAAATCTATCATTTTTATTGTTTTTCAAAAGCTTGTCACAGGTATTTATGCGCTTTGTTAATTAAATGCATTTCTTTGATTTCATATGAAACCCAAATATTTTACTAACATTCGAGCTTGTCCAAATGTATTTACACGGTTATTAGAGAAATGTTTAATATTTTTGCGACCTCTCAAGTCGTGTAACTGCGGTTTGCTTCGATTATGGACTTTATTTTATCGTCTTTGGCTTCAAATGACCTTCCTGAACGTGGCGCAACTTTGACATTGATATTACCTGAACGGAATTTGGCAAATCAATTCTGGCACTGGCGTTCTGTAAAGCAATCTTTACCATACACAGCACATAACTTTTTATGGGCTTAAGTTTTTAAAGTAAAACAGTAAACATAGCGATATTCCTCGGTTACGACGACTACTGAATCGATTCACTTACTTTTTCTAAAATATCAATTGAAGTGTCTGCTGCCAACTGGTCTTTAGGTTAGATGATTGGACTGAAGATAACAGTGTGAACTCAACTGGTCTTTAGGTTAGGTGATTGGACTGAAGATAAAAGTGTAGACATCTATTGGCCGGAACCGAAATTACTCAACCCACTAATTATCAAAAATAAATCATTCACTTCATATGAGGAAAGGAAGAAAAAGAGATTGTCTAATGCGTTTTTAAATACCGTTTATTAGTTTTGATTATACCTTATACATTAATATAATTAGATGCAATGATGATTATTTATTTATCTTTTACACTTCTTATTGCTCTGTGTTGTAGTGTTTCTATTGATTCAAATATTTTCTGTAGATACTTAATAGTACTATTTTTCAGATACTATCGTTCAGACGGAATCCTTGATGATTAATTTTGATCCGGAAATAGTGTTTGAAGGGGATCATCAATTTTTGTTTCAAATAATTCATAATCAACTGGGAACTTCACTATTCCAGGGCAAACTGTCTTCAACTGTTTAAGTTGTTTATATTGTGTATATATAAGCTTATATCATGACATATTTTGTTTTGGATAAATAAAGCCTTCATTAATTCTTTAATTGTTTGAATACGTGAGAATACGTGCAAAGTATAGATATATAAGACATTATTTTATAATATTGTAGGTAATTCATTTTGTTACGGTTTAGATGTGATTAATTATTCTAGTATTTATATTGAGTATCAGTTGGAAAACATTTTTTTTATTTAAAAAAATATATATATCGCCGTACTTTTTAAGCATGAAGAGTAAAAATTAATACAGAACGATAAATGAAATTCACTTTGTTGTTATCACGTACGGTTTTTATTATTAGTGGCCGGTTTCAACCATTACATGGTCATTTTCAAACTACAAATGTAATGGTTGAAACCGGTCACTGATAATAAAAACCGTGGGATAACAACAAAGTGAATTTCACACTAATAAATTTGTTTGTATAACGTGTTATATAAACAAAGTTATTAACATTCTATTCAACATATATAACTAAGTAGAAGCCTTCAATATCAACAACAAAGTGAATTTCATTTATCGTCCTGTTTTTCAAAAATGTATCACAAAGTAATGCCTTCAAGCACCAACTATAAAATTAATTCAGCTAATCTTTATACATAAATCATGTTAATAAGCTTGGGATAATATCTGGTAGCTAATTCCCTGGATTAAGATGTAATTTATATTGTAAATTATTATAGGTTAAAAGGGAGCATGTTTTTCTGCATGGATATTTATCATAAAAAGGTGAATTGGATCATTGACTTACAATATATTATCAAAATACATATTTTTTTCTAGCTGCTCAATTCAAGACGCGCTCTGGTCATTTCATCCTCTGGAAACATGAATTCACAGCCGATCACCCTTTCGTTTTCTGCATACTCAGCTCCAAATCTGTATTGTTTTATGGAAAGTTGGCTCAACCTAATTAATCAGGGTAATAAAAAAACAATAACAGCTATACTTTTAATGATGTCTTTTCAATGAAGATAATTAGAGATGTATTCGAATTTTTTTCCCACAAGCAAAATCAGAACTCGTCACTAAACACAATTTAATACTATTCTTGCGCCTATTTCGGTCATTCGTTGCTTCATTCTAACCTGCGCAGACGGCGAAGTAGTAGAAGAGGAAGACATAAAAATAGACGATACGAACGCAGCCTATAAGACCTTATCCGGCGATAAACTGATGATTTCGACATTCTGGGTCCTACACCTCTCATCATTCATTCGTTCATCCAATCATTTTCAATTGATCGAGTTGTTGAAAATCTGTGTCTTGTGACCAAAAGTCTTAAGCGACGTTCTTCGCGATCTGTAGTCCTCCGAGGATGTGCAGATCCAGGGCGACATTGTTGAACCCCTTACTGACTTTAAGAATGAATTTATGGTCAGCTTTTGTAATAAAATTAAGAAACTAATCGTTAAAATTGATATTATCGAAGGTGAAAATAGTCTTTTGAAATTGCACAAATGAAAATTAATATTTGAATAAAGTAAAACTTTTGTTGATATCACACTAAATTAAGAGCGGAAATGCGGACCACAGTAAGTAAAATCGATGATCTTTGCCGCATATCATTCAACCTATTTGTTTACAATGTCCTCGAATCTAATGGTCGCATTGAACATAAAATTAAAAATGATTCCATTGTTTGTTGAATTTGATTCTTTTTTATCACGTGGTGAAACATTTTTAATATTAAGGGTTGTTTATAGAAAGGCACTTGGTTGGTTTCACAATGTTTACGATTTATTCCGACTAGTTTCGATTTTTACATCATTATCTAGGAATTGAATTAAAAAATCTAAAACCTAAAAAAATAATGCCCCTGGGTAAAGACCAATACTCAGCACTTGAATTATTGAAATTAACGCGCACAGTGAATACTGGTAATTTCAAATTTTCCGATGACAAAACCCAGATGCAGCGTGATTAATAGTATTAATTACCATCTATCCAATGTTTGCTGGTGCCAGCTGGTTATGAACAATGATACCGAATCTGCTGTTGTTGTGTTTTAAGATTGATGATAGAGGTCTGATAAAGTTGATATATGAGAATAAACAAGCTCACCATACATTTAAACAAACGGGGGATTTACGAGATTATGCCCTCTTTAGTTGTCTTCTTGCACAGTGTTCTAGAATGAGTAATGAGTTGTATTGTAGTGTGCCCCAGGGTTCGCACTGCGGTCCCATTTTCATTTTCATGTTACTAAAATACGCAATAAGGCAATGCAGGTTCTTGGCTATAAATGAAAGATTGAGTCTCCTTTCTTCACAAAATTTATTGATCGCAAATGTACATTTCGGTCACAATGTACATTTACGATCAATAAATTTTGTGAAGAAAGGAGACTCAATCTTTCATTTATAGCCAAGAACCTGCATTGCCTTATTGCGTATTTTAGTAACATGAAAATGAAATTTCATTTATAGTACAGTACATCTTCACGTAACTCAACAATCATTAAAGCAGGTTCTTGGCTTCACGTTTACGTTTTCTAAAATTTTCAGTATTAATATATAGTAAAACTATTATACATGGGCTTAGTTAGGTCAGGCTTAGAATACGCTAGCCAGATTTTGTCACGGTTCTGCAATAAGTCATCAGTTAAGTTAGAAAGCGTCCAAAGAAAATTTTATCGAATTGTTTCTTACAGGCGCGGAATTCCAAGAGAGCAATATAGCTATTCCGACTCGCTAAAATTACTAAACTTACAACATTTAAAGCTTAGAAGAATATCCATTCGCACAGATTTGTACATTTCATATCATCGTTCTCTATCTCTTGTAAATGTAGACAGGTTTAGGCGATTTTCTGGATACCAATCAACGGTTACAACGCAAACCTTCGCGCACACGATTGGCGTTTACGTCTGTTCTAGTCATTGTTGAGCGTTCAGAATGAGGTTCATCGGCGATCTCCTCCCGGTCCACCTTGAGCACCTTGTGTCATCTTCTGGACTGCAAAATTAAAATGCAGGCATCTTAAACTATCTGGAATATCTCGGGTGCATTCTTTCCAAACCGTATACAAAACTTACTTATCGCTGTTCAATCGAACGCTCCATTGCGCCATACAAAGTTGATAAACACACTTCACGCGGAGGTCTTTCCAATCAGACTGCTTGGATCAAACTGGCGGCTGGCTGCATTGGAAGGACAGACCCTTAACCGTATTTCCCGACCCGATATACCCCGCTGCGATTGTTTGTGGCGACACAATAAAATCATGTACATTACTTTCATAATAGACCCTGTATAATTATATTAATCGATTTGTCAGATAAAAATTCTAATTAGTCAAGATCATTTCCATAATTCTAAAAAAAAACAGAATCCTGACTCTTCAAATGTAGATAATTTTAGAAAATCATTTCAGTAAATGGGCTTACCTCATGTAGAATAATAAGAATTTATACATCAATCATTCGAATAGGGTTTATAATTACATTCCGAATTATGCTAATTAAATTAGGTGCAAAAAAACAGTGGGCAACTCAAAGGAGCTGAATTTGTAAGCTGTGATTTTAATCATATAAATATTTTCTATCCACCTATGAGAAGTGCAAGATTTTACATACGTTCGCAGTGATACAAAATATCTTATAAAAAAGTTATCAGCCATATCAACAGTAAGTGCTATGTATTGTGTGAATTTTAAACAACACCTAGAGTTAGTAGAAGACAATTAATTAGAACTTAGTTAATGATTTGACTTTTGAAAGTTGTTTTTGTGGGCCTGCATGAGATAGGCATCTCGTTTATCAAAATTATCTGAGATCTACCACAGATCTCTCAGAGAATTCATACAATACAAGTAAACCAAGATATAGGCATCTCGTTCAATGAAATTATTGGATATCTACCTCAGATCTTTCATAAAATCCATACAATCAAAGCAAATAAATTCTTAAAGACAAATTTAGGTCCTGTCTTCGCAGTCATTACTCACCCTTTAACTGTGCTTCATTGACTAAGTGGCCTAAAAAACTATCTATAACAAGTCCTTCATGCGGACGTATTCTGGCGACTAATGAATTTTTATTTATTTATTTATTTAATATACTTTAGCTTCCTTCTCAATAAAATGCCCATACAAATAGGCACAGGAAGAAGATGTGAATTAAAACAGGTTTTAATTCAAATATTCTTTATCAAATTCCAAGAAAGCAATCATAATACAAGTATAAATATACAATTTTGGATTAAAGAAGCTGGGTGGAGTTCATATGGCTGCCATGATCTTTCACTCTAACCTATATTTCTTATGCGAAGACCATAGACATGAGTCTTAAAAAGAGATTTTGTCTTTAAGCAGTGATTTACTTGGTTTGTATAAGAGATCTGAGGTAGATAGTGTCGCCATGAGTTGTTTATCAACTCTTTCATATATTAATCTTCACTCATGCCGACCTTTACACGTCTTCTTTTAATACAACTTTAGAAAAGTGTCAGGCTTCTCCAAAATGTACCTTTGCATTGCTTATAATGATAACATTTAGCAATAAATTCCGATGAACTGATTAACCTTCTAATCAATAAATTCCGGTTTTATTTGAGGCATGATGATTCTAACTAGCGGACACAGTTTAGATTCAGTTCCTTCAGGTTATTGCAATTTTTGTCACTTAGTATATAAAACTTGGGTTATGAGGGGAGGCATGATTTCTGCATGATTTTGTCTTTATATTTGAAAACATGGATTATATGAATAAATATTTTTCTAGTTGCGGACGCCTACGTGCGCTCAGCTCATTTTCTTCTCTGGAAAGATGAATTCAAAGCCGACCATCCTTTCGTTTTCTACATACTAGGCAGAAAGTCTATATTGTTTTACGGAAAGTTCGCTCAACCTAAATAATCAGGGTAATGACATAACGTTACGTTTAGGTCTTTACGATACGAACAGTCTTATTTAACCATAAATATTTTGTTGACTGCAATCTGGACAAAAGGAAGTTATATTATTAGGCAATTTTCAATTGTTTGGTTTCATATTGCTATATTCAGTTTCCTGGCATGCCAGAATTCAATAAGCAATATGTAACCATAAAAGTGTTTTAATTGAAAATTACATAAACTAAATACTCTCCAAATTACTGATAAAACTTCAAATGAACATCCCAAATAAAACTGTAGAAATTAGCCCGTTTTGGATCGCTAACTTACAAAAACTTTTTCGGAATACTAAAATTAAGATTGTATTAAAGTCTTGAATAAAAAAAATTGGTACAAATTTTATTACAAAATAGGCTGTATATAGTGCTGTATATGGTTATTAGTCTACTGTATATATTTTTAGTTTTGGGATTTAATCAATAAGTCAAAATCCCGATTGGTAAATTTTATACTCACAAATCTGATATATCAGAATCCTGACACTCTTTCAAAAAATTGGTGTAGGAGTCAACTGCTTAAAATCATTCATTGTATTCACAATATAACATAATATAATTTAATAACTACCTATAATTTTTGAAAATTTAAATAAAATAGAGTAAATCTGCCTGAAGGCCTTTACACATCAATTTTAACCTTATATTTAAAAAATCTTCATATTTACGTTTTATCATTTAGTAATTATAGTAAAAAATATTTTAGTTTCATACTCTCTTGATGGAACCAATTTTTCAGATTGGAAGAAGTAAAACTCTTATTACATTCCATTTCTTAATTTTCAGGTAACTGAAGGACCGAAACACGTGTCAGTTACCTGAAAATCAAGAAATGGAACATAATAAAGAGTTTTACTTCTCCTAATTTACTTTAAAGCCTTTGTATAATATTAAAATGGTGATTAAATCAAGTGGAGTAAAAATCGAAAATAGGATAAAGAAAAGCCAAAGAAGTTGTTCAAAGCCTACGTAGATTATGATAATTAAATTTTAATTGAAGGTCGTAAAACTAGTTCAAGAAATGCCTCAAATGGAATGGCTGTATTTGGAGGAAAGAGCGTCAAGAACTGTTTATAGTAAGATAACAGTATTTAGAGAAAAGAGCTTAAATCATCTTAACAAATGAATTGGCCAGTCTGAAGGACCAGTGTAATCAATTTTCAATAAATGGTCTCTAAATTGGCTTAATATTTTGTGAGCTGATTTCTTAACTACTAAGAAATATAAATCATTTAAATTTTGACTTCTTTGATTTTGATCAGTTTCGATTGTCTAGATTTTAATTATCAGGATTATAGGTATATCTAAATTACTGTTTTGGGATTTTAGACCGATTTTAAATGTACTAATCAATATTTTAAAATATACTTAATATATAATGTTTACCTTGATGCTGGAATACATCGTTTGTATGTTTCAGGTGTTATCGTTAACACGAAATCTTTGGTGATCCGGCTCGAGCCGCAAATTCAATTTGAGGCTGACCATCAGTTTGTCTTCTATATTGTCCATGACCAGCTAGGGACTTTACTATTCCAAGGCAAACTGAATTCACCGGTTTAAATTTAGAAATGCATTAGAGTAGTCGCTTTTTAATGGATTTTAATATATATGAAAATAAAGCTATATTTTTCTAATACCTGTCTTTTGTTCTTTCTAAATGTTAAATTAAACACCTTGAGGGAAAATAATGTTCTATACGAGGGCCTTTCAAATAAGTACCCGTTTGGGAATAAAAACAAATAAAATAATAATAGAAATTAACAAATAATAACATATTTTTATAAAGAATAGAAACCTATTAGACATTGAAAAATTACAATTGTTTTCTTAACTCTTTTCCAAACCACCCAGGAGGTAGAGTTTTTTGGTTCATTTTATTATGGGGTTTCCCTAGTAGCTCTAATACACATTGAACATGACTAAATCTTCTTATTGCTTTAACTAAGTATTAGGGGCAGTCTTCAATTCTTCACAAATAAAAAACTCCACCGTTAACAGTCTTCAATTCTGTTTTTATCATATTGTTGTGAAATAAACTGTTCTTCTTTAGAAATTAAATTGGAACTACTATCACCTCTACAGTTGGCGCCAATTGAGTGAATTGTAACTAAAATGTTGAGTAATAAACTTCGATAAGAATTGATGAATGATTTAACACTAGGATGTCCTGATTGTTGACGAATTTGACGAAGAAGTTATCTAAGCAATTTCGACTTAAAGATCTTGGTGATAAAAAAATACACATTCTGATGCAGTAAATCAGTCACCAATAATTCAAAACACTTAATCCAGTTTTTTAATTATGGAGGAATAAACTTTTCATTAAACACCTCTTTCTGAAAATACATATTTTATGTGTTTCTTCTAGTCTGTTTCACAAATGTAAGATGAGGTGAAGATTTTTATTTGACAGATGAAATATGGCACATGGTAAGGCTTGATATATGATTTATGATAGAGGGCACAACCCAAATGACCTAAGATATGTCACAGATAATATATGAACATTTACCATACAGTTGACAGATTAAAAATGGCTAATGATAGAAGATGGATTACAGATGACAGATGACCAATTATTGTTCACATAATATTCTTCTTGTGTAAAACTCAACTTAAGTACCATAAAATATAACACAAGACAGGTGATGATTGTTTTAGTTAAACTTCTTCGGAACAGTACAATACTGATAGATGACATATGACAGTAAACAAATGACAGATGGCATATGATGACACAGATAACTAATCACACAAATTACAAATGGCACTGATACCAAATGACAGATGACATATATGAGAGGAGGCACAGATGACATATGGGACAGATGTCAGTTCACATATAACATTTGACAGGTGACTGATAACAGATGAAATACGACAGATGACAGATATGGCAAATGGTAGATGACAGATGATAGATATAACAAATGGTAGATGACAGATTCCAGATGGGTTATAGATCCGCTGCACGTAGGCCCCAGTGAGCTCTTTGTACGTCCTCCCATCTGAGTCCTCATTCCTTGCTACGGTCAAGCCAACCCAAGGCATTGGCAAAAGCCAGGACTGCAGGAATCCCCATTGGGAATTTACGAAAGTTGGATAACAGCCGGCAGTTTAGAAGTACATGAGAGGTTTCCTCTTCCTCTTTACACCCTCTGCAGTTAGGACTAGATTGTAGTCCCAGTCTGTTCAGATGTTCAGTGTCTTGTTAGGAGCCCTTCCGTAGGTTTTCCCTGGACAGTTGCATACAGTATCTGGTCGTTTCGGTGTTCATTACGATGAAATTTTTTGAGACCCTACAGCCTGGTATGTTATCCCATCGCTCCTTGTGGCATTATATTGGTGCAATTTTCAGGGTAATCAAATATAGCAGGGAGGAGTCCGGTTCGCATATCGTTCGTCCGAATGCCTTCCTCACCAAACCATCTGCTATTCTGTTACCTCTGCTGTTGTTGTATCCTTTTATCCAGCATAGGGTCACCTTGTTGTCACGAGCCACTTCTTTCAAGACTTCGCAACATTCCAGCGTTAATGCTGCGGTAATTTTACAGCTGGCAATGAACAAAATTGCTGCTCTGCTGTCCGTTATGAATTATATGTTTTTCCCTTTGATCTTTTTGTCAGAGATTGCCTTTGCTGTATATAGTATAACTAAAAAACATAACAAGTGTTTTTTCTTCTCCAAAATTACAGAGGGTAGCTCAACAAGTATAAACTATGTATACCCAAGAGTTTTACCGTTGTTGTGCTCATTGTCTTACCTAGTGCAGGTTACGACCTCGATAATAAAATCGTTGTTCATTGTTAAACACTACATGATAATATTAGTCTTTCTTGACACTACAAAAATGTATTTCCTTTGTGAAGTTGTGTTGTAAAAGGCAGTATTTTTAAAAGCTAATTTTCGGTACACAGTTATGCGGGTAATCTTTCTCAAATTTTCTCTCAAATTAAGAAACTAAATTTGTTTTTGGGACTTACTTGCTTAAAGTGACGACTTTTTCTTCGATGATCGCTCAAGGATGTCCGATATTAGATATATTTTCCACAACCAAAATCTTTCAACAATGCTTTTAATATTTACAGCGTATCTTTGAAGTATTGTTGAGGTTTTTGATTTAATCCTAAAGAGAATATTTAAGAGGCAACAATTTAGTTTCTTTAGTTAGGCCTTTTACCAATTCCAAACATTATTCGTCCTGTCTTGATGACTTTTTCTAGACCAACGTTTCATCATCGATTAGGTATTAAAATTACTTTTCAGAGTATGTTATTTGTAAATTTAATAACGACTTTTAGCCCCAGATTTTTCTAATCTAGGTCATATACATTCTCAACAATGTGCTTGGATTTATTAGAAAGTACGGCCCCGAATTTATTTTTTACTTTTATTTCTAGGTCTAGGGATACAAGCAACCAGCCTAGTCATACCAATAACCCCATTGCCAGTAATGAAGGTCAACCATCCATGCGTGTTCATCATTTCTGGACCACAGAGTACAGTTATGTTCCACGGAAGACTCGCAGAACCATAAAATTTATTTTCGACCCCTAAGCCAGACGTTTTAATATAGAATTAGTAATTGAAGATTGATTAATACTTTATATATTTCTAAATATTTGTATTTTCTACTAAAAAAATAAATGGTTTCTTAGCAATGCTCATATTAATTATTGTCACAATGTTTAAACCTAATTGCTAATAATATTTCTTGAATGGCGATACGTAATCTTTCATTCCTGCCGAAAAGTCTTTGGGTTTTGTAAAGTCAGTCACCGATAATTCGAAACCTTTAAAAGTAACAATCCAGTTTTTTTTTTAATGATGAAGGAATAAACTTTTCTTTTCATTAGAACCCTTTCTCTGAAAATACATGTTTGATATGTCTCTTCTAGCCTGTTTCCAAAATGCAAGATGAGGTAAAGATATTGATGCTAGTGTCTTCCCAATTTTTGGGGTAAAAACCTTACCCATTGCAACTATCAAAATCAAATAATTGATCGAAGAAATGAATAATCAGTGCAGATTCTTTTGTTTGCTTTTCAAAACCTATTCCATCTTTACCTTGAAATGATAATTCTGCAAAAAACTAAAACTAACTGTTGATTCTCCTTACTTTCTATTTTCATTGGTAAATCAAGTGTGGGCACAGCTGAAGGCAATAAGGTTTTATTAGTGCCACAGTGTTCTTTAGAAAAATGAATATGGCAATTTTTTTGTTACATAAATTACATCGGGAGTTCATTAATTCTGAATTATCACACGCTTCTACCCAAAACTTAAATCTTTCCATATCCTTATTTGGTTTAGAAAACTATGTATACTTGTAGTGCTATCTTCACAGTTCTTAACCATTCACTTACGATATCTTACCATTTTGATAATTGACGTTTGCAAATAAATTTGTATTACTAAAAAAGAAAATAAAATTACTAACCTTTTTACAGCCAATATCAAAGAAAATTAAAGTAAGAAAAATAAAATGATGATATTGTAACAATTACAACTTACAACACGTAAGCATAACTTTACAAGAACAATGGATAATATAGGGGAACTTTTGCAAAACCGTGAAATTAGATTTGCAGCTAGGGAATGTTAAAAGTAAACGTATTTGTGTGTGTGTGGTGGAATGAAGGATGCACCCAGAAAAAATGTACTGCAAAATACAGACGGAAATTATGTTAAAATCAGTGTAACCACTTGAATTAAAATCATCTACCAGATGATACATCAAATGAGAGGTTAGATATGACAGATAGAAAATAGAAAATAACCAATGACAGATAATACATTAAAAATAATAATAATATATATCTTTATTTCAGAATGTACATAATACAAAATTAAATTGGCGTCAGTGGTGTTAATATTAATATTTATTCATAATAGATGTTGATAAAAATTTCAACATCACCATCTATCAGGTCACTTGTTAGCTGTCATATTTTTGATACATCAGATAGTCAATAAGGCTTGATATATGATTTATCATAGAGGGCATATCACAAATGATATAAGATATGTTTCAGATAATATATGGACGTTTACAGTTGACAGATTAAAAATGACTGATGATAGAATATGGATCACAGATGACAGATGAATTATTGTTCACATAATATTCTTCTTGTGTAAAACTCAACTCAAGTACAATGAAATATAACACAAGAGTACAATACTGATAGATGACGTATGACAGTAAAC
The DNA here is from genome assembly GCA_963969525.1 of Ontholestes murinus. NCBI lineage: Eukaryota > Metazoa > Arthropoda > Insecta > Coleoptera > Staphylinidae > Ontholestes > Ontholestes murinus. The sequence goes on along the minus strand of OZ018393.1, from coordinate 57,267,055 downwards.
AAATGACAGATGGCAGATGACACAAATGACTAATGACACAAATTACAGATGGGACTGATACCAGATGACAGATGACATAGATGGTAGAAGGCACAGATAACAGATGAGACAGATGTTAGTTCATATATGACATTTGATAGGTGACAGATATGGCAAATAACATGTTAGTCGTAGACATGGATAACACAGGTACATGCCAATTTGTAGACTACAAAAAACCAGATAGCATGGAATAGATGACAGTATGGCAACAAATGATAGATAATAGGCAATTAATGATATAAAAGTGTCCGGTGTTAATATAAATCATATCGATGCCATTATGTTACTTACCATCATTATCATCATTATCATTAAGTATCTGTCATCTATCATCCATCGTCTTCTATCTATTGGTTTTTCTGTAGAAGGCACAAAATTTTGCATAAACATATTACTCCATATCTGACATATAAATGACAAAATTGTCAATATAGTCGTGTCATACACCATATCTTGTCTTCTGTTACATCTCAGCTGTCATATATTATCTGTCAGATGACATATGTCAAATTAGAGAGATTAGATATGACAGATAGAAAATATAAAATAACCAATGAGAGATAATACATTAAAAAATAGATGTTGACCAAAATTTCAACGTCACCATCTATCAGGTCACTTGTCACTGTCATATTTTTGATGTCATATGATATTTTTCTTTAGAATATATATATATATTAAAGATTACTCTTTTAATCTAACAATTAATGTACACTTTGATAACGTTCGACACATGATATACATCAGATAGAAGATGACAGATGAAATATGGCACATGGTAAATAGGGCTTTATGTATGATTTATGATAGAGAGCGCATCACATATGACATAAGATATGTTACAGATAATATATGGACGTTTACAGTTGATAGATTAAATATGACTGATGATAAAAGATGGATCACAGATGACAGATGACCAATTATTGTTCACAAAATATTCTTTTTGTGTAAAACTCAACTCAAGTACAATAAAACATAACACAAGAGAGGTGGTGATTGTTTTAGTTAAACTTCTTCGGAACAGTACAATACCGATAGGTGACATATGACAGTAAACAAATGCAAGATGGCAGATGACACAGATGACTAATGACACAAATTACAGATGGCACTGATGACATAGATGATAGAAGACACAGATAACAGATGAGACAGATGTTAGTTCACACATGACATTTGACAGGTGACAGATAACAGATGAAATACGACAGATGACAGATATGGCAAATAACATGTTAGACGTAGACATGGATGACACAGGTACATGCCAATTTTTAGACTACAAAAAAACAGATAGCACGAAATAGAGACAGATATAATATGGCAACAAATGATAGATAATAGACAATTAATGATATAAAAGTGTCCGGTGTTAAATAAATCGTGTCGATGCCATTATGTCACTTACCATCTAAGTATATCTGTCATCTATCAGCCTTTGTCTTCTATCTATTGGTTGTTCTGCAGAAGGCACAAAATTTGCCATAAATATATTACCCCATATATGATATGTAAATGACAAAATTGTCAATATCGTCATGTCATACACCATCTCTTGCCATCTATTACATCTCAGCTGTCATGTATCATCTGACAGATGACATATGTCAAATGAGAGGTTAGATATGACAGATAGAAAATTTAAAATAACCAATGACATATAAAACATTAAAAAAACTAAATGTTGACAAAAATTTCAACGTCACCATCTATCAGGTCACTTATCAGTTATCATATTTTTGATGTCATATGACATTTTTCTTTTATATATTTATATATATATATATATATATATATATATATATATATATATATATAGGGGGTGGAATAACGGGTATGCGGCTGGGTCTGCTTTTTACTTTTTTCAAAATATCTAGTTACCCTCGACTTTTTTGAAAACTTTGAAAGTGGAATTTTATTCGTCTCGTAAATCTACACTTCTTTCCCCATTTAACCGTTTCTCTATCTCTTATAGTTTCCGAGATCCCCATAGAGAACATCGAAAAAAACTCACCCTGTATATACATTTCCCAGAATCAAAATATTTGTAGCTTATCTTTGCAGAATTGTTGAAGGTTTTTACAGAAATTTCATAAAGCAAAATACTTAGGAGGCAATAATTGAGTTTAATTGGTCATGCATTTAGCCAATTCCAAACATTATTCGTTCTGTCTTGATGACTTTTTCTAGACCAAAGTTTCATCATTGATTAGTCATAGGTATTAATTTTACTTTTCAGAACTCTGTAGTGTTGTTTGCAAATTTCATAACGACCAGACTTTTCTAATGTGGGTCATGTAATGTACATGACCAACAATGTGCTTCAATTTATTAGAAAGTATGGCTACGAATTTTATTTTTACTTTTATTTCTAGGTCTAGGGATTCAAGCAATCAGCCTAATCATACCAATAATCCCATTGCCAGTCATGAAGGTCAACCATCCATGCGTGTTCATGATTTCTGGACCACAGAGTACAGTTATGTTCCACGGAAGACTCGCAGAACCATAAAATTTATTTTCGACCCCTAAGCCAGACGTTTTAATATAGAATTAGTAATTGAAATTGACTAATACATTTTTATAAGTAAAAACATTTGTATTTTCTACTAAAAAAATAAATGGTTTATTAGTAACACTGATATTAATTATTGTCACGATGTTTAAACCTAATTGGTCATAATATTTCTTGAATGACTTTTTTATTTATCACTTAATATTTTAAACTATTAGTGATAAAGGTTTATATTAAACAAACCAGGTGTAATTTAATTTAAACCTTCATGACTAATTGGTCAATCATACTTTTTGAATCTAATAAATATGTATTGACTATTACTACCTATACCACTGAAAGTGTGTTAAATATCGAAGGAGGTTGTAATATGAAAATAAACAAGAAAGTTTTAATCAGAGTACCGACTTTGAATACAAGAATTGTTAGTCGAAATGCATTTGATGTGTGGTCGTAATAGTAAGATTACCACGCATACGTCTTTATCTAAAAACTTATCTAAACCCCTAGATTGGTTCTTTTATGTACATATTGGATAATTAACTAGATGTTGTGTTTACTGGCATACTTCATCAACTGTGCTATCATTATGGCTGACAAATCCTAAAGCAGAATAGGAAATTCAACTATTGGTTCGAGACTTTAATCATTTCGATTTTATACTATAACAATCAAAAGCGATATAAAAAGAAATAGTTTTATTTAGTTATGTATTGACCTTTTTTTCGATTAGACCTTTTGCCATCTTTCGGGCAACATCATGTGCTACGCTCAAATACCTTCTGGCCTTTCTCATCATGAAAAAATGAAGCAAGTGCTGTTTGACACCATCACCTGAATTGAATTGTTTATCATTGCAAAGATAGAAACACATAGCAAAAGCACCGTTTGCCATCTTTCTGCTAACATCATGATACCACGTTCAAAGAACTTCTGGCCTTTCTCAGCAAAAAAATGAAGCAAATGCTGTTTGACATCATTGCCTTAATTGAATTGTTTATCATTTAAAAAAAAACTTAGCAAAGATAGAAACTTGTAGCAAAAGCAAAATATTTTGGAGGCAGTAATTTATTTTCTTTAGCCTTTTGCCAATTCCAAGTATTACTCGTCTTGTCTTGATGACTTTTTCTATACCAACATCATTCAATCATTGTTCATGTCATTGGTAATAAAATTACTTTTCAGAGGTCTGTAATCTCTTAGATTTTTTCGAAAGTAAATATTATAAGTTATCTACCCTCTGGATTTATTAGAATGTATGGAGACGAATTGATTTTCCTTTCATTTCTAGGTCTGTTGTTAGAAGAAGATAGCGACTTCATATCATTCACTCCTTTGCCAGTCATGAAGGTCGACCATCCATTCGTGTTCATTATTTCTGGACCACAGAGTACATTTATGTTCCAGGGAAGACTCGCAGAACCATCAAATTAATATTTGACCCCTAAGCCTGCCGTTTTAATTTAGAATTAGTAATTGAAGATTGAATGATACTTTTTATAACTCTAAACATTTGTATTTTCTACTAAAAAATAAATGGTTTATCAGCAATGCTCATATTAATTATTTTCACAATGTTTAAACCTAATTGGTTGATAATACTTTTTGAATTTAATGAATCTGTATTGACTATTACTACCTATACTACTGAAAGAGTATAAAATATTGTGAATATGAATCTTTATTTAAAAGCTTTTTGGCAAATAAAAAATGTTATATAGTTCCACTACCAGAAATGACAAGCAATTACTAACGCATTTCGAAGTGCTTCTAGAGTTTGAGGGGGGATGCTGCAAATTAAAGAGGCTTCGGGCCTCGCGCATATGCTCAATTGGAGATAAATCCGGTGACCTCGGTAGCCAGGGCAGCTCAAAAAAGTTCATTGCACCTCTTGCAATATGTGGGTGAGCTTTATTCTACTGAAAAGTTGGATTTGAAATGTCTGAAGATAGGTTAGGAGATAGGGTTTCAAAATGTTTTCGATGTAACGCTGTGTGGTCATGTTGCCTCCAATGAAGATTAGAGGTGATCTAGAGCCATAAGCAATGGCACCTCATACCATAACCCCAACTGTGTGATGAACGTACTTTCGACAAAAAAATGTGGATTTTTTCTTTCATCGCCTGAATTGAATTGTTTATCATTCAAAAAACTTAGCAAAGATATAAACTGGTAGCAAAGGCAAAATATTTAGAAGGCAATAATTTATTTTCTTTAGTAAAACCTATTGCAATTCCAAGTATTACTCGTCTTGTCTTGATGGCATTTTCTATACCAACGTTCCATCATTTATGTCATTGGTAATAAAATTACTTTTCAGAGCTCTATAATGTCTTACGATTTTTTCTAAAGTAAATATTGTAAATTCTCTTCCCTCTGTTTGGATTTATTAGAATGCATGGCGACGAATTGATTTTACTTTCAGTTCTAGGTCTGGAATTAGAAGAAGAAAGCCTAGACGAATCAATCACCCCATTACCAGTCATGAAGGTCGACCATCCATTCGTCTTCATTATCTCTGGACCACAGAGTACATTTATGTTCCACGGAAGACTCGCAGAACTATAAGATTCATATTTGCCTCCTAAGCCTGCCGTTTTAATCTAGAATTAGTAATTGAAGATTTAATGATACTTTTTATAACTTTAAACATTTGTATTTGCTACTAAAAAATAAATGGTTTTTCAGAAATGCTCATATTAATTATTATTATAATTTTTGAACCTAATTGGTCATCATCATCAATCTGATTTCTTCTTTCACTACGACGTCTTCTGACTCTGATCAGATTATCATTAATCCCTAAACAGAATATAGATTCGTCACTAAACACTATATTTCTGTCTCACACATCAATCGATCTCTACACCACACGAAATGATTTCGTCGATGCCCAGCGGTTAAAGGAAACGCCCAGTACGGCCGAAAGTGCAAATCCGGCAGTAAACTTTTCGCATCCCAATCGGTTCATACCACTGATTTGCAATGGACCTGGTGGTGGAGAAACGATCTCTTAAAGCCAACAGTCTCAAACGCCGATCTGCACGCTCGGGTTTTTCGACATGATCCTGTGCCTCTAGCTCTTCATGTTCGACCCTCTTGATCCCATACCCGACAACTTCTTACTATAGTATCTAAACTTCTGTGCACCCTGTTCCTAGTTTCTCGAAAAAGTCCAGCCTCTCTAAGTCCAACTATCCGTCCTCTATCAAACTCAGAAAGTTGATGAAAATTTGCGCGTCTTTGCACCCTAGGCATTGTAAAAGATAACAGCAAAAGCTTAAAACCGCACTCAGTAAAATTAAAATGGTTACTACGGCAAAAATGTTTAATTTCACCTTGTGCACCAATAAATAAACAAGTTGAATAAAAAAACGAAAACTTTACCTAATACAGCTGAATTTTTAATCGTTTTTTCTTTTCATCAAGATAAGCCTAAATATAAAATTTTATCAAAACAAACACTGGATGTCCGTATTTCTATGTCACTTAGAATATTTAGATAGTGCCCTAAAATAGTTAACAATATTGTGAATAGATAAAAATCATGATTATAAAGCAGTTACTTTAAATAGACATAATATAATATGAAAGTTTTAACATATCTAAAGAAATCATACAACATTCCGTTGGTTTGTATTGGCCTTGACTGCAGCAAAAACGAATTAAGAGTTTGCTTGATTAGATTAGAAATAACCAATTAAAAATAACAATTGTTTGGTTTGAGTTTTAAAATGCATGCACTCCCTAAACATAGAATAAAATAGGCAGTTAATATTAATATCAAATCAATATCTCCCAATAAACCGTACAGCCAAAAAAATCTCTATATTTTCCATAGAGTGTTTAGTTCTCAAAATTTACTTTAAGTAATGACTTAATTTGAAAGTAAGTATTTTTTTAAATTTTTACCAGAAAATGCGCATTACTTTTATAATGGACCATGTATTTTAGTGAATTATTGGTTAATAATTCACTAAAATACAGGGTCCATTATAAAAGTAATGCGCATTTTCTGATAAAAAAATATTTATTGATCTTACCAGTACAAAAGGGAAACTCATCGATAAAAATATCTCTTAGGAACGTTGTAACGCGCTTTTGGATGTTTTCCACGGACTCCTGATGTTTTCGTTCTTTTCTTGCAGCTTTCTCTCCAGTCGAGAAAACAAAACAAAATCAGGACTTTGTTCTTTCTTGATTGTTGGTTGAAATTAATTATTTTATATACCCATCATCAATTATCAATAAACATGTGAGAGCTACCATCTGGCTGAAGGGCAATAAATTGGTAACGATGAAGGCCGCGTGGCCTGGGCTTTGTCATGGTGATGACTGATGGTGTCTTTGATGTCCTCTCGGTGTTACAATCTCTTTAGTACCTGTAGGTAAAGGGCTGAGTTGACAATTTCTCCCTGCGGTACAAACTTAAAATGGATGATTCCTCGTACGTTAAAAAAAGCCGTTGTTGGACATTCAGAACGGGATTCGTTGGCGATGATTCTTCAGGCCCTCATTAAATGTCTTGTGCCATCTCTTGGACTATAACCATGAAATGACTATTAATTACTACCGAAAGAACATAATATATTAAAAGAGGTTTTGCTTTTGAAGCAAACAAGAAAGTTTTAATTAAATTATTGACTTGAAGGTTGTGCTCTTGAAGCAAATAAGAAATTTTAATTAAATTATTGACTTTTGATATAAAGAATGTTATTTTTTGATTCAGAATTTGATTTTTTGTCGTATTAGTAAATTTCTTCTGCATTTGATTTTTGGTCGTATTAGTGAAATTGCTATGCCTAATAGAATTTGTCCTCCAAATTACCTAAATTATGTTTTAGAATTCATCATTAGCTTTCCTATTCCTAGAAGAGTATATATTTTTTTGCAAATTTGTTCAATTCTGTGAAATTTTCATTACGAAATTTTTATTCCAGTAGTTTCTCTAATGAATTCTAAAATTTTTCCAACAACTGATATTTAATTTTTTTACATGAATATTTGATCATTTAAATAAAAGTTTGCTTTTTCTTAAAATTTTCCTATTTCTCATTCATCAATTCTTGCTTCATTTTCTCGAAGTTTTCTCAATACTTTTTGCTACAGACTTCAAGGATTTCTTTTTGTATTTCTCTTCAAAAATTTTAAATGGTAGATTTCTTTTCTTAGAAATTTCAAAAATTATCAAACATTTCTCTTCTAAATTTCTATAATTTTCAAATAACTGCTTTGTCTATACTTGTTGTAATTTACTGGATTGTTTTAACAGATTCCCTTCGAAGATTCTATAATTCATTAACAACTTTCCTCGCAGATTATTTTTTCTACAAGCTTGTAAACAGTTTCTTCAATAGACGAAAAAGTTTTCACAACTTTCCTTTCAGAATTAAAAAAAATGTTTCTACGGTATTCCGGTACATGTAATGCTTCATTTCCCTTGAAGCTTTTTTTATAAAGTTCTCTTCCGCTTTCTGTAATTTTAATTGCAGAATCTCTTCTAAATTTCTAGAAATTCCAAAAAACTTGTTTTTTTATTCTTGCTGTAATTTATCGAAATTTTCTTCAAGAATTGTTCTTCGAGAATGTTTTGTATTTTTTTGTAACATATCCCAGAACATTTCTTGCTCTAAAGCCCTAAAAACCTTTATTCGTCCGAATTATATATTTGGTATTTCAAATAAACTGTGCGAAGAAAGGTTTTTAGTGCTTTATTTTATAATCAAGTTTATCTTCACGTAACTCATCCAATTAATTTACTATTTCTTGCTCTATTCTCTTGTAGCTTTTTTAAATACTTTTTCTCGAAATTTCTGAAATTCTTATGCATTTCTCATCGTCAAATATTTAAACAATTTTAATAGTTTCTAAAAACAATTTTTTACGGATTTCTAGAATTTTCTTTCTTTTTAAGCATTTCTTTCGAAAATATTCAAACATTTTCTAGTAAGTTATCTTTTAAGATATCGCAGTACAATTCTTGCTTTATTCTTTTGAACCCTTTTTAAGATTTCTGAAATTATCAAGCATTTCTAATCGCCAAGTCAGCCAAATAATAAATATTATTTTCTTTAAAAAATTCCTAAGGATTTTTATAATTTTGAAGAATTTTTTAAGGAATATCTTTATGTTTCGTTTTTTAAAAATGTTCTTAATTTTTTTTTGCTTATAGTCCAAAGTATGTGATTATTCAAAAAGACGAGATATTTAGAAGTTTCCAGCATTTTGTCAAGTGCTGTCGAGAATTCTGAACTACTTTCTACCAACTTATCTCTCATACTGATTTTTTTTTGAAATTCAGCATTCGTTCAGCTTTATTTTATCGGATATTGATATTTGATTTGAGCACTTGAAAGTGCAGATATTTAGAAATTACACTTTTAAGTCACGTGAAGTTTCTATAAACATTCTTATTGCAAGAATTCACTAGAAAATTCTTTTTCTGCAAAAATGTTCTTTCTATTATTGCTGTAACTTAACGCAATTGTCCAGCAAATTATCTTCGAGGGTTCTAGAACTTTTTCATAATGTTTCTTCCGGACTCTTTGAATTTAGGAAAATTCAAGAAGTCCGGAAGAAACATTATTAAAAAGTGAGGACAAAGATTTAAAAATTTTAAAGTTTTTACATGCTTCTTAATGAAATATTCTAGCCATTTTTTAGATTTCTAGAATTTTCAACAAGTTTTCTTTAATTCATCGAAGTTTTTGAGGAATTTCACAGGCAGTGTTTTTAGAATTAATTCTCTAGAGTTCTAGGAGTTTCTATAACAACATCAATCCTAGAATCGAGTAGAAATTTCTTTTACTGCAAGAATTCTCTAATTTATTTATTAATTTATTATGATTTAGCTTTCTTCCTAACAAAATACATATGAATATATATAAAAAAAATAGTACAAAAAGTTCAGATAGAAGAAGCTCATGCGGTCCGATTATTGAACACTTTTCCCTTCGCTCTCTGTAATTTTCACTTCCGCATTATCTCTTCTAAATTACTAGAATTTTCAAATAACTTTTCTTTCTACTCTTGCTCTAAAACTGATCTGAAATTTCTATCAGATTTTCCTCGATGGTTTTAGAATTTTTAACAACTCCCAGATTCCTTGAATTTTCCTTGAAAGTTTTAGAAGCTTATTGATGAATGTTTCCGGTAATTTTATTTTTTTGATTTCTAAAAATATCATCAAAGATTTCTAGATTTTTAGAATTTTATGAACACATTTTTTAATTCATTTAGTTTTTATTATTTCTTGAATAATTAATTATAATCCCTAGATTCGTTCCTTATCATATACTTTTAACTCAAAAAACGTTTTTTCGTCTAGAACTGGAGTTCATTGGCGATATTTTCCGGGCCCTCCTTAAACGCCTGGACTGTAACCTTGAAATCTTTGAAGGCCTCTTAAAGCATCTGATATTATTCACTGAACGCTCCACCGCGCCTTGTTCCCAAGTCGAAAAACACACTTTATGCAGAGGTACGTTTTTCTATTCAGACTGCTTGGAGTAAACTAGCGACCGACTCACAGTGGTTCAGAACGCGAAGTCTGCATTAGAAGGTCTGCCTTAGAATGGCAGACCCTTCGTCACATTTGCCGATCCGTTCTATAATGGAAAGACGCTTCACAATAAAATCATGCGCATTACTTTCATAACAGACCCTATATAACAGTGTACCTAAAAAATGATTTTCAACATTTTTTTAAAATAAAAAACCAATGAAAAATAAATATAATTGTGCTAGATTAATGCAAATACTGTAGAATATTTAGTAAATCATAATACACTGTTTATTTATTTCGCAGTTTCTGATTTGAACCATCTAAAAAAATATTTATTTATTTTTAATGAGTATTCCTCAGTACAATTTTGGTAAATATAATTCAAATATTCGTCAAATGTTGCTACAAACTATTAATAAACACTGTCAAATGAATCTATTTTATTACATGATCCAACAATGACTTGAAGCAGAGTATTTAAGTATAAATGCATTATTAATATTGATTCTGGCAAATTAAAATGAATCTTTTGATTATGAATTTATATATGGTTGTTTCAGTATAATTCACATGTAAAATCATTCTTCTGTTTTATATTGGGTTGAGTCCTAAGTTATTTCGGTCCTGACCAAAACACTTGTATTTTTAACCAACTATATTCAAACTAATCATTTAACTTAAACACTTCAATCGCCTTAAGAAAAATAGCCGAAAGATAGAAAGGTAAAATAAGAAATATCGCTATGTTTTATTATTTTACTTCAAAAGGGTAAAAAACGCAACGCAAGTTCATAAAAAGTTATGTGCTGAGTATGGTAAAGATTCTTTAAAAGAACGCCAATGCCAGAATTGGTTTGCCAAATTCCATTTCGTTAATTTCAATGCCTAAGATGCGCAACGGTCATGAAGGCCAATTGAAGCCGAAGGCATAAATCGAAGCATATAGCCGCTATACAACTCAAGAGGTCGCAAAAATATTAAAGATTTCTCAAAACGATCTTGGAAAGACATTTTCAAAAGCTGTGATATGTTACTAAACTCAATATTCGGGTTCCACGTGAACTTAATGAAATTCATTTGACAATGCGCATAAACGCCTGTGACAAGCTCTTTAAAAACAATGAAAATGATCCATTTTTCAAACGTATTGCCAACAGAGATGAGAAATGGATAGTTTATGACAACGTTGTATGAAAATAATCATGATGAACAAGCTGCAACTACTTCGAAAGCAAGTATCCATCAAAATAATGTTACGCTCTCAATTTGGTGGAATTACAAAGACGCCGTGTATTTTGAGCTGCTACCACTGAACCAAACTATAAATACGGTTTTATACTGTTACCGATTGGACAAATTGAATGAAGCCATCAACGAAAAGCGGCCAGAATTGGAAAATTGTAAGGGTATTCTGTTCCACCATGATAACTCGAGACCACACACAAGTTTAATGACCCGCCAGAAGTTGCTGGAGCTTGGTTAAAATTTGATGAATCATCCATCATACTCATCAGACCTTGCACATTTCGACTACTATTTGTTTTCATCTTTGTAAAACTCTTTGAATAGTAAACACTTCAAATCAGACAATGATGTCAAATGTTGTACTGAGAAAGTCCAGAAATTCTTTGATCATGGCATCATGATGTTTCTCTAATGATCATCTTAAAAATGTCCAATACATAACTGAATTAATTTTTTTCTTTCTATAAAATATCGCATTTGATTATTATAGAAAAAAACAAATAATTTAGAACTTAACCCAATATACTAAATCCAATTAATGAGAAAATAACTGTAAATATTTAAAACTATGTATGTGGAGATTGATTTGATATTAATATACGAGTTTCCTTTATTTCAATTGAACTTTAGTTAAGTAATGTACATTTTCAGGATTGACTATAAGAAGGAAAAGTGCGAAGTTCTTGAAGCGCAAGTTCGAAGCAGACCAACCGTTTCTATTCGTTTTGAAGAAACAAGACTTGTTACTCTTTTATGGGAAATTGGCAAGCCCGAATTAACCGACATTTTTTGAACAAAAGCAACATTTTAAATGACATTTTTTAATGTTGGATGTAGTAAGATATAGTTGTGTTTATTTGTGTGTGTGTGACAATAAATAAATATCAATTCAAATTGGTATTTTATTAATGTCAATGTAAGACCCTACCTAACATAATCTAAAGCCAATGTTATAATTGTATAAATCTTAATCATCAATATATGACTTCCATAAAAATTGCAGCATCTATAATTTATTGCACATAGCTGCGATTAGATTGGCGTCAATGAAGACCAAGGATGATCTGCTACCATAACATATTGCACCCCATATCATCACTCTTTACATTTGCAATTGACCGAGTTGTTCAAAATCTGTGTCTTGCGACCAAAAGTCTTAAGCGACGTTATTCGATATCTGTAGTCCTTCGAGGACCTCCAGATCCAGGGCGACGTTGTTGAACCCTTTTCTGGGACAATTTGAAGCAATATTTGCTTATAATATTGTAACATTTCGGTTTTTACGACGAGCAATTTCTCTTAGCAAAAGTTTAATTGAAAGAAGTTAATATGAATAAATGTTAATGCTGGCTCTTGGCATTGTTCTCAAATTCAAAAATCATCAAGGGACAAAATATTTTTAGAATAGTCGATGGAATAATCAATTGCCTTACGTTTATTAAACAACCTGTATATGATAAATCTTTAGTAGATAAGTGTTTTTTTTTTAATTAAATGATTTTCATCAGTTTTGGATTTCAGTAATCAACTTTGAACATATATTGTAAAATAGTGAATAATTAAAAAGGTAATGAATGTTAGGATGAAATAAAGTAGAAACGTAAAATCTCAATATGTTAGTAAGGTCTTATTTGTTAATTAAAACTTATAATAATTAATTACTTACAAATATTTAAACTATAATCATTTAAAAAGAAAAAATAGTTGTAAATGTTTAGTAGATAAAATAAAACATACATTATATAATTTAATAAACTAAAACTTTTAAATGATAATTTAGGTTAAATACATTATTTTTGCAATTTTTGCTTCTGCTTCACATTTCTAAGCTACAGCATTCCCAAATTAGTTGCGTCATCATTCTTTATCTATATTTTAGTTATTGTTTAAATACTCATGCTTCAAGTTATTCATTTTACAGTAGCGTTAGTAATTCGGGCTTACGTAGTATTTTGTGAAAATATTGACCAAGAATATTTTTAGTGTCACAAATCGGCAGGAAAATGATGCCTTGGCCGTTTACCGCCGATCATCCGTTTTATTTTCAACTGATGCAACAAATAAACAACAAGGAAGTCATCATTTTTAGTGGTGCACTAAAAGCAATGGTTTAAGCAAATATATGTTTTATCTTCGGGAAAATTCAAGTGCAGGTAGCTTCAATAATCGCATAGTTTATATTTTAATTCAAAATATTTGGTTAAAAAGCTTTCTTCAAATTTATTGTTCATTTCTTTTAATGAAACTAACTTGTATTTATGGTTATTCTTTATGCAAATATAAACATTATTTATTTACAAACAATAAAGTAACCTAAATATTTTACATATGCCGCTTAAAAATTGTTTTATTATCTATAGATATTTATTATAGGTATATTATATAAAGGTATTTATTGATAAAAATATTACCATAAATTCTATTTTTATTTTAACATGTTCCTTTTTAATAACTAACTGACCTAATTCAAGTAATTAATTATATTAGCTGTTAAGTGACAAATCCATGTACTTTATACAATTTTTTTGTGGAGAATTACAATTATTTTAAAATAAAAATACTAGAATTACTTATTTTGAGCGTTTCTGCACCGTAGTTTTACAATATTAAAATGTAAAAACTACAAAAATATAATTATTTTATCTGTTTATAAAATGCTTTACAATCTTCTGATTAAAAATTATTTTTGGGTTATATTTCGTTTTTTCCAAATAAAAATATACTGGATTGTAGAGGCTTTCACTTTGTGATACATATTTTATAACTTTAAATAAAATAAAATAAACTTTGTTTTTTTATTTAAAGTTATAAAAATATACTGATTAATATTTTAATAAATATTACTATGAAAGCCTTTTATTTTCAATATTAACATTAACTGTAAAAAATGTATTTACCTAAATTTAAAATAAACACAATTTGTTTAAGATATTGGTGAAATACTAATTGGGCAAGGTTTCTAATTATATAAAACACAAATTATTAATAAGGTTTACAATTCTTTACAAAAATTTTCAGGTTACAGTTACTAATAACCAAATTGGCGATGGATTCTTCTAAATTTAAATTATACATTTTCTAACTGGGTAAAGGTCGTTATTATATGAAACCAAGTTATTTTATTCACGATCATTTTCTTTCTATAGGTTTAGAGTTCGTTGCATACTCATTCTCAGAACCGGACAATCCAGAGACATTCCTCGCCGATCATCCATTCATCTATTACATCATCACCGACAATCAACTGCTTTTCATGGGACGACTCGTGTCACCTTAAACTATTATGCATGTTTTCATTTCATCTATTGATATTAAATGTGTTTGTTTATTTTTACTAAAATTAATTCTTATAAATTTATTGTAATTATTCATTGAATAAATTGTTTCTTAAATATACAACGGAATTGTTGTTAACTTACTATTATTAGACATATTAACATTTTACATGTAGAAGTATAAATTATAACATATGAAGTGTGATAATAATTACAGAATCTATTGGTTTTGGTTATATATAGAAGAAAATTGAAGTTGGTGGAAGTGCAAAATTAAATTCCATTATTGGTCCATATTAGATACTTCCATAAAAATTACAGCACCTAGAATATGTTGAACCATTTTATTCAAATGTTCACAAAACGTTTATTTTCATGAAACAAAGTATTGATTAAAATTCGAATATAAAAGAACAATAAAAATGGACGATATGATGATAATGAATGATAATGATAGTTGGTAATTGACAGTTAATTGATGATACTTGGTAAATAACAGTTGACAGATGGCATTTGACAGCTGAGTAGTGACAATTGGCATATGACACTTGAGTATGACAGTTGGCAATTGACGGTATGCAGGTGAGAGTTGATAAATTAATTACAGTGGATAAATAGGAGTGAATGAGACAATTAACAGATGTCAGTTAACAAACTACAATCGACGGATACTAGTTGATCAATGACAAATGACATTACTCTGTTGCCATTTGACACATGACTGTTGATAATAGACAGTTGATAGTTAGATGTGAATTAAATAATTGACAGATGTCAGTTATCAAATTCCAATTGACAGATGATAGCTGATTAATGATAATTGACAGTAGACAGATAACATTTGACATGGCAGTTGACAGATAGAAATAAATAGAACAATTGACAGATAAGGGTTAAAAATTGACTAGTGACAGTTGGAAGTTGACAGTGGCTATTAATAATTCATAAATTACAGTTTGTCAGATAGGAGAAAACAAAAGAATTGACAGATGACAGTTGACAAATTAAAATACCAGCTAATGATAATTGACAGTTGACAGATGCCAGTTAACAATTGAGAGTTGGCAAATGACAGTATACAGATAGCAGTTAAAATGGCAGTTGACAGATAAAAATAAATTGAAACAATTGACAGATAAGAGTAAATGAGACAATTTACAGATGTCAGTTAACAAACTACAATCGATGGATACTAGCTGATCAATGACAAATAACATTACTCTGATGCCAGTTGCAGATGGCTGTCAATTATCAAATTACAATTGACAGATGATAGCTGATTAATGATAATTAATTTATAGTAGACAGATACTAATAGAAATAAATGAAACAATTGACAGATAAGAGTTAAAAATTGACTAATGACAGTTGGAAGTTGACAGTGGCTAATGATACTTCATAAATGACACTTGACAGATAGGAGAAAACAATACAATTGACAGATGACAGTTGACAAACTAAAATGCTGACTAATGATAATTGACAGTTGACAGATGCCAGTTAACAATTGACAGTTGGCAAATGATAGTAGACAGATAGTAGTTGATATGGCAATTGACAAATAGAAATAAATGAAACAATTGACAGATAAGAGTTAAAAATTGACTAGTGACATTTGTTAGTTGACAGTAATTAATGATACTTCATAAATGACAGTTGACAAATTGCATTAAACAAATGACAGTTGACAAATGATAGCTGAGTAGTGACAATTGACATATGACAGTTAAGGATAACAGATGACAGTTGATAAATTACAGTGGGTACATAGAAGTGAATAAGACAATTTACATGTGCCAGCTAAAAACCTGCAATCGACGGATACTAGTTGATCAATGACGAATGACATTACCTGATTCTAATTGGCATATGACTGTTGATATTAGGCACTTGACAGAAATAAATAAAATAAATGACAGACGTCAGTTATCAAATTACAATTGACAAATGATAGCTGTCTAATGATAATTGATAGTTGACAGATTCCAGCAAAAAATTGACAGTTGGCAAATGACAGTAGACAGATAGCAATTGGCAGATAGAAATAAATGAAACAATTGACAGATAATAGTTAAAAATGATGACTTCATAAATGACAGTTGACAGATAGGATTAACTAAAACAATTGATAGATGACAGTTAACAAATTACATTAAACAGATGACAGATGACAGCTAAGTAGTGGCAATTGATATATAATAGTTGTAGGCTTATAGTTGACAATTAACAGTATGTAGATGACACTTGATAAATTGCAGTGGATAGATAGGAGTAAACGAATGGGATAATTTACAGATGTCAGCTAACAAACTAAAATCGACGGATACTAGTTGATCAATGGTACATGACATTACTCTGATGCCAGTTGACAGATGTCTGTTTATAATAGTTGAAAGTTAGAAGTAAATGAAAACATTGACAGATGTAAGTTATCAAATTACAATTGTCAGATGATAGCTGACTAATGATAATTGACAGTTGACAGATGTCAGTTAACTATTGACAGCTGGCAAATTTTTTATATATGTGTATATAAAACTGATGACACTTGACAAATTAAACAAAACAGATGACAGTTGACAAATTACATTAAACAGATAACAGTTGACAAATGATAGCTTAGTAGTGATATTGACATATGACAGTTAAGGATGACAATTGGCAATTGGCAGTATGCATATGACAGTTGATAAATAAATTAAATTTAAAAAAACACAATTTACAAATGCCAGTTAACAAACTACAGTCTAAAGGTGCTAGTTGATCAATAACGAATGACATTACTCTGATGCCAGGTGACAGATGGCTGTTGATAATAGACAGTTGGCAGTTAGAAGTAAATGAAACGATTGACAGATATCATAATCAAACTACAGTCAACAGATTCTAGTTGATCATTGGCAAATGACATATGACTGTTGATAATAGCCAGTTTGCAGTTAGAAGTAAATGAAACAATTGACAGATGTCAGTTAACAAATTACAATTGACAGATGTTTATTTTCTGACTAATGATAATTGATAGTCGACAGATGCCAGTTAACAATTAACAGTTGGCAAATGACACTAGACAGATAGCAGTTGATAAATTAATCAATTGACAGATAAGAGTTAAAAATTTACTTTTGGCAGTTGGTAGTCGACAGTAACTAATGATACATTACTCTGATGCCAGTTGACAAGCGACGCTTGATAACAGATAGTTGACAGTTAGAAGTAAATGAAACAATTAACAGATGTCATTTATCAAATTACAACTGACAGATGTTAGCTGACGAGTAGTAATTGACAGTTGGCAGATGCCAGCTAACAATTGACTGTTGGCAAATGACAGTTGACACATAGCAGTTGTCATGGCAATTGACAGATAGAAATAAATAAAACAATTAACAGATAAGAGTTAAAATTGACTAGTGACAATTAATAGTTGACAGTAACTAATGATACTTCATAAATTACAGTCGACAGATAAGATATAATAAAACAATTGACAGATCACAGTTGACAAATTAAAATAAACCGATGACAGTTGACAAATTACATTATACAGATGACAGTTGACAAATTATAGCTGAGTAGTGACAATTGTCATATGACAATTGACAGTATGCAGACGATTGATAAATTAAAGTGGATATATAGGAGTGAATGAGACAATTTACAGATTACAATCGACGAATACTAGTTGATCAATGACACATGACATTACTCGAATGCCAGTTGCAGATGACTGTTGATAATAGACACTTGACAGAAGTAAATGAAACAATTGCAAGATGTCAGTTATCAAATTACAATTGATAGCTAACTAATGTTAATTGGCAGTTGACAGATACCAGCTAACAATTGACAGTTGGCAAATGACAGTAGACAGATAGCAGTTCACATGGTAGTTGACAGTTAGAAATAAATGAAACAATTAACAGATAAAAGTTAAAATTGACTAGTGTCAGTTGGTAATTGACGGTATCTAATGATACTTCATAAATGACAGTTGACAGATAGGCGTAAATAAAACAATTGACAAATGACAGTTGACAAATGATAGCTGAGTAGTGGCAATTGACATATGACCGTTGTAGGTTAATAGTTGGCAATTGGCAGTATGCAGATGACGGTGTCAAAAATAACAGTGGATAGGTAGGAGTGAATGAGATAAATTACAAATGTCAACCTACATATTACAATCGACAGATAATAGTTGTTCAATGACGAATGACATTACTCTGATGCCAGTTGATAGATGACTGTTGACAATAAACAATTGACAATGTCAGTTCTCAAATTACAATTAACAGGTGATAGCTGACTAATAATAATTGAAAGTTGACAGATGGCAATTAATAATTTACATTTGGCAAATAATAGTAGACAGTTAGCAGTTAACATGGCAGTTAACAGATAGAAATAAATGAAACAATTTACAAAGAGTTAAAAATTGACTGGTTGGCAGTAACTAATGATACTTCATAAATGACCGTTAATAGATAGGATTAAATAAAACAATTAATAGATGACAGTTAACAAATTACATTAACTGTATGACAATTGACAAATGATAGCTGAATAGTGACAATTGACCTATGACAGTTGAGGATGACAGTTAGCAATTGACATTTTGAAGATGACAGTTTATAAATTACAGTGAATACTTAGGAGTGAACGAGATAATTTACAGATCTCAGTTAACTACAATCGACGGACACTTACTGATCAATGACAAATGACATTACTCTGATGCCAGATGACAGTTGACTGTTGACAATAGACAGTTGATAGTTAGAAGTGAATGAAACAATTGACAGATGGCAGTTATCAAATTACAATTGACAGATGATAGCTAACTAATGATAATTGATAGTTTACAGATGCCAGTTAACAACTAACAGTTAGCAAATGACAGCAGATAGCAGTTGACAGATAGAAATAAATGAAACAATTAAGAGATAAGAGTTAAAAATTGGCTAATGATAGTTGGTAGTTGAAAGTGACTAATGATAAATGACAATTGATAGATAGGAGCAAATAAAACAATTGACAGATGACAGTTGCCAATTGAAAGCTAAGTAGTGGTGATCGACATATTATAATTGTAGGATGACAGTTGGCAATTGACAGTATGCAGATGAGAGTTGATAAATTACAATGGATAGATACTAAACAATTTACAGATGTCAGTTAAAAACTTCAATTGACGGATACTAGTTGATCAAAGACAAATGACATTACACTGATGTAAGTTGACAGATGACTGTTGATAACAGACAGTTGACTGTTAGAAGTAAATGAATCAGTTATCAAATTTCAATTGTCAGATGATAGCTGACTAATGATAATTGACAGTTGACAGGTACCAGATAACAATTAACAGTTGGCAAATAACAGTAGACAGATAGCAGTTAACGTGGCAGTTGACAGATAGAAATAAATGAAACAATTGATAGATAAGAGTTAAAAATTGACTAGTGACAGTTGGTAGTTGACAGTAACTAATGATACTTCTTAAATGACAGTTGACAGAAAGGCGTAAATAAAACAATTGACAGATACCAATTGACAAATGATAATAATAATAATAATAATGTCCGTTAACAAATTACAGTCGACAGATGCTAGTTGATCAATGACAAATGACATAAGTATAATTCCAGTTGACAGATGACTGTTGATAATAGAGAGTTGACAGTTAGAATAGCAGTTTACATGGCAGTTTGACAGATAGAAATAAACGAAACAATTGACAGATAAGAGGTAAGAATTAACTAGTGATAGTTGGTAGTTTACAGTAACTCCTGATACTTCATAAATTACAGTTAACAGATTGGAGTAAATAAAACAATTGACAGATGACAGTTGATAAATTAAAATAGACAGATGACAGTTGACAAATTACATTAAAGATGATAGCTTAGTAGTGACATTAGTCAATACTGAATATGACAGATGAGGATGACAGTTGATAATTTACAGTGGACACATAGGAGTGAATAAGACAATTTACAGATGTTAGTTAACAAACTACAGTCGACAGTTGATTAATGACAAATGACATTAGTATAATGGCTGTTGATAATTGACAGTAAACCGATTGTAGTTGACAGATATAAACAATATGCAGATAAGAGTTGTCAGATAACTTAAAAATTAACAAATCACTGTTGGAAATTGTTAGTAAACAGATGCTAGTAGACAGACGACAATTAATAATAGAAATTTGACCAATAAAAGTTGGGAATATATAGCACCTGCTAGTCAACAAATGACAGAATTAAAGGCTTAATCATATCAATGGCAATTCTCGAATGTTAATTCAGAGATGACAACTGGTAGTTGTAGTTGACATATGGCAGAAAATAATTGATATGTGATAGTTAACATATTAGTTTAAATTATTTATTAGATGACGTAACTTTTGGCAGTTGACTAAGTTGACAGTTAACATATGGCAGTTGCCAAATGACATGTAACATACGACATTTGACAAATGATAATTAACAGATGATAAGTCTCGAATGATAATTGACAGATGATAGTTGACATATGATAAAAATGAATTAAACAATTAAATTTAATTGTATGAAGTGTAGTTCTCATTTGATACTTTGGTTTAATTGATAGGTGACAGGTGATAGATGAAATATTGTACTTCACAGATGACAGTTGGTAGATGATAAGTGATAAATAACAGTTGCAGATTGATAACATAATAGTTAATTTGTGTCAATAACATTTGGCAGTTTTTAATAGATTATAGTTGATAGATATCACATAAATGACAGGTAATGATATTTGACAGTTGGTATATAATAGATTTTTAGTATAAGTCAAGATAAAAGCTTCAATTTAAATATGTATGTTAGAAACTAATAAAATAAAGAGTTCAACAAAAAATTATTGACAAATGACAGTTGACAAACGATTGTCAAGTAACTGTTAATGGAAAATTATTGATAAATGACATTTGGCGGTTGATAACTAATCGATTATAGCTGTCAATTGACAGTAAACAGATGATAAACAGATGGCAAAGCATCTCAGAAGATTCTATCCGGCGATAAACAGTTGGCATTGACTTTCTAGACCCTACACCTCTCATCCAATATTTTGCAGTTTAATGAGTTGTTGAAAATCTGTCTCTTGTGGCCAAAACTCTTAGGCGATGTTCCTCAAGAACGGTAGTTCTCCGGGTACATCCAGATTCAAGTAAAAAGTGTGAACATATATTCGATTATAAAATTCTTAAAATAGTAGTTGCTCTGAAAAGTCAGTATTTGTCATCTAAATTGATTAAGCAACAAAGAAATAATTCACTTTGTATAAATATATAATATATTCCTACAGTAGTCAAACTGAATGGTTTGTCGATAATTCTGCTTCGTCATTTATATAGGGATACCACAGGGTAGTACATTAGGCCCAATTCTATTTGTCATGTATGTGAATGGCTTGCCAAAAAATTATCGGAGAACACATCGCTGATATTAACCTCTTTATCTCTAACTTAAGTGAATGTGAATTTGTTAACAATACCATTGAAATATTTTAATCTGTAAAGGTCTGAATGATATAAAAATAAAACTAATGAAAAGGAAAAACAAATCATCAGCATTATAAAAATTTAATTTGCGAAATTCATTGAATTTTCTGGAGATAAAAATTGATAGCATTGTTAACTAAGTTCCACTTTTATTATTATTAGGCCAACGTGGTTTTCACATTGATGTAATAACTGTATATAGAGTAGATAATAGTTGATAATGTGTTTTAACCAAATAAAAGCATGAGGTAATTACGTAGTTTACAAATAATTCTAATTATAGTTTGCAATTAAACACGCTTCACTGTAGTAACTTTCCGTTTGGTTGAAAACATTAATTTTTTTAGATATAATGGTCGAGGATAAAATTATTGGACCTTCAAGTTATCAATACAAGCGATTCGATGCTGACCATCCGTTTATCTTCACGATCACAACCGACTCGACCGTGTTGTTCATGGGAAAATTTCTCGAACCTCTTCCAAGAAACAAGATCAGTAGAAATAATGCAGACGATAAGATTGTATTTTTATAAGTAATTAATGATAAATGAACTGATTCTTAGAGGACTTTCTCGTAATGTTAGAGGGAAAAACTGATTAATATTAAATAAAGCATTTATTTCTTCAAATTTGTAATTTAATTTAACATTCGTACCTTTCAAAGCTGAGATTAATAATTAAAATATTTTGTTATCTTGTGAAGTAAGTATGAAAATAAATATTTAAATAAGTACATAATTGCGGGCTTTCACTTTGTGATTCATTTTGGAAACTTAAACTGTCTTGCATTTTGGCATTGATATAAAAAAGGATATTAACTTTGGTAAACATTTTTCCACCTAAACATTTACTTAAAATATTAATTGATTAATCATCCCATTCAATCGATTGTTTTTTATTTCTTCCTTTGAACAGGGTATTTATAGGCGCTACTAGGGTGGAAAGTTATGGAATAAATCACCTGTACCATGACTATATGTCTAAGAGTCGTTTAAGATACGTCACGTTGATAGGTGTAGGGTATTCAACCATGGCATCTACTTTCTCTGGTTCTGTTCTCAATCATCCGCCATCGGTCACAAACCTTAAATATATACATGCAGTTTCTTGGGTTTCCCTCTTCTCTGATATTCTCTTTAAATATGATTTTTTTATGACACTTATAACATACAAAAGACCTGTTGCCAATTACTGTCACGGCCACAGGTCCTAGGTTACTTTTGTGACTGCTCGATCTGTTCAGCGCGAATCCTATGCGTCTAATCTTCTGCATAAATTAGTTAGTTGATCAATGCTAGTGATTTCCTGGAGGCTGAGGCGAGATATATTATAGGAGAGCAGTATTTGGCCGATCCTCTAAACTTGAAAAGACTCATCGGGTGAATTAGATAACAGAAAATGTATGTTCCATTGCGGCAATGTAAATACTTATTTTTTCATTGCGTTCCTGCTTCCTCTTCATTATGTATTTCTCTTTCAAATTGTGCCCTACGTTGGGCGCCAAAATTATGTCACTGCCAACAGCAGTTCTTCTCAGTAGGCAGAGTCATGGTTCAAAAGAAAAACTAAAGAACTAGTAAAACCAATTATTATTATTATTATTACCATATCGAGATATTGTTTTTAGCCCGCTTGTACATATTTTTTATGTACTTCGAATTCGAAATAACACTGAGCATCTCAGTATTTTCTACAAGTTTATAACATAATCTTTTAATTGTTAATTTAATTAATTGTTTGGATAGTATTTAATATATTCATTATCCAATCCTTCACGTTAGCAGACATCACTAGTAACAAGCTAATCCACATTGTCTCTTATCATTACAGAGAAAGTGCCAGATCTTGGTCTTCCATCTATAACTTCTAGCTTTACACAAGCGAACTGAAATTATTTCTAAATATATAAAAATACGTTCATTGGAAATAACAATTAGGCATGAATTATTCGTTCTCGCCTGTTTAACCATAACATTTTTTCATGATACTGTGAAACGCTTTAACAAGGTTTAGCTTAATATAAATACTATCAAATTAACTGACAACTGTTTTTTTTCTTTTATTTTTTAGGCATCTTTGTGATGGATCGCCGTACTTTTTTCAAACATTTCGAAGCTGATCACCCATTCATCTTCATGATCACAACCGACTCGGCAATATTGTTCATGGGAAAGATTCTCGAACCTACATATTAGTTATAAATCCAAACCTTATATAAACAATGTTTAGATCTTTTGGTAAAATGCTTAATCTTAAGATTGACATAAATCAATCTACGATGATGTATGCAATAATAAAATAATTTCAAATTTCAATATTTTCCTTTTATTTAGACACTGTATACTTTAAGCAAATCAGTGGACCTACAATGAAACCTTGAAGTACCTTGCCAACATATGCATTACCAACACCCCTACGAGGACTAAATATTCTTAAATTCAAACGTAGAGTTCGAAGTATTTTGTTGCATGCGTCGTATTATTCTTATGACGAATATTTGATTAATGCATGACATGATTTTATTTTATAATATAATTTTATTGTTTTGTAATTTAGTATAAGTTTTATCTACTTACTTATTATTTATGAAGCACTTATTTTATTTTACTTAACTGTTTCATTTTATTATATTTTGACGTATGTAAAACCTTGTCTGTTAACACATTAATAAAGAAACATTTAAATTTTTAACTAGGAAAATTCAAAATTGTATTCGGTGTTTTGAAAAACTGTTAAAAATTAATTTTCAACAGAACGAAATTAAAAATCTCTAAAAGTATTAAAAATTATGCGTATTTTAGGAAACTCAAAAATAAATAAACACATCCCTGCAAAAGTTAAATGGCAATGCTCAAATCTTCAACTGAAGACATCGTTGCAAGAAATAAAATGACAACACTCAAATTTTAATCTACAGAAATTTAAAATTGCATTCGGTGATTTGAAAATTTGTTAAACATTTATTTTTGGCAGAAGAACTTAAAAATCTCTCAAACTATTAAAAATGCGCATTTAAAGATACTCAAAAATAAGTAAATACATTCCTGCAAGAAATTAAAAGGCGACGCGCAAAACTTCAATTGAAAACTTAAAAAAAGTAAGCACTTCGTTGCAGGAAATTAAATGGCAAGACTCAAATCCTAAACTATAGAAATTTAAAATTGAATTCGTTAATTTGAAAATTTGTTAAAAATTAATTCCCAGTAGAATGAACTTTAAAATCCTAAAAACTATAAAAAATTATTTCTATATTAACATTCTCAAAAATGAATATGGATAGTCCAGCAGAAACATAAATGAAAACACTTAAATCTTAAACTGCAGGAATCGCAAATTTAAAATTCCTTCGCTAATTTTAAAAATTGTAAACACTACAATGATAAAAAATTGTCTCTATTTTAACATAATTAAAAATTTACAAGCGTATCCTAGCAAGAAATATATCCCTGCAGAAATACAAAATTGCTGTCGATTATTTCAAATGTGTAAAATATTATTCCCAAACAGAATAAATTTTAAAATATTGGAAACTATTGAAAATTATCTGTATTTAAACACATTATAAATTGAATAATCATATGACAGCAGGAGATTAAGTAACAAGACACAAATCTAAAACAGCTGAAATTCATAATTCTATTCGATTATTTAAAAACTTATTAATAAATAATTTTTAGCAGGATGAGCATTAAAACATCTAAAACTAATAAAAAAACTGTCAGTCTTAAAATATTCAAAAAAAGTAACATTTTAGCAGGAAATTAACTGGCAACATTTGATTGTAGAAATCCAAAATTATAATCCTTTATTTAAAACATTGTAAAAAAGTAATTCTTACCAGAATAATAATAATAATATCTCTAAAACTATTAAAATATTCCTCACGCCAGCTGGAAAGTAAATTTAAGCACTCAAATCTTAAACTGCAGAAATTGAAAATTGCTTCCAGTGATTTGTAAAGTTGTAAATAATTAATTCCAACGTAGATTGTTTTTAAAGTTACTAAACCTATTCACAATTGTCTTTGATTTAATATATACGTACAAATAAATAATGTTCTATCTAGCAGAAAATTAAAAACACACACATCTTTAACCTGAGAAATATAAAATTGTATTCAGTGATTAAAAAAAAAAATAATTAATTTCCAGCAGGACAAACTTAGGAATATCTAAAACTATTTAGAACTATAGACATTTTAACATATTTAAAAATAAATAACCACCCCAATCATAAAATAAAATACTAAGTCTCAAATCTTAACCTATGAAATAGAATAATAACACACATTTTTATTGACAAACTTTTTACATTAACATTTAAATAATTAATAATGAATAAGGAATAGTGTTTTAGTGTCTTAGCTAAATAAAAAAATAGCATTGAAATCTCTGAAACTATTAAAATATATTTGTATTTTACTACATTTAAAAATAAATACACAGCGTTGCAGTAAATTAAAAGAAATAGCAACAAATAAAATCTCTAAATGGGAAACCCAAAATTGCATTCAGTTATTTAAAAAAAACTTTTTAAAACTGAATTTCCAGCAGGATGAAAGTTGCATTCTCTAAAACTATAAAAAGCCCGTCTTTTATCGTATAAATGAGCACACTGCACTCCAGCAGGAAGTAAATTAACAACACTCAAATCTTTAACTGGAAATATCCAAAATTGCATTCGGTGTTTTCACAATTCTAAAAAATTTGTTCCTAAACGGATGAACTCTAAAATCTCTACAACTATTAAGAAATGTCCGTATTTTAACATACTTAAAAATAAATAAACATATCGCTACAGGAAATTGATTAGCAATGGTTAAATCTTTAAGTGAAGAAATCCAAAATTGTATTCTATAGTAAGAAATCTTTAAATCTATTAAAAACTGTCTGTATTTTAACATACCTAAAAGTAAATAGACAGATCCTACCAGAAATTTAATTCCTATTATTTAAATTTCAATCGGTAATTTGAATACGTGCAAAAATTTAATTTCCAACATAATGAACTAATCATAATAGTTTACGCTTTGATTTTTTCCAGTAGTGTTAACGAGTGAAGTAATTAAATATCTTGCTGAATAGATTAGCTTCCGCAATCCGTGGTTTATTACATTTAATTCATTTTTATTTCTTTACGTAAGCACTACTTCTCTGGTTAATACCTCGACAGATATTGAATGATACAAAAGTAATTTGCGTGTTACAAATAGCAAGGCTATTATCAAAACAACACTAGTTTGAACGTATTTATTTCTGTTAAATAGCAATCCGAAAACATATATGCAGATGACAAAACATGTGATAGAGATGCAACCGATAGACTTCATACAGACGACATAGAGACGATGGCCAGCTGATATATAGAAAACAAACTGACAATGTATAGATGATAGACACAATAGATAGATGATTGATAAGTGACAGATAGGAAAAGGTAGACGGCAAATAGAGGACAAACATGTAGAAGATAGCAGATGATAGACAACAGAGAGATAATAGACAGCAGATGGTAGATCTTACATAGACAGAGAGATAGATAGACTACACACAGATTAATAGACAGCAAACAGATTACAGACATACAAGTGACAGAAAGAAACAGACAACAAGTGTATGACAGATAAAAAACTTACAAATACCAGGTAAAGACAAGCAAATAGTAGACCACGAAATACAAACAGACATCAGATAGATGATGGATGACAGAGAGACAATAGATGGACTGATGACAGACATGTGACACATAGACAGATAGATAGAATAATGTAGTTTTAAGATACGAATATATGATCAAAAACGGTGGTGGCAGATGACCTAGTAGTCGACGCCAAAAAAAAAAAGATACGAATAAAATTGCACATTCAAGGTTTTCAAAAAAGTCAAGGGTAGCGATAATTCGAAATAAAATGGTGATGTGACCATCGTAATACTTTCCCTCTATTTTTCTCGAAAACTATGAGGTTTACGCAAAATGGTTATTCTTGATAATTTGCTCAAATTTGGATTGTTTACAATTACTTGTTACATAAATTTCATCTAACTCCTATAGTTTATTAGCAATAGGCATAAATTGTCGAAATTATTAATTCCTAACTTTTTCCTCGCAAGTTAGTTTTTCAAATTTTAAAAATATCGAGAAATATGAAAAAAACGCCTCGAGTTAACATCCACTTCATGATTATGTACATCAAAAGCTTTTCAGCTGGGTTAAAATTAAAGAAATATATGGTGAGTGGGTGGGTATCCTCTATCCTACGCTCCAATTTTATATCATACCCGGCTATTTACTGAATCATTATTGTTTAATAATAAGAAAGTGAGCGCTGAATTAATTCTTCAGATATTTCCTCTGCAAAAATGTTTATGGAAGAACTCCGTTTGTGTTGCGATGTTTGGAGGGTGGGATAGTGGCCACCCACCCAACCTACATTTAAACTAACACTACAACACTGCTTCAAAGTTCTTTAAAACATCAACGCAAATTCAACATTTTTTTTATTTTTGAAATCAATGTAGAATGTCATAGTAAAGTCAAAGACACATGTAGGACGGGTGAGTGGTCTCTATCCCACCCTCCGATTAATATTACACACTCGATACTTTATTAGAAAATCACTGATTGGTAAAAACGTGTTTGCTTAATTGATTACCTAATAATTATTCCCTTAATCATTTCCTATCGAGAAAACAATGGTTTGTAATATAGTAATTGGAAGGTGGGATAGTGGCCACCCACCCACCCTACCTATACATTTAAACTTTAGGTAGAACCCTGCGTTAAAACTCTTTAAAACTATCAAAACGAATTCTACAGTTTTTCTTAGAAACAAAATGTGTGAGCGATTGAAATTTAAAAAAATATATTTATAGAGTGGATGGGTGGCCACTATTCAACCCTCCAATATATATAACACCCCTAATACATTATTGGATATCCAGTGATTTATAAAAGAAAGTGTTTGATTAATTAATTAGTAATTATTCTCTCCTCAACATTTTTTTATTGAAAAATTAATTGTTTGTGATATTGTAATTGGGTAATAAGATAGTAAACACCCACCCACCCTACATATACATTTAAATTTTAGGTACACCGCTGCTTTAAAATTCTTTAAAACCATCAACACGAAGTCTGCAGTTTTTTCTTGGAAATTAATAGAGAGGGAATGACTAATGTTAAAAATATATATATAGGGTGGGTGGGTTGCCTCTATCCCATCATCCAGTTTATATAACACACACAATCCTTTATAGAAATAACCAGTAAATGATAAGAAAGTGTTTGTTTGTAAATTATCTAATTATTCTTTATTTACAAATTTTCTATTAAAAACATATAGTTTGTGATATTGTAATTGAAGGGTACAATAGTAGCCACCCTTCATATACATTAAAACTACGAATACAACACTGCTGCAATCGTTAAAACCATCAACACTCACTCTGCAAATTTTCTTGAAATCAAATTGAGAGGGAGTTAAAAAGTATATGCAGGGTGGGTGGGTGTTCTCTAACCTACCCTCTAACAATCTATATAACACACCCAATAGTTTATTGAATATCCAATAATTTATAAAAGAAAGTGTTTGTTTAATTAATTACCTAATTGTTCTCTCCTTAACAATTACCTATTGAAAAATCCACTGCTTGTAATATAGTAATAGGTTGGTGGAATAGTAGCCGCCCACCCACCCTACATATACATTAAAACTACAGCTATAACACTGTTTTAAAATTCATGAAAATCGTCAATACAAACTCTGCAGTTTTTCTCGGAAACAAATAGGCAGCGAGCGATTAAAATTAAAGAAATATATACAGGGTGGGCGGATAGCGCCTTTCCCACCCTTTAATTAATATAACACACCCAATCCTTTATTGAATATCTAGTGATTTATAAGAAAGTGTTTAATTAATTAATTACCTAATTTCTTATTGAGAAATAATTGTTTGCAATATAGTAATTGGAGGGTGGGATAGTGGACACCCACAACATACGTATACACTTAAACTACGACCATAACACTATTAAAATTCTTAAAAACCACAATATTCAAACATTTGTGGAATTTCTTGGAAACGAATAGAGAGTCAGTAATTGAAATTAACGTATTATATGTATGTGGGTGGGTGGCCTCTCTCCCACCCTCCAATTTATGCAAGACACCAAATAATTAATGTAATAAGAGATTGTTTGTTTATTTAACTACCTAATTATTCTTTCCTTAACAATTTCCTATTGGGACAACAATTGTTTGTAATACAGTAATTTAAGGATGGGATAGTGGACACCCACCCACCCTACACACACATTAAAACTACAGGTATAACACTGTTTTAAAATTCATGAAAATCGTCAACACAAACTGTGCAGTTTTTCTCGGAAACAAATTAAGAGAGAGTAACTAATGTTAAAAATTTATTTATTGAGTAACAAATGATTGATAAGAAAGTATTAATTTAATTAATTAAGTAATTATTCTTATCTTAATAAAATTCTATTGAGACAACAATTGTTTGTAATATAGTAATTGGTGGGAGGGATAGTGGCCACCCACCCACCCTACATATTTATTTAAACTATAAGTACAACCCTGCTTTATTTTTTTGTTTAAACCATCAACACACTCTACAGTTCTCCTTGGAAACAAATAGAGGGAGTGACTAATGTTAAAAAATATACGTAAGGCCTCTATTTCATCCTGAATTTTTTATGAAATACCCCACACATTAGTGAATAATTATTTATTAATAAAAATGTGAACGCTGAATTACTTCCTCAGATATTTTCTTTTGCAAAAAATGTATGAGGAATCTCCGTTTGTGCTGCGATAATTGGAGGGTTGGATAGTGGACACCCACCCACCCTACATATACATTTAAGCTTTAAGTAAAACCCTGCTTCCAAATTCTTTAAAACATCAAAACTACTCTCCAATCTATATAACACACCCAATACTTAATTGAATATCCAGTGATTTAAAAAAGCAAATGTTTGTTTAATTAATTACCTAATTATTCTCTTCTTAACAATTTTAAGAACATAATTGTTTGTAATATAATAATTAAAGGGTAGAATAGTGGGCACCAACCCACCCTACATAAACATTCAAACTACAGGTACAGCACTACTTTAAAATTCTTCAAAAAGACCACACCACCAACTGCAGTATATCTTGGAAACAAATAGAGATACAGCGATTGAAATTGGCCTCTATTCCACCCTCAGTATATCATAAGCGAGGGTTTTAATTAAATGTTGTAACATGTAACGAAATATAAAAAATTGTGATATGGCCATCATAGTAATTTCTTTACATTTTTCTCGAAAAATATGAGGTTTACGCAAAAAAACTTCTCTTAATAATCGGCTCAGTTTTTATTATTTACAATTTCTTGTTATATAAATTTCATGTAACTTCATTTTTTAAACTTTATCTCACAAGTTAAGGACTTTATGAAAAAAATTGTTTTAATAAAACTTGTTCAATTTCTCATTCTCTTTAACTTTTATTTGAATGATTTTATAATATTTTTCATTCTTTGAAAAATATTGAGAGAAAACAAAAGATCGCCTCGAATAAACATCCACTTCCGGTTTGTGAAAGTTTACCAATAGCTTTTTAGTTCCAGTTTTTAATGATAAAACCTTTAGTTTAGAGTTTCATCTCAAACGGATCATTCGTTTCTGAGATACAGCGCCCACAGACATTTTCATGCACGGAAACAATACTTCCCCTATATATGTTACGGTAAAAGTAGATATTGCGGCAAATGTACACATTTTCCAGTAAATGTGCACATTTGCCTCCTCGTTTGGGTAATGTGAATTCAACTAACATTTACAATTTCAAAGAAGGGAAATGTACATTGAATTCACAATGACCATGTCGTTTTGGTAAATGTGCATACAAAATACGAAATCGCAAGTGCTAGTAATGTGGTGTGCATGTGCACCTGTTGTGGTACGAGAACTATTTCACGTTACACATTTCGTGCAAGTGCTCTATCTATAATGTTAATGTTGTTATGTTTATGTACCCTACCCAACCTAACCTAACCTAACCTAACCTAACCTAACCTAACCTAACCTAAGACATATTATATAATATGCAAAGAAAAGTATGTTTTGTTTGTCATTTACATTTTTTAATTCAAATAATTTTTGTTATTAAAGCCTTTTGCATTATGTTTATTTAAATAATTTTTTTTTTTTACTGCAACAACATTTTTAATTTATTTGTATTCCAACTCATCTTAAAACATGAAGGTAAGAGTATATACTTACTAAAACGTGAAGGCAAGAGTACACATTTGCCGGGAAATGTACATATACATTATATTCAGTTCACATATACCTAACTTTTTGGGAAATGTACACATTTTACGGTAAAAGTGTACATTTCCCGAGAGTGTACATTTACCGTAACATATATACTATATAGGGAAAGTAATAAAAAGTAAACACTGTCAATTTTCAAATCAATTTATCTCGGTTATTATGACAGATAGAAAAAAATACAATAATGCTATTATTATATATAAACAACTGCAATTGTTTTATAATAGACAACAGAGAGATAATGGAGAGGCAGATAGCAGATCTCATAGATAGACTGCATACAGATTAACAGGCAGCAAACATGCTTTAGATCTACGAGTGACGTCAACAAACGTCCAACAAGTATATAAAACACAGACAGATGTATGACAGACAAAAAACTGACAAATAACAGGTGAAGACAGGCAAATAGTAGACCACTAAATACAAACAGACATCAGATAGATGACAGATGACAGAGTGACAATAGATGGACAGATATTGTTACTATTATTATTATTCCTTTATTTGTCCAACTGAATACAAATTCCAATTACAGGACAACAAAAAATAAATTACAATATAAGTAAAGTTATTACAAAATAAAATTAAAATAAAACTAAAAAATAAAACTAAATTACATCTATCATTAAGTAATACAAGCGGGTTCTACGAGTACATTTTTTAGGGACATAAGTAATTCTTTAATATTATTGTAGTGAATATCACAAACGTCGCTAATAGAATTAAAGATACACGTCATTTCATTAACAGGGGAGTGAATTCCAGTATTGATTCTCGATGTAGTGTTATAAAGTGTATTTATTTAACGGGTAACACAAGAAAGTACAATAAACGGCAGTTGATATCTTGACAATCTATTATATTATTTACAATTTTATATAATAATTTAACACTAACAAATTTACGCCGAATATACAAGGAGTCTTCATCTTCACAAGTGAGTAATATAGCATCTTGATACATTTTATGCTCTTGAAATCTCGCGTTCGAACAATGAAGCCTAAACACTTGTCGGCGGATTCAGTAATATTTGAGATGTGATGATTAAATCTAAGTTGACAATCGAAAATTACACCAAGATCTTTAAAGGCAGTAGCACGTTCAATAGATGTTCCGTTCACATTATAATTATATGAGATTGACGACTAACAATTTTACATTTAGCAATATTAATAATTAGACGATTATCATCACATCATGTATATATATATATATAGCAAAGGCCCTAGATTAGAGCCTCGAGGCACCCCAGATTTCAGTACATATCCAAATGATTCAAAGTTATTGTGAATTACACTTGCCTGTCTACAACCCAAATAGTTAGAAAATAAATGTATAAGCTTATAGGTAATTCCAAAGCATGATAATATGTTTAATAGAATATTGTGACTTACCTTGTCAAAGGCCTTCGAAAGATCGGTATATATAACATCAACTTGTAGATTTTTGTCCATATTTTCAGATATAAACTGAGTAATTGTTAATAAGTTATTAACCGTGGATTTCTTTGCCATGAAACCATGCTGAATCGGTGATAAAAATGGCTCTACTTGATAATAAAGTTGACTATATATACACATTTTAAAGGCCTTTGACAAATTGGACCAAATACTAATCTGTCTATATTTTTTTATATTCGCTCGGTCACCACTTTTAAAAACCGGAACTACACGACATTTCTTCCACAATGTTAGAAATATACAAGTGCATAATGATAAATTAAATAGTGTAGTGAGAGGTTCAGAAAATATTTCCGCACAATCATTTACTAGAAAACTAGGTATCTGATCTAGACCAGAGACACAATTATTCTTAAATTGTTTTAATACATGTTTGACATTAGAAATTGTGATATCGTCAATGATGATATTTTTATGAAGATTAGAAAACTGAATGGAGTCTGATGCTAAATGAATGCCATCGTCATAGACAGAATTAAAATGATTCATTGATCCATTGACAATTTCTTATGGGGTACTAAATGTTAAATCATTATTCCTTAAGATAGATGGAATCGATGATGAATTTCTTTTCAAGTTTATGAAACGCCAAAAATGTTTTGATTCATCAGAAATACACTTCTCCGAATTGTAAATAAACAATGTGTAATCTTTGCAAATACTCTGTTTTGACAAATGTTTGCTTTTTTTAAATTCTAAATAAACATGCTCTGATTTAGTTATTTTATAACGCTTATAAGCCTTATTTTTAATGAGTTGAATGGTATCATAAGAGTACCAGGGTTGAAGATTGGTGCTCTGATACTTTTTTAGAGGGACTTGTTTATTAAAGGTTGCGGTGAGTACTTTATAAAACTTTTCTAATGCTATATTAACATCATTGAAGTCTGATAAAAAATTACAGTTAATATTGACCAGCTCCTCAAACAAATTTAGGAATACGAGTACGATATATCGAAATCGATGTGCAGTGACGGATGATGGATATCTTCTTTAATAAAAGGAGTAACATCTCTGAATATATCAACACCTTCAATATTTGTTAAACAAAGGTCCAGCAATCTATTATTTTGGTTACAAATTGTGATAATAAATAAATGATTCAATTGACTCAGTCTTTCTATCACATACATTAGTGAAATTAGAAATATTAAAGTCTCCAACTATAATTATGAGTTCATCCTTAAAACACGTTGACAATTGATCTAAAAAATTATCAATATATTCTGCGTTTACATCTAGAGAAATATATAATACAATAAAAAAGTATAGAGTTCTTATGCGTACATGATATTCCGCAACAGTCAATTAAAGGGTAATTATTGTTAAGCAATGACAAATCCAAAGCACTTGAAAATAAATGATTCGTGCATGCAACGAGAACTCCACCACCACGTTTCCTGCTTGTAGCTAATGTGTTACAGTTCTTCCTCACAATAATATAGTCACTACAGAATAGTTCTTCAGAATTAATTTTATTCGATAACTATCGTATTCCTTATCACTAGACGCAACATAAAATTCGTTCGTTTTACTATTCAATCCGCGTACGTTCTGATAATATGAAATGGTACTTTAGCAGGAATATCTGTATTTCTGTTGGGATTTGTTAGTTTAAAGAACTCGTAACAATTTGAGGAATGCCATTTTTCTGAACGATTGCCAAACCATCTTCATCTCCATCCTTGCGTCTCTTAATGATGTGTAGTATCGGCGTTGTTGAAGGGTACGATCAGTTGATATGGAAATGTTTTTAAAATCATCATTATTCCTTATATCTTTAAATTTCTTTAACAGAGAAAATACCTGTTTACTGTTACTTAAAATGATTCTAATTGGACGTTTCTCGATACCACAATTTGGTAAATATTTCCCTACCCTTACAGGTGTGACATTTGTTGTTATAGAGCACTGGTTCAATATAGTTTGCTCCTGTTTTGTTTTGAACCCCCTGGTCACCCCATAAAACATTATGTTTTGGCAGTTAATACACGACCACTTTAGGCCTTTCTTAGACAACAAGGCGCGTAATTTAGTGTTGGATATTCTCGCACAAGATGCTTGATACACATTTTTACAAACCGAACAGTTTACAGATTTGTCTTGTTCAATCTTAGTGGTACAACATACACAAGTAAGGTTCATGTTGTTTTAATTATTAAAGGGATTTTGGGTAGATAGATATTGAACAGACAGCAGATAGGTTTAAACAAAGTATGGTAAGGTTTATGAATAGCTTTGCACTACAAAATCAAAACTAATATTTTTGATTTGTAGGAATATATACGAGGACTATCATGAAAGTCGTACTCATTGGAGAATATAAAAAATAGTATATATTAACAAATATTAGAGTCTTATTTGCAAAGAACATAACTTAAAATACTTCTCTGCATTCTTACCCTGTAAATTAAAGCATTTGTGGTAACGTGTGATGAATTTTTGTATCACATTTTTCTCCGCCGCTAGTCTATTGAGATACGTAATCGTTCTTTCCTGTCAAAAGTCATTGAGTTTTGTAAATAGATGCTAATCTTGCTAATCTGAAGAACTCTGGATAGATGGTTGAAAGTCCGTAATGACTGGTGTGAATGAATGTTTTCTTTTCTAAAGCTAAAAATACGACACTAGCGCCGAACAAACGATTCATCCGTAACATTCTCTCCATACACATCCTTCAACTGACAATAAATATCTTAAGGTCGGACATTTCTTGCGTTGAGAGATCTAATTTCACAGCCCTATTTTTTTTTTAATTTTAAATTTTACCTCTTGATAGACTTTCCCAAATATTCCAAGAATTACGTCTTATTTATTGGAAATTAGGTTCGACCTTAAATCCATTCAAGTAGAAATTAATATTTTAAAGCTTACTATTATTTTCATTTCAAACCTTCATTTCGCCTGTTGGAAAGTAATTGTTTTGTTAGAAAAATAACAAAATTAATTCGTAATTATGCGGGCGATGGAACAATAGAGTAATACGTAGAATCTTACTTTTAATATCATGCATGGTATCACATTATATTTATCATGGTTTTGATTACATTGGTTAAGGCAGAGACCAAATGAGGTTTCTATTGTTCTTTTTAGTTATTACAATTCCAAAAATTTACCACTAAACAATGTTTCTTCTTTATAGAAATTGAAGACAATCGAATTGGTGACATATATTGGATGTCCTTTACATTTAATGCCGAGCATCCATTCATTATCATCATTACACGACGCTCGACGGTTTTGTTTTCGGGGAAACTAACGCAACCATAAGTGTAATTAATCGATTTCAATAGTATCTTTATCGGGTTGTGGTATTACGGCAAATATATTTCGCATGTCGGATCTTAAGCTTTATTTAAATATAGTTTAGAAACAGTATTAAACCTTTATTAGATTACTAATTATTATAAAATGTTAATAATAAAATTAAGACAACTTTATTAGATTAACAATTACAAGTATTAATTATTACAAAATGTTAATAATATTAAATATAGGGCTGAAAGACCACCGGTCGATAGCCAATGAAGAAAACAAGATGGGGAGAAACATACTAATTGTCTTATTATCAGATGTAATACTACTATTAAATATAATGAGAATTAAAATAATAATAATTGTGTGTTTTTAATTTGGATTCAATGTGTTGCTTTAATAAACGAATTTACGAGTGATTTGAGATTTGAAATTTATTTTAGTTGGAATAGCAAAATTAATCTTCAAAAAGTGTTTTTATTTTACTTATTTTATGGTAGAGTTGTTACTTTATTTTTACTATATAATATTTGGACTTAAACTTCTCCTTAATCTCCTGGTTAATATTTATTAAAAATAAATAAATTATATCAAATATTAAAAATAAAAACGTTGAATTTTAAAAACATAGACTTACTAGAATACTTCTAGGTATATAAATTAAGGCATAACGAATCAGTCTGTTCGTTAACTAGAGTAATAGTTAACGAACAAACTGATTTAGTATATTCTCCACTTTTCGTTAATTTACTTTAAGTTTTAATCGAGTCATTAAACCGTTATTGAGATTTAATTAAAATTACATAAAAAATTATTTTCCAGGTTTGATATATTTCGAAAGCGCCCCTTCAGTGCCCCCGATGACTTACGTAATGCACGTGGACCACCCATTCATTTTCGCCATATTAGGACCCGATAATACTGTACTCTTTTACGGGAAAATGGTTAAGACTTCATCCTAAAGTCATAGTGTACATAACATCATAAATTATGTCGTAAATATATCTCTTTTTTAAATGTAATAATAAAAAAATATACAGATAATTGATTGCTTGTTTCGTTTTAATTATCCAATTAATCGATTGATTGAATTATTTTGTTTTGTGTTAAAATATATATTATAACTTTACACATGTGTTCTTAGTTGAAGATCAGTAATGTCATGATTAATTTTTATTGTACGAGTGTTACAAAAAAAAGAGGAATTAACCATAGTTTATTACTTGATTATTTTCTTTAAATATTATCCATTAAGATCAATACATTTTGCATGTACTTAAAATAATTTTTAGAAGCAATACTTTCAAAGCATTTTATCATTATTTACTCTTTGTCAAACTTGCTCAAAAAACTGTAGTTATTACAAAATGGATAAAACCTATTGAAAACAAATTTTGACAGCAAGTTGAAGGGCGGAGTTCATCTTGTAAAATAATTTTTGATCGCATAACCGCTTTGACCTCGTAATTATTTTATTAGTGAGTATAAAAAGAACTAAACTTGATGAATTATCTGCCATGCAATCGTAATTTGACAACCAGGGATGTATACAAGAGACCCATCAATTTGACTTTTCCAGTTCTCAAAAATATTTTGTTTTGAGGAAGCGTGTGTAAAAGCTATTTTACAAAGACTTATGACAAACACATAGTTATACCCCATTCAAAAATGACCGTTCGACATTATATAAATGGTACAGTTCTAACATTTCCGTTATTTGCTTTTAAGTACGTCTTCTACTTTTGTTGGATTTGGTTCATCTTGAATGTCAAAGCCTTATTTATCAATAAACCTTCCTAAATTAAAAATGTATTAGATAGTTTTCTTTTATTAACTAATTGGGTTAGAGGATTAAAAATTCTATAGATTTACTTTTTCATTTGTCAAAATTAAATGTGGAATTTTATTTTCTAGGTTTGATATTTTTCGGAAGCGCCCCTTCATTGCCTCCGAGGCGTATCATAATGAACGCAGACCATCCATTCATTTTCGCCCTGTTAGGACCCGACAATACCGTACTGTTTTACGGAAAGTTGGCTAAGCCTTCTTCCTAAACACTACATAATGTCATAAATTCTATGGTAAATATATGCTTTTTATGTATTAATAAAGAAATACGCAGATGATAGATTATTTATTTCGTTTTAATTATCTACTAGTTGAATTAGTATTGATTAAACAATTTTGGGACAAAACTTATTTAATCTAGTGCAACGCTTTTTGCTAATAAAGTTGACGTTGGATTGTACGAGTTATGTCTGCACTAAGATCACAAGTGTAATATGTAAGTACTATAGAGTAACTTTCTAAAAAATATTTCAGAGGCACATTTCAGAAGTTCTAATCGAATAGAAGATGCCGTATGTCTATGAATTTTTATTTGCTGGCACATCAAGCAAGATTTTACAAATTAAGTAATCTTGTTTTTGGTGGCTATACGTAGCGCGAATTTACGAGACGAGTCATTGCTTGGACGCAAAAATGCAAAATATTACGTTCCTAGGCTGGAGGGATGTAGGGTGGTCTTTGAGCAACTGATGCGTCCACTTAAATGATTATATTCGAGTCAGATGGAGTGAACTGATTCAGTTTAAGTGCTCTTGTGTCATTGTTTAAAAGCAATTTTAATCAATTTCTCATGATAAAGTATCTACTGCACCATTGTCCTTTCTTTGAACAAACCGAATATCAGTGGTAAACTTCGCGATGAACGTGAATTGTCATGAAAAACGAACAGAATTCAAAGTTTTATGATCTATATATATATATTATCAATTCGTGATCTTCAGTGTCAGCGGGTTGTGGGAATGACAAGATACCATCGACCTTGTACTGATAATGTTTGTTTCCTGAACTACTAATGCTGCAACCTTTTTTTACGAGAGGAGAAATGCTTTATGCACCGTCTCTTCCACAGAGGTGGGTGGGACTCGTCCTGCACCTTCTGAGTAGGTTCTACCTACTAAATCTCTTCTTGGTGTCCTGAGGAAACCAGGTATTCTTCGCCCGGAACCCTCCTGCCAGCTATTATGGCCTTGTCCTCATCTCCAGATCTGGCAGAAGGACTTC
Organism: Ontholestes murinus; assembly: GCA_963969525.1. Lineage (NCBI taxonomy): Eukaryota > Metazoa > Arthropoda > Insecta > Coleoptera > Staphylinidae > Ontholestes > Ontholestes murinus. Next base: position 57,226,801 of record OZ018393.1, on the reverse strand, counting down.
CTTCCGGCATATTATGGTCCTGGCCATCTCTGCAACGGCATCACATTTCGTTTGATCGGCCAGCATTGTGGACACAAGGTTTTCGACCGTCAGCGACACCCCTCTAGCTGCGTTCTCTAGGTGTTTCACCGCCCGCCCTCGAGCATCGCGTGGCCGATAACCAATAACCAGACGTACCTCCCACTTTCGACTTTTCCGATCCACTGGAGGTACACCCGAAAACAGCCATGTCCTGTCAAAATCTGACTTAGATGATACATCAACTCGCCATGGTTCTATTTTGGGTATGAGCTTCCTAAAATCTAATTTTGTTTCAATGAAAATACATTTGTTATTATTAATTTTGGTTCCAGAATAAGTTAATCGTTCAAAAATTTGTTGAAAGTGGTGAACGTGCTCATGTTCATCCTCACTAAAAACGAAATACCGTAGATACACGAAGCAAAATGATAATCCACGTAATATCGAGTCCATAAACATTTGAAACAATAAAATATATTCAAGTCTTTTAGATCGTTATAGTATCAGCTTGACATCAGAGTGAAAATATAATGAGCGCCATTCAGTGGCTAAATAATACTTTTTGAAGTAAAAATAAAGCCAAAATTGCAATTAGTACTATACAAGTATGATCAGCTGAAGATCTTAAAATGCAGCATTGGGCTGGAGTGGAAGAACATTACGCCGAGTGAACTCCCCCCGAATCAATTACGTCAACATTATAAGTACATATTTTTATCTATCTAAATTGTAATATATTTATTTATTGTAAGAAGATCAAAGTATAAAATACAAATAGATAATTTTTAATAATAATTTACAAAATTAACATTTGGAACGTTTGAGCGGCGTTTTCCAAATGGAAACTTATCCTAGTATATACATAAAGACCGAAGCATCTCGTGATTCCAGTCTTTGGAATATTGTTACGGTGAATAAGAACTTGGTGGTACACCTTAACCAAATTTTGAAAATAACGTGCAACCACATTAATTGTATATAAAATGATGAAGGATAGACAACGAACATCGATTTGGAATTGTAAGTCCACAGAGTCTACTTCAATTGCCGTATGAGCAAGAGCCATCTGATTTAGCTACCAGATGTATTGCCAATGGACTGAAAGAAGGTCTCATAAAACCGAGCTGTAGTAATTATTTATACTTGTCATTAGCAATTTAAAGTTTATGAGACGGTAAACAAATAGTCGAGAAATTAGAATGTGGTGTTTTACGGCATTCTTGATGGGTTACGCTAGGTCAAAAAAAGTCAGGAAACTGTCGTAAATGTTTTAAATAAGCTTGAGTAGATAATTAAATTAGTTCGAGTATTGTCGACTTTTCGTGTAATTATAACCACAATGTTGAAAAGCCAAAGGAAGGCAGCACGTAGAGTCGAGTAGTTTACGAGCACAAGCACAAAATTCCACGTAAATATTATGTCCAGGCTGAATTGAGTAGTTTAAAAGCAAAAGCTCAAAAAGTAAAGTAACATAAATGTTACGTCAAAGCTGATATGAACAGTTAATATTGAAAAATCAAACGTTGCTTTAAGGGTGGTCAACAAAAATCTTGATTAGAAATTAGTGATGGCAAAAATTTTATCAAACCTGGTCTTCCGTATTTACTAAAAATTTTGGGCATCGATTAGACCCGCTGCTGGTCGTTTCCCTACTGGCATGTTGGAGTGTACTTTTGTGCCTTGCTATGAAAATTATGATAATACCAATAAAGTTTTTCTTGCCTGGGGTTCCTTGTTGTTAATCGACTCTTATTTTGAAATAAATAACTAATTATGGACGCTTTCACTTCGTGATACATTTTGATAATTCAAAATAAGTAAAATAATTTACTTTGTTGGTATCACTTTTTATTATTTATTTTTATAAAAAGTTATACCAACAAAGTTAATTATTTTACTTATTTTGAATTATCTTATTTTGAAATTTGATTTTAGATTATTTCGCCAATGAGGTTGTCAACGGATTAAAATTTTCGTCCGTTCTAGATGTTAGAATTGCAGTTAATGCAACTCAGCTGAACTTCCCCTGTTCTTTAAGCATTATTATATGTTAAAGAAAAATGTGTGGCCAAGAAAGACAATTTATCATTATTATTATCTATTAAGAATGTGTACAAAACGTTAGATTTATTAAAGGTGATGAGTGCCAAAATTTCTAAAATTTGATTTGTCTTTTCGTTCAAGTTTGCTAAGATGTGAGTTTTTCAAAAATATTCTGTTCTATTCTATTGCCGGCAATCGGTACAGAAAAATTTCAGGTAGAAGGTTGTCATCCATAGCGTCGTTCCTAGCAATTTTTGCAATAATTACGAAGGAGTTTGATCACTGAGCATGATTACTGCAATAAACGTTTTTTTTTTCGGATATGGTGGTCCGTTTGATTACCTTCCCTTTGAAACCTTCTATAAGGAATGTCAGGCTTGTAAAGATGTGAGTTTTGCAAAAAAAATTCTAAGCATCAGCTGGTAATCGATACAGAAAAATCTCAGGTAAGATGTTGTCGTCCATAGGAGTCGTTCCCACCAATTTTTTGCAATAATTTCGAAGAAGTTTGATCACTGAGCACGACAACTACAGCAAAGGTTTTTTTCGGATATGGTGGTTCATTTATTTACCTTCTCTTTGAGTTTTATAATGAAGTTAAGATTTGTAAAGATGTTGGTTTTGATAAAAAATTTCTGCACATCTGCCGACAATCGATAGAGAAAAATCTCAGGTAGAAGGTTGTCGTCCATAGGCGTCGTTTCCAGAAATTTTCGAAATAATTTAGAAGGAGTTTGATCAATGAGCATGGCAACTGCTGTATTTTTTTACGGATAAGGTGGTAAACAAACGACCTTCACTTTGAAAGTTTCATTATGAAGATCAGGGGGTTCAATTGATAAATCTCTAACTTTGGTAGTAATATCCTTACCTTCGGGCATTTTTTTCAAGTAGACTTTTTAATCTGGTTTGTATGGATACTTTGAAGTAAGAAATTTCGACTACGACTATTGAGTCAAAACAATAAATAATTTCGACTAGAATTTGCTAATTGGCAGTTCAAAAATTCCGCTTCAATCCGCACAAACCAGATTAAAAGGTCAATTATGGAAAAAAGAGCAACTTTACAATGCCAAAAGCAGCATCTAACTGTTTCTTTTTTGATGTTCAGTCAGAAATGGAAAAAGTTAGATAAGTAAGTAGACCAGTAAAAAAAATTTCTGCGCATCAGCTGCCATTCAATGCATCTCAGGTAGGAGATTGTCATTCCAAGCAATTTTCGTAATAATTGCGAAGAAGTTTGATCACTGAGCATGACAATTGCTGTAATTTTTTTTTTCGGAGTTTCATTATGAAGGTCAGTAGGAGGTTCAATTGATAAATCTGTAACTTTTATGGCAATGTCCTTACCTTTGGGCATTTTGTTTAAGTAGACCCTTTAATCTGGTTTGTGCAGATACTTCGAAGAAAAACTTTTGACTACGACTATCGAGTCAAAATAACAAATAATAAATTCTAGTTCGAAAATTCCGATTGAATCTGAAAAACCCAGATGAAAGGGACTACTTGGAAAAAATGCAACTTTACAATACCAAAAGCAGCATCTAATTGTTTCTTTTTTATGTTCAGTCAGAAATGGAAGTTAAGTAAGTAAGTAAGTAGACCAGTGGAAAAGTTGGAACTACCGGTAAAAGCTCAGGGTAGCAAAAATCAAAATCAAAACCTTAATAACAGTGTCTATACAGGAATAGTGCTCGTGCCGTCGTTGGCAGGAAAGGAAGGAAAGCATGTCCAACTTTCTAGACTACTAAGTAAATACCATTGGATTCGCACCCAGTGGATCGATTAAACAGTTTTGAACATTGCGCTTCTTACCCCAACTCCAACACCAGGGTAAGCTGAGGTACTGATCACTGGAGTAAGCCAATAATTCCGAGAATTACTGGTAGGAAAGGGGAGATCGAGACGAAGAGAGGTGCAGTTTCGGCAAAACTATAACATTGGGTGCAAGGTGTGTTTACAAGGTTATATATACGCGGCACTAAGCACTGATCCCAAATTTATTAGCGCGAGGTTGGACAAAATTCCAGAGTTAAATAAAGATGTAGGGTAATGGGCCAAGGACACGTTAAAATGGCCTCCTCTTTTGTGACAAAAGAACAAAAGCCAAAAGAGAATCGAGTTTTAGTTGCTCAAATGGTGAGACTTAACTTTTTTTGGGAGCTCATCAAGGTTGTTTTTTGTGGAGCTTCGAACCAAAACGCCCTCTTTGACTGTAACACGACAAACGACTCCAAACCGTAAACTGCAATCAACTTTCTTTTTGTCATGTCTTCTGTACCCAATTATATTGAGTCGTTGCGGAACCATATAATATGAATTGTTTTTGGATGAGTTCCAAATAATAATAATATTAATAAGTTTATAAAACCCATCCCGAAATCAAGGGCAAAATAAGCATCTAAATGCTAAACAAAACAAGTATCCAATGCTTAATCGTTTAAAACAGCGGAGGGAAGGAGATTGGGTTTTAATTAATGCAAATGAATTCCGCCCTTGCTGACAAAATTTATATTTTTTGTGCCATTTTTGTTAATATTGTTTTATAAATGAATGTATGATAAAGTCAAATATAATAATTAAGTATGGACCGAGCTGAGCGACAACGTCGTTGTCATTGGCTCATTCTAATAAGCGAATTAGCCATTTCTAAGGCCCCACCCCACGTTGGGCGCCACTTGTAACTGGCAATTGACTAGTGCTATTAACTCTCAATGTCGAAAAATGTTGTCGATATTGTGTAACGACGATAGTTGTATTATTTCTTTTCCTCGTCGCTTAGCATCCTTGCACAGCGGTCTCCGTGGTCCTTTTGTGCGCAATGTTTTACTCCCTGTGTACTCCTGTGTCTTTTATGAAGCCAAGGAGTTTCTTTTAAATAAGCCGAATTTTAAGTCGATAATGAAATTAGTTCGAGTATTCTCGATTTCCCGTATAATGATAACCACAATGTTGAAAAGCCAAAGGATGACAGCACGCAGGGTCGGGTAGTTTACGAGCACAAGTACAAATATTAGGTCCAGGCTGAATCGTGTAGTTTAAGAGCAAAAGAATTTGTTAATTTGGAGTACAAATATTCTGTTTCTAACTGCACAAATAAGATTGAAGGGTTTACGCAGAAGAAAAGCACAATTTACAATTTGGAATTATTATAGTGCCAATAAAGTTTTGTTACTTGTCATCACCTAGTTGCCTGTGGTTCCTTGATGCTGAACGACTTTCATTTTGAAATCTGTTTTTAGATTATTGCATCAAAGGGTTGTAAAATTTTAGTTTCATTGAATTTATAACATGTATAACATTAATACACATCTGCAGGAAATCGATACTGAAAAACATCAGGGTCGTTCCCAGACATTTTTGCTGCGAAGGAGATTAATCACGTAAACGGCTGTAAACGTTTTATTTTTATTTTTAAAATGATGATCCTTTGAAAGGTTCATAAGGAACCTTTCTTGGACCAGTTGAAGATTCAACTTGATAGTTTTACCTTCAGATATTGCCAGCGAAATAGGAGATTTCGAATGCGACTATGCAATCAAAACTACAAACAATACATTCAAGTCGTAGCCTTGGTAAGACAATAAAATTTTAGTTTTTATTGCGGGTCACTACCTAGTTGCCCGCAGTTGCTTGATGCTGTAATGAAGGCCAGTTGAAAATTCAATTGATAAATCTTCGTCTTTACTTTCGGGCATAATCATTTAAGTAAGAGATTTCGACTATCGAGTCAAAACAGCAAACAATAAATTCTAGACATAAGATTAGAATTTTGTTAATTTAGAGTACACATTTTTCGTTTCTAACTGGCCAAACAAGATGAAGGGTTTACGCAGAATAAAAGGGCAAATTACACTTTACAATGCTAATGGCAACATTTCATTATATTGTTTTATTTTATGATGTTCAAAATGAAATGGACAGAGTTAGGGGAATAAGTAGACCAGCAGAAAACTTGGAACAATGAGAATAGTAAAAGCAATAATTTTTCAAAGGCTAGTAACTGTCGCCTGACACTTTCTGGGTTTGTATGTGAAGTTGTTTAAGGTCTATTCGTTGATCTTCTGGTTGGTAGTTTGTAGTGGAACTGGCTGCTATTTTTGCTAAGCTATGTTTCAGTTTTGGCTTGTATTAATAAAGGACGACACGACTTGTAGTTTTACAGGCGTGAAAAAGTCATCTTAAAGTTGATACCCACAGCAATTTGAATTTGAATTTCTTCAACTGCTTGTTATATTCCGATAGCGCTTGTCTATAGCCATCTCAGTTGCACTGTTGAGAAACTTTTAACATCGTGAGGCAACCTATATCCTTATTCCACCATGACCCGTTTCTGGATGTTCTCTTTAGTCAACCACTGAATTAATACATCATTAGGGAGTAGAACCGCTTCTATTTCTGGCTATTTTTGTAGTTAAGATAGAGATGATATAGTAACATAAATAAGTACAAAACACACGCGCGTAAGATTGTATTTAAGACATTACTTTTACAGTTCCTGTGCCAGCTTAGTTGCCCTTGTTTATTAAAATCACCATATATTTATGCAGTTACATACTTAACTTAAGTAGTGAAACAACAACAATTATTTATTAAGAATATATTTAAATGAAAACAGTAATCAAAATTTATGTAGTAATTTAGAACAACAGTTACTTATTGATATTATTCTTGTAATATGCTAATAGTAAGTAGTTTAGTAGTTTAGTAGTATAAATGTATAAACTATTCTGGTGAAGTGGTTTTAAAATTTAATAGTTTTCTAGCAGTAATATTTGAAATCATTTTCATTTCTAGTTATACTGACTGTGGGAAGTGCTCCATCATTTCGTCCAATGCGCCATATAATGCAAGCGGATCATCCATTCATTTTTGCCTTATTCGGACCCGAAAATACTATACTGTTTTATGGAAAATTGGCTAAGCCTTCATCGTAAAGTGAACCCATTATTATACATCAATTATTGTACTTATATATTTCTGTGTATTATTGAAGAAATATAGTTTATTGCAGCATCATTTTGTTTTTACTTATTTATACAGGGTGTTTACCAAATATACGTCAAAAATTGAAATGGGCTATTATAAAAATATTTTGTCTTTTGATGACGTTTGAAAACCTGGTTTGTTCGAAGATACAACATTTTGGACAATAACAACATTTTATTACCAAAAATTACATTTAAAGTTTCTCAAACTAGGATGCAATAATCTAATCTTCTTCTTATTGACTGCAGAACTCAATGTAACGTCCAGGCTGATATGAACTGTTACTTTTGAAAAACCAAACGTTACTATTAAATTATTATTAGCGGCGGTTAACGAAAATCTTGATTAGCGATTAGTGATGGAAAAAAATTGATAAAACCGTCTTCCGTATCTACTAACAATTTTGGGCATCCATTAGAGCCGTTGCTGGTTCTTTTCCTACTGGCATGGTGGAGTGCACATTTGTGCCTTGCTATGAAAATTATGATGGTGCCAGTACAGTTTTCGTTGAGGGAAATCAGTTTTAGATATTATAATTGCAACCATATGAATTTGTCAGATTAAGTGGAAGAGCAGTAAAAAAAATTATGACCAATAAAGACAATTTATTATTATTATTATCTATTAACAATGTGTAAACAAAGTTGGCTTTATTAAAGATGATAATAACCAAAATGTCTAAGATTTGATTTGCCTTTTCATTCAGGTCTAATTGTTTCTGTTTTTGATGTTCAGACGAAAATGGAAAGAGTTAAATAAGTAAGTAGACCAGTAGAAAAATTGGGACAATGTGTTGCCTGCAAGCTCAGAAGGGGTAGCAAGAATCAAGATGGATCCTGAGTATAATCACAACATTAGTAACCGTGTCTATAAATTGATGAACTTCGTGATTTCGTTAGAGAATGTCGGACTTTCTGGACCACTGAGTGGATAGGGAGTGAGAGCAAAGGGTGCATCGATTAACAACCGTAAAATAATCGATTAGCACTCAGTAGATTGATTAAACAGTTTTGAATATTGCTCTTCTTACCCGAGCTCCAGCACCATGGCAATGTGAGGTACTGATCACTGGAGTAAACCAGAAATTGTGGGAATTACTGACGGAAAAGGGGAGAACGAGAAGAAACTGAGAGGCGATGTTTCGGCAAAATTGTACTAAGTGACATAGAAATCCGAACACCAAGTATAAATCATTTTATTTTCATTATATTTTGTACAATTGTAAGGAAAAAACATAGTAAACAAATAAACAAAATTTCTCTTCGATTTAACGAACTTTATGGAAAAAAAATAATGCACCACAGTGGGCTATACACTCTCTAAGGTGCCTAGGTTCGCTTCTAATTAGGTAATTGATATTCTCCTGTGGCATCTCATTCCAAGCAATTACTAACATATATCGAAATGCTTTTAGAGTTTGAGGGGGATACTGCAAATTAAGGAGTCTTTGACCCATGATATCACAAATATTCTCAATTTGAAATAAATTCGGTGCTTAGGGCAGCAAATTGATTTCATCGTACTCAAAGAAGTTCAATATGGCCCTTGAAATATGTGGGCAAGCATTATGCTCATGAAAAGTTAGATTTGGAAATATCTGAAGATAGGGTAGAAGAAGAGGTTCTAGAATTTCTTCGTTAAAAGACTGTGCCTCTAACGAAGATTAGAGGTAAGCAATGGTAGCCCATATTATAATTCCAACAGTATGATGAACGTGCCTTTCAACAAAAAATTGTGTATATCTTCCTTCACCATGTGGTCTTCTGACTCTGGCCCGGCCATCATGCATCCCTAAACAAAATCTAGATTCGTCACTAAATACTATAATATTCCATTCCTGGTCCCAAATCACAGGATTATATACACGACACTAAGCACTAACCCCAAAATTATTGGCATGAGGTTGGGCAAGATTCCAGAGTTAAATAAAGTGGAAGACAATGTGTCAAGGACGCGTTAATACGGCCTCCTCTTTTGTCACAAATAAAAAACAAAAGTCGAAAGAGAATCGAGTTTTAGATGTTCAAATAGCGAGGATGATTGGGAAACGCAAAGCTTAATTTTTCTGGGAGCTCATCAAGGTTGATTTTTGTGGAGTTTCGAACCAAAACGCCTTCTTTGACCGTAACACAAAAAACGACTCCAAATCCTAATTTGCTGTTCACACCGAAGTCGTACACCGCAATCAACTTTATTTTTGTCATATCTTCTGTATACAAGTATTGACCGAGCTTGGCGATAACGTCGTTGTCATTGGCTTCGAATGGGCAATATAAGCGAGTAACCACAAATTCGCTTACGGTAGAAACGGTAATATCTCCGGATGGGAGGCATATTTGGATGCGCGTAGTTATTGGAATGACGACGCGATCTAGGGGAAAGTCGAGTAAATTCCTAGTAATATTAACTTGACCCGCTCTAGATCCGTAATTTTGTAAGAATGAATAAATGGAGACTGGCGTTTTCCTATGTGGATAACGTCTGCGTCCGGACTCCGGAGCCCTCTAGCCATTTTCTAAGGCCCCACCCCACGTTGGGCGCCACTTTTAACTGACAATTGACTAGTATTATTAACTGTTAAGATCGAGGAATGTTGTCGATTTTGCGTAACGACGATAGTTGTATTATTTCTTTTCCTCATGAGTTGGTGTCGCTTAGCGTCCCTGCACAGCGGTCTCCGTGGTCCTTTGTGCGCCTCTGGATGTTTTACTCCCTATGTACTCCTGTGTCTTTTATGAAGTCAAGGAGTTTCTGCCAGGGGATGCTCTTGTGCTGTTCTTTAAAAAACTTCCCGAATTTCTCCATGCGTTCTCATCTATATGCTTCGCATGTACACAGTAGGTGTTGGGGAGTTTCCTCTTCTTCAAGACACCCACGTCATAGGGGGCTTTCCTCGATTCCCATTCTATGTTTGTGTTTATTCAGGTCACAGTATCCAATGACTAGTCCTTTGATTTTTCTTAGTTTTAATCTGCTCAGTTCTGAGAGCTTCCGTATGTTGTTAGGTACCGAACCATCTAAGAAGAGTCTCGTATACCTCATTCTTGTGCTCCTCTCCATAGTTGTATTTACTTCGGTTATACTATGTAGTCCTCGTACAAAGGAATAACATACTGACTTTGAATGATTTTGATTTTTATTCAGAACTCAAGATTTTTAAAGCGTACATCATACTAAAAATTCATTTATACATATTTGGTTATAGTTTCTATTAATATAGCTTCTTCTATCTTTCCTCCTAGCCGTTAGAATTCAACTTCGACAAGCAACGACATAAAGCTATTATCAATTTTGTAATAACGTGCCTTTAACAATTTAACCTACAAATGGAATGCTGTTTGTGGTTAAAAAAATGGCATCTGAAATGTCAACATGGCAATCAGCACTTAACACTTAAAGACATAACTTTACATTTCCTACGCCAGCTTAGTTGTCACTTGTTTGTTAAAACCTCAGTATATTATTACTATTTATAAAACTAAATACTCAAACTTAAAGTAGTGAAACCATTATTTACTACGAATATAATTTAAATAAATATATTAATAATTATTTATATAGTAATTTAGAAGAACAATGACTTATTTATGTATGTAAATGCACTAGTATATTTCTTTTATTTCTTCAATACAACCTCTGACAATAAAGTTTGGTGAATAGTCCTGTAACATTAACGTAGATGAAATATTAATGAAAGTTACCTTACTGTCCTTCAAAATAGCCACATTCCATAACTACGCACCGCTGAGATCTGCTATACATGTCCTGGAAACTTTTCAAGAATTCTCCTTTTGAGATTCCAAATCTTTATCACGTTTCGTTGGATGTCAGTAATATCGTCAAATCTCTTTCGTTTTAGTCGTTTCTTGAAACGTCTACGCAGGGTACGACCCTAGTACGCACAATATGGTTTATGGCTTTTTGTTCACGACAATGCTCGCTTTCACACAACTAATATCATTAAATAGTTCTTCGCAGAATAGGGGGTGGTGCAAATTAAACATCCACCATACTCGCCAGATCTCAAACATTCAGACTTTTTCCTATTTCCACGATTTGAAGGAAAGTTCAATATTTCAATGTACTTTGCAAAATTGATAAGAAAGAGATTTGACGATATTCTTAACATCCAACGAAATGTAATGTGCTTCTGAACTCCATCCCAAAAGAAGCCTTCTTAAAAAGTTTCCAGAAATTGTATAGTAGATCTCAACAGTGTATAGTTATGGGAGGTGAATATTTCGAAGAAGAGTAAGGTAACTTTCGTTTAATATTTCATTTAAGTTAATGTTATAGGACTATTCACCGAACTTTATTGTCAGAGGTTGTATACTAATAGTAAGTAGTAGCAAAGGTATTAAAAAGTAACCTGGATAAGTGGTTTTATTTTTTTTAGTTTTATAGTAGTAACATCAAATCATTTCCATTTCTAGTTATACTGTCTTTGGGTGGTGCTCCATCACTTCCTCCAATGCGTAATATAATGCAAGCGGATCATCCATTCGTTTTTGCCCTATTTGGACCCGAAAATACTATACTGTTTTATGGAAAAATGGCTAAGCCTTCATCGTAAAGTGAACCCATTATTATACATCAATTATTGTACTTATATATTTCTATGTATTATTGAAGAAATATAGTTTATTGAAGCATCATTTTGTTTTCATTTATCAACCGACGCATTTGCTGATTTTTTTACTTATTTATACAGGGTGTTTGCCAAATATACGTCAAAAATTCAAAAGGGCTATTATAAGAATATTTTGTCTTTTGATGATATTTGAAAGCCTGCTTTGTTTCGAAGATACAGGGCAAAATAAATTTTAAAACTACATGTAAATCATCTTAATGTATAAGAAATGTTGAAAATGACTGCCTACAGCTAGAATGCAATAATCTAATTGACTCCCAAACTCTTTCAAAGACACAACTTTTTTGTTACGCTCTATTATAATTTTCAATATCTGTCCTTCCATTATATTTCACAGTTTTGCGATAGTTGATTTTTGTGGTTTGTTTATTTTTTTCAGAATTGAAGGGTTTCGTGAAATTGTATCAACATAATTAACACTGTTGTAAAGAAAAGAAAATGTGAAGGAAGAATACAACGGTGTTATTTCCATCAGCATTAGATTATTGAGCTGTAAAAGTTTCTTCTTAAATCTTCAAAATAAAATAAGAAGAAGAAGACTGCTTTCATAGCTCAGCTAGAAGATCCAAGCAACCTTATCAGTTTAGAAAAATATTTGCTTCATACGTCTGAGTTTTGTACTTCAATTTTGTAGTAAAACAACTCTCAAAATATTATCGTAAATGGGAAAGGAAAGCGTTTTCAATATAACTAACATAACTGAATATATTTTTCATCACACACCAGATTATGTTTCTTCGCAATACCATAATATCTTCAACTCTAAATCTTCTCTCTTTACTGATTTCATCTGAAAGATTGGAACCATTTCTACACTAATATTCTTCCTTGGCCAAGTGAACATACGTCGTATTCACAAGCAAAATTATATATTTTCTCTTACATTTATATTTATTATCATATTATAATGACTAATTCATAAAAAAATATTTCATTTCAAGGTCAGATATTTTTACCTTAAATGAATTTCTTCTATATTTATACTGTAACATAACTAAACAAGCAAAAATTATAATATAATAACGTTCCTTTCTGCAATTAAATTCTAAACTCTAATAATTGAAAATTTTTAATTAAATTATTGAATTAATTATGATTCCAGCTGCAATACCACAATTAGGCATCGCACCGGGAATATTTACACAGACAACGCTTACTGCTGACCACCCATTTGTTTTTGTTATATTTGGATCTCATAATGCTGTTTTATTCGCTGGAAAATTGACAAAACCATAAATTTAAAAATAATTATAACAATTTAGACTTGTGCTAAATCAAATGTAACCGTTTAAATACTAATTATCAATCGGGATAAAGGATCTATGTAGAATTGTTTTATAAAATATGAAAATAAAAAGTAATACAATAACTATACCTGTTTTTGATTTCTTAAAAATATGCATGAATATATCAGTTAATTGCAATTATTTTGTGTTTGTTTACATTTTACAAATTTTAACTAAAATCCTGGCTTATGTTTTACTGGTTGAAGAGTGGATACAGGTCACCCACCCACCCTACATATACATGATAACTTTAAATGCAATTTCGTTCATGATTTTGCTAAAAACAATAAAACCCTTTATGTAATAAAAAATAAAACAAAATCAAAATTTAAATATAAATGATTTAACCTTCTATAGGCCGAATTTTTGTTTTAAAACAAAACAAAAAATGCTTGTAGATTTCTAGAATTTTCAGAAAGTTTCTCAGGAACTTTCTTAGAGACTTCTAAAATTTTCTTCGGTTTTTTTTTAGGTTTGTAAGACTTTTCTTCATTCCATTTTTCAAGAATTTTCTTTTCGCCTCTAGAATCTTTTTCAATAATCTTTTGTAGACTTCAAAATGTTCTCAGCAAGTTTCATCACATTTTTGAAGAATTTCTTCTTGACGCCTTTTAAGCCCAGGGGTCAGGTCACCAGACCAGGACATGCACATCGCTAGCCTTTGGCCACCTCCGACAGCTACCGGTATTCTCGAGATTTTATAGATATCTAGAATTTTTTTCAGAAAGTGTGAATCAGTTTTTCAGGAATTTTCCTAAAAAGTTCTAGAATTTTCTTCAGTTTTTTTTAAATAGATTTCTAGAAGTTTCCAGTAACTTTCATTCCATTTTTTAAGTTTCTTATTCGCCTCTAGAATTTTCCTTAATTTTTTGTAGATTTTTAGATCGTTTTGGTAACTTTTATTACATTTTATGAGTTCAAGAATTTTCCTATTTTTTATTTTTGGAGATTTCTAGAATTTTTTATTATAGTATCATTCAGTTTTTTAGAAATTTTCTTACAGACTTCTAGAATTTTCTTCAGTTTTTTTGTAAGTTTGTAGAACTCTTTTTGAATTTCATTTTTCAAGAATTTTCTTATGAGCCATTAGAATTTTAATCAATATGTATGTAAATTTTTAAAACTTCTCAGCAACTTTCATTACATGTTTGAAGAAATTTTCTAAAGCGTTCTTGAATTTTGTGATTTCTAGAATTTTAGAAAGTTTAATTCAATATTTCAGATATTTTCATAAGAGTTCTAGAATTTTCTTTTGTAAAACTTTCGAGTATCTTTGTTTCAATTTTTTTAAAATTTCCTAATGTGCCTCTAGAATTTTCCTCAATATTTTTTGTAGGTTTTAGATATTTTAGTAACTTTTATTAAATTTTATCAATTCAAGAATTTTGTTGTTTTTTTTGTAGATTTCTAGAATTTTACAGAAAGTTTAATTCAGTTTTTCAGGAATTTCTTTAAAGACTTCCCTAGAATTTTCTTCAGTGATTTTTGTTGGTTTGTAGAACCTTTTTTTCATTCCATTTTTCAAGAATTTTCTTATGGGCCTCTAGAATTTTCCTCAATATTTTATTTCAAGAACTTCTCATCAACTTTCATCACATTTTGAAGAACTTTTCTAAATGGTTAGTTTAATAAAGACCAGCTAAATTGTGTCGAAACTATAGTCACTAAAATAGTAAAGTGTGTGATATAAAAAAAAGTTTATTTTATTTTATTTAAAGTTATAAAATATGTATCACAAAGTGGAAGCCTCTACAATCAAATATTTTCTAAAGGGTTCTTGAATTTTGTAGATTTCTAGAAGTTTTTAGAAAGTTTCTTCGGTTTATCAAGAATTTTCCTAGAGTGTTCTAGAATTTTCTTATTTTCTTCAGTTTGTTTTTTTATAGATTACTAGAACTTTCCAGTAATTGTCATTCCATTTTTTAAGAATTTTCTTATGAGCATCTACAATTTTCTTCATTTTTTTGTAGATTTCTAGAACATCTTAGAAACCTTCATCACACTTTTGAATAATTTTTCTAGTGTGTCATTGAATTTTTCTCAATATTTTTTGTAGATTTCTAAAACTTTCCAGTGTCTTGCATTGCATCCTTCAAGAATTTTCTTAGTTATAAAACTTTCTTTAGATTTTTTTTTAGATTTCTAGAATTTTTCGGCAATTTTTATCACATTTTTGAAGAATTATTCTAAAGAGTTTTTGATTTTTTCTTAATAATATTTGTAGATTTCTAGAACTATTCAGTTACTTTTATTCCATCTTTCAAGAATTTTCCTCAACTTCCTTTGTAGATTTTTAGAAATTTTCAGTAACTTTGATTAAATTTTTTGATAGTTCACGAATTTTCCTGATTTTTCAGGAATTTCCTTCTAAAATTGTCTTCATTTTTTTGTAGTTTCCAGTATCTTTCATCCCATCGTTCAATAATTTTCTTAAAGATTATTTTTCTCAACTTGTTTGGTAGATTTTTAAAACTTATCAGTATATTTAGAACGTTCTGCCTACTTTCAATAATTTAATATAATTTTTCGAGAATTTTTAGACGGTTCAAAATTTCTCCTTTTTTTTGTAGATTTCTTTAATATTAATTTTTCAAGAATTCCAGAAATTTCCTCAATTTATTTTGTAGGTTTTTAGAAATTTTCCGAATCTTTAATTAAATTTTATGAGAATTTTCTTAGAGGATTGTAGAATATTTCTTCTTTTTTGTAGAATTTTAGAACTTTTCATTAACTTTTATTCCAATTCTCGTAAATTTTCTCATTTTTTATGCGAATGGTTGTAGCATTTTCCTTATATTTTTGTAGATTATTAGAACTTTCCACCAACTTTCAGTCCATTTTTGGAGAATTTCTTAATTTTCTAGAATATTCCTCAATTATTCTTATAGATTTTTAGTACTTCCCATAAACACTTATTTTTCTCAATGGTTTATATAGATTTCTAGAACTTTTCAGCAATTTTCATTCCAAAAAATTTAAATTTCGAAATTATAAATGATTCCTGATGAGTCGCACAGTAAAAAAGCTTTGTAGCCTCATTTTTTAGGTATATAGTTTTTTAGCCTATGTCTTCATTTGAATGGTATAATCGGCGCGTCAACACATACGTGGTGTTCAGACATCGGAAAGCGATTAAACTTGTTTACCAATTTATCCAGAATGGGTCTTATTTTTTGTGAACTATCGATTACTTCTACATTGTTTGTTGCATTGGCCTATAAATTTCTACTAAAATGTATTTTTGATTTTAATACTCTCCATCGCCTACGACTCATAGTACTGGCAACAGCAGACAATTCCAATACAATTCAGTTCTCGGTAATCCGTAAATGGACATAAAAAGACAACAGCCAAATAATTGTTCGATTTCATTAACTGAAACAGCAATTGGTTTTGCTGGATCATATTGCAGTGCATATTGGTATAGTCAACTATATTGCTTATAATTTCCTTGTCAAATAGTTTTCGAAAATAGTTCTTAAGAGAATGGGGTGCTTCGGAGGCGTTAGGGCAATCTTCTTTCGAAGGGCGTTAATAACTATTATTATTCGTCTGGGATAATAGTTGCCAAACAATTCTTTGTGGTCTTGCATCTTCCTCATCTGGCGAGGATTGAATACTAAATTCTACTTGGATTAAAAAAAATTTGCAAAGGCCGATTATGAATAGTAGTCGGATGGCGCAAGGCTTGGTGAGTATGGTGGATGGTTCATCGAAACCTATCAAAACTTCTGACCAATCACTTAGACTTATGTGTGGTCTCATGTCGTCATGGTGGAACACAACACCCTGAGGGTTTACAAATTCTGTTGATATATGAAATATTAAACATAGTTAATTCAGATCTACTCTCATACCGATCTAGGGATTTTGGGACATATTTAATTCCGCTCTGCAGTGAAGAAGTAGTGCTTTAATTTCTTAACACACAGATAAAACAAGCATATTTTTAATTAACCAACTCATTTACATCTTTAATACACTAATAGAAAAGCTGAAGGACTACACGATTAATTGTCAACGATAACTATTAAAATTATACTAAACTAAACATTTAATCATAATTGTGAAGAAATATATTTCTTGAATTACGTGAAGATTATTATAGTAAAATTGTATTAAAACACTAACACGTTCTTCACAAATTGTTTTTATTTACTAGATGTTCAGTACAATGTACTCATTATCAATAGTTAATTGTGAAGGTCCTCATCATTCAAGCATACTTCCACTAATTAACGAATTCCGCATGATTTAATTTCTAATGGTGCATAAGTTATCAGTTTGCAATGTTTTGTTGTGAACGTCAACAGTTACTTTAAATGCGATAAATTTGCTTTATAGAATTGGAAATCTTACTTGATTCGTTGCCAAGGAGATTCCGAGCTGACCATCAACTCATTTACTATATTCACTGGAAAAACAGCATCTTGTTCTTTGGTAAACTTGCTAAAGTGTGAGATAAATACGTGTATAATAAGAGATTTATTTGTCATATTGATTTGCTACGATATTAATGTATTGAATTTGATACAATAAATTCTTATATAAAATTATTTGTAATTTATTTATTATGTTCCTTCAAGAATTCTGCAATCAAAGTGTATAATAAGAGATTTAGTAGATTCGTTGATTTTTTTTAATAATAATGCATTAGAATTGATACAATAAATTTTTATATAAATCAATTTCTCGTTTATTTATTATCTCTTCAAGAATTGTGGAGTTTAATCTTACATGAGAAGCGCTCATTGCTGGAAATGTCAAATATACAGGGTTCGTTATAAAAGTATTGCGCAATTTCTGGGAAATTATATATTCATTGATCGTACCGATACTATTGTTTCAAAATTTGCAATATTTTTAGAATAATTAGCTTTATAAATACATTTAAAATATAAGGAATAAACTGGAATTGATTCATTGAAAAAACTTTGAATCGTAACCAATTAATTTGATTATTTTCGAAAAATATAATTTGAATATACAGGGTTATTCACGCTATACGGAATATTGAGGCTAAAATACGTGACTTTCAATACGTTTCACTTTGAGAATATATGGTGGTTTACTAGGGCTACTTTTTAAAATTCATTTCATAATATACAGGGTCTCCCAAACACCCTAAAAGTATCAAAGTTGTGTTTTTTTTAATGGAACACCCTGTATTTTATTGTATTTTGTATTCTTCGATTAAACTAAGTGTGTGTTTTAATAAAGTTTTTAATACCTAAACATTAAGGTTTTTGAAATATTTTGAATTTTGTAGAAAATCTAATCTAATTTTCATGTTTCACATACTTTAGAAGTAATTAAATTATGTGTGCTAAATTTACAGTGAAGTGTTACAATAGATCATATTTTATTTCCCAAGTATAATAAACTTGGCATTTTATACAGGGTGTACAAAAATTAAAATTAAACAAATGAGAACTTTAAGTGGCTATAACTTCATTTATTTACCGTCAAATGCACTTTTTAATTATCTAACAAATGGTATTTATAGCTTTAACTTTAATTTAATTGGGAGGCCAATTTTGAAATCCGTTCCTTCCAATCCACCTATTTTGAAAGTTGGTGTATAAAACTTATATCTAGAATTATTAGGACATAATTAATTCAGGGCAACAAATATTTTATTGAGATAACCTAGAGGAAAAAGTCGATTTCTTTAATAAAAATCTCTTACGTGCAATAAATCAACATGCACATACAAAGCAAGTCAAAATATCAAAATCAAAAACACCATGGATAACTGAAAATGTCAAATTAGCTATAGAATTGCGAGATAAAGCCCTCTTAAGGTTCAAGAAAACTCGGTCAACCTATAATTGTGACTATTACAAGTCACTTAGGAATCAGGTGATTTCATGATAAAACAGGAGAAAAAAGCATTTTTTGAATATACAACAAAGCCTTCCAGTCCAAAAACGATGTGGAATCAGTTAAAAACACTATTGGTTAGTAATAATCAGCACAAAGAATTACCTGCAAAATGTCGATGAAATTAATTATTTTTTAAGATCGATTCCAACTATTGACAACCACGATTACGAAGATGTCCATATAATCAATACTTGTTCTGCTACTCTCTTGATGGAACCAAATTTTCAAATTGGGAGAAGTAAAGCTCTTGTTATTTTCCATTTCTTTATTTTCAGATAACTGACACGTGTTTTGGTCCTTACGGATCATTATCAAAGTTAAAATAGTTTTAATAAATAAAGAAATGGAACATAACAAGTTTTACTTCTCCCAATATTGTCCATTATTATAAATGCAAAGCAGCTTTATTATCCGCAAATGAAATATTCACGTTCAATCAAGTTGAAAGCGATGTTATATATAAAATCATAGTTGGTATTAAAAGAAAAGCTACTGGTCATGACAACTTAAATATAGATATTATCAAACTTAGTTATCCTATGTTACTGTCCTACATCTCACATATTGTGAATTACGCCATATACACAAATGATTTCTCAAGTAATTGAAAAAAAAGCTATTATTATGCCTTTGAAGACTACAAACATCTAAGACCAATTGGTATTTTGCCAACTGTATCCAAAATTTTAGAAAAAGTCATAGAAATGCAACGCAATTTATTTTGGACAAACAGATCCTCCCTGATAACCAATCAAGGTTTCGGCCCTACCACAGCTGCACGTCCGCATTATTATTCATCGTTGATGAAATCTTGTCATCAATCGGTGATAATAATACATCAGTGTTAACTTTATTAGATTTTAGTAAAGCGTTCCTCGAAATCATCGGTCTATCAAAATCTGCAGTTACCTTTTTTTCATAATTTTCTTGTAAATAGAACTCGAAGCGTAAAAATATTAAACAAAATATCTCTGCCTCAAATAGTAACAACTGGTGTCCCACAAGGATCTATTCTTAGCCCGTTACTTTTTCTGATATATACTTCCAACTTTAGTAATTATGTGAAGACATGTACTATACAAATGTTTGCGGATGATACGCAATTGCTACACTCATTTCCGCCTAATGATTGCGAATCTGCAGTACACAGCATTAATAAAAATGGAGATACTATCTACAAATTAGCTATAAAACACTGTCTTACAATTAATCCCATAAAATTCAGCTGTTGTACTCTTTGGAAATAATAATAAAATCAAGAGATCAGATGTCTTGTCAATGTTTTAATGGATTTAACGGATTCTACATTAATACCGCTGTTGTACTCTTTGGAAATAATAATTAAATCAATCAGATCAGATACCTTGTCAATGTTTCAATGGATTCTACATTAATACCGTTGGTAAACGAAGGGCGAAATTTATGATTGATTATTGATAACACCTTTCGATATAATTCACAAATAAACAATTACATTAGAAAAAGCAGTAGTAACCTAAAACTGACTTATCCACATTGAAGCTACCTCTCCCTAGAAACGAAATCTATGCTTTGTAACTTGTTCTTTCACAGTTTTCATATTGTAGCGAAATATATGGATCATCCATTACATAGGTTGTATATCGTCGTGTACAGATAATTCAAAATAGTTGTCTTCGCTTAATATTTGGTGTACGCAAATGTGACAGAATTAGTCAAAACATGCCAACAACAGGCAATAATTAAAGTTCCTTGCCTTATGTCGTGAAATCATTTTGCTGAAGCAACCAACGTATCTCTACACAAAAATAAAATTTAGAACAGATGTGCACACTTTAAATCTAAGAAATAAGGGACTAATCAGCCCACCAATTCACAAAACCGCAAGATTCGAAAGATCATTTAATTACCAAATTTATGACCTATATAAGGAAATTCCTAAAAGCTGCAGGGATTTGAACATCCCAGATTTTAAAGGATATGTCTATAAACTCTTACTCGATTCTCAAAGATAAAAATTATTGTTTGATTGCTTACCCCTTATAATGATGACTTTAGTTCGATATTGTTTGTTCTCTTCTCAATTATAGGTTACCTTATTATATATTACTACTTTTAGAATTAAGTACAAACTAGGCATTATGTGGTAAAACAAAGTTAAAAGTGTTTTATTTAATTCAAAATGTATCACCAAGTAAACGCCGTCAACATTCAAGAATTAGGCATTATATATTAGTCATTTTCTTTTACTTTTAATACAATGGTCCCAATGGAATATCAAGGGTAGTTATCTACTTATTTGAATTGGCGCTATTTGATTTCACTAAGTAGAGTATAATTATTAAAGGATACACATTTGTTATGATTTGTAAGTTCCTAATGATTTTGTATATTTTTTTATTTCTCTACTTATGTGAAATAAAGCTATTATTATTATTATTATTAATTAATTAAATGTGCTTTAGAAAAAGAGGCAATTTCCTAAAATAGTCAACTTATTTACACATATAATACTCAAATAACAAATCTAAAAAACTAAGTGATCGATTATCTTTGACTACTAGTAAAATTATACTAAACTAAACCTACAATAAAGATTGTAAAGGTCATCATCATCCAAACTTACCTTCATCATTTTTTTTTAATTCCTGCATGATTTAATTTTTCTAGTGCACAAATTGTTAGTTTGCAAATTTCTGTTGTGAACGTCTTTATGTGTAAAATTAGCAAGTAGTTTAAACACGATAAATTTGCTTTATAGAGTTGGAAATCTCACTTGATTCGTTGCCATTTTCGTGGGAATTCCGAGCGGACCATCAACTCATTTACTACATTCAGTGGAAAAACAGCATCTTGTTCTTTGGTAAACTTGCTAAAGTATGAAATGAATAAGTGTATTATAAGAAATTGATTTGCTTTGATATTAATGTATTAAATATGATACAATAAATCCTTATATAAATTGATTTCTCGTTTATTTCTTATGTTCCTTCAAGAATTGTACAGTTAAACCTTTCAAGAAGAGCACTTGTCGCTGGAAACGTCAAAAGTATAGTCACAGCATCCAGAGCTGCGTAAGGCTACAATTAAAATTTGTAACATTATTTGTTCATTTCCTACCTTTTGTGTCAAAGTTTTCTTCACTTCATAAATTTTAGTATTAACAAATCCTAATTTTCTTAAATTTTCAACCAACTTATTTTTAATTTGATTTAATTTTTCATGTAACATTATTTCTTCACTTCTTGCCTTTTGTGTCGAAGTTTTCTTCTCTTCATAAATTTTAGTATTAACAAATCCTAATTTTCTTAAATTTTCAACCAACTTATTTTTAATTTGATTTAATTTTTCATGTAACATTATTTCTTCACTTCTTGCCTTTTGTGTCGAAGTTTTCTTCTCTTAGTAAATTTTAGTATTAGCAAATTCTCTTCAATTCTTCTAAAATTTTCAACCAATTTATTTTTAATTTGATTTAATTTATCATGTTAGAATTTACGGATACGGATACGTATAAATGAGAGGGTGGCAAAGTCACAGTATGCAGGCCCTTTTTGGGCCCATTATAGACCTTCAGTGAAGGGAGGACAAGCTTTCCAGCCACCTTACTTCTTTAATAAAGTTGAGGATTTCCTCCCAGGTCGGCCGTGATGTTCCCAGCAGGATCTTACTTAATGTTGCCAGAACTGGATATGCTCCGTCAACTCCGCTTCCTCGTTGCACCCCCTGCAGGTGTTTATTTCACCGACTAGTTTGGATACCAGTCGGGGATTTAAGATTTGATCTGTATAGACTATCACACTATTGAGCAACTTTAGCGTTGGGTGTTCATGTTGTTTCTGGAATGAGCACAAATGGAGACGTTCTTCCACCTTGTCATGTCTTGCAGTTTATTTGAGAAATTACTTTTGGCAATTTAGGGCCTGTGTCCTTAGCCTTTTGTAGGTTTTCAAGATGCTCCCTCCCTCAGTGTTTGTGTGCCCTGACCCATAATAGGGCAATTTTGATACCTACAGATACCGTCTCCAGTGACATAAACATTAATTTGCCAGTCTTCATGAAACCTTGAGAGGTGTTAAGATGTCAGACTGGTTTCACTGTCTGTGTAGATGCAGATGTTTCCTTTCTTTATCTCCAGTTCAGTTATTTTTTGGACACTAACAAGTATCCCTGTGAGTTTCGCCTGGATTATTGTAGAGTATTCCTCTAAGAGTACTTCTAGTTCCAGATTCAGTTCGGCACAATATATGTCTGTACCTGTTTCTTTCTTGTTTTTGGCTTAATCCGTGAATATGTGCCTAGTAACTTCAGGAGCCTCAAAGTTTTGTGACGTGTAGTGTCTTTCGGAAAAGGTAGGTCGTAGTAGCACCATAGAAAATCTCTTCCATCCATTACTCCATACTTAGTCCGATACGTTTTTGGACGCCACATGCCGTTGTTTTTTAGTCTTAGCACTGTACTTACTGCCATTCCCTATATATGTATGACGTCGGTTTAAAGTTAGAATTAAATTTTACCAATTTTCTCGGAAGAAACTTTCCCTTTTCCAAACAGATTTTAATAATTTAATTTACGTAACAGAAAGTAATCATAAGTTATTTTTATCGGAAGCTTATGTAACGCATGTACAATTTATTTAAAGTAGAAGCACGTTATTTGATAGCATATTCCTGATTTCGAAGAAAGGCTGAATTGTCAAAAAAGAAATGATTGGCACGCATGATATGAAGAACCACTATGTCATCAAGGCATTTGCATCAACAAAACTCTGCATTAAGACTTTGCCACCTTTTGTGTTTGCCATTAAACAATCTATTTACTTGATTGTACTATTTGTAGGTTCAATAGGTAGATCTAGAAGCAGAAAACTCAGGGCTCATTTCGTTGCGGAATATCCGTTCATATTTATGATCAACGTGAAGGATACTACACTCTTCATGGGCAAAACTGCAAAACCATAAAATACTAAAATATTTAAATAAGTTTTATTAAATATTTACTACTAGTGCAAAATAAAGGATGCATGAAATCCAGAGATATAAAAAATGTCAACTCGACATAATATATTTAATAACAAAGTTTTCATTGTGGAAACAAATAAGCCGTATATGGCAAGTATACTGATTAAAGATCATCAAAGTAATATTTACTGGTAGTAGAGCCATCAAAGCAGCATTGGTCGAGAGTGGAAGATCCTGTGGACATGAACTTTTCTTGTGAAGTCGAAATGTTTGTATTCAGAATAAAATAAAACGAATAATTTTGTTTATCACTTTTTTAATAACTTTAAACACAGCTGAAATACAACTAAACACATACAACCCGGCGGCTACTCTATTCACAGGTACTGCTTTCCTACTATCCCTCATGTTTGTCTCTCTCTATGTGTTAGACGAGTACTTGGCTTTCTTCAGTTAAGCTCTTGTTAGATAGAATGTTTAGTTTGTCTCTTTTCTCGCCACATTGAGCAATTTAGATATTTTACATTATTTTCAGTTTTTAATCAAATTTCTTTAAAGCTATCTTTCTCAATACACTACATATTATTTTTAATTAATAGTAATTCCAGTTATTATGCCTTAAATGTATACAAATTTATAAATAAACCTGTTTTTGATATTTCAACTATTAAATTGGAAATAACCTCATGTAGAAATATGTTCAAAATGCCATTTTCTTCAGTGTTTGAATACTTTGTGTTTGAAATGTACATTTAGTATTAAAATAAGACCAGTGAAGAAACGGGCAGTTTAAACACTTTGGATAATAACTCTTTACATACTCAGCATCCTGAAAGAAATATAAATATGGTATTTTAATTAGACTATATTAATTGCATGCTATATAAAAGCTAATTATAGTATAATTGATACTGGTAGAGCTACACTCTTGATGGAACGAGATATGTAAATTCAATGGGGTAAAACACTTGTTAAGTTCCATAATATTTTTGTACTTTCAAAATGATCAGAAATGATCGAAACACGTGTCAGGCAACTGAAAATAAAAATATTATGGAACTTAATAAGTGTTTTACCCCATTGAATTTACTAATTATAGTATTTTATCATTTTCTTTAATATATACTTTTGTATAATTTTATTAATGCAATTTTCGATATAAATGTTAATGATTACTACAAACATTTCTTTCATTTCATAGGTATAATAGTGGGATCTCCAAGTATGCCCCTTCAAGAAATCTTTATTGCAGACCATCAATTTCTGTATTATATCCAGATTGGCAAAGTAATTTTATTCCTTGGAAAGTTGACGAAACCATAATTTTTGTGTAAATTATATTCAATAAATAAAATAAGTATTCATCAAAAAGTTTATTATTTTAAACATCAAAATTCCCTACAAAAAATTGTATTTAAAAAAGCATAAGATTCAAGGGCAAATGAAAATAATTTTAACGTTTTTATACCACTATTTATTCTATAATATAAACAAACAAAAATATATTATCATTTTTTGACACAACTATAATTTTGAGCTTTGCAGATTATTATCAAGTGTTGAATATCACCCACACCCACAACCACGTGGCATGTAAAAGCATAAGATTAGTAAAATGTAAATATTTTTGAGACTTAGTAAATCTCAGCTTTGGCAATCTTAAAAGTAATCAAATCATCGCGACCGACGTTAGCCATTTGAAATGTGCCAATGTTTCTTCAAACATATCTTAAGGATTACAAAATATATAATAAAGGTACTGAAAGAATCTCTAGCTTTTTAAATACCCATCTGTAGTTTGGTGAGTAAGTAAGACCTGCGAGAACCATTACTGACTAAATATTCGGGTAGTTTTAGTTACATTGCCCCATAAAGTGATTGCATATGGTAAATGATAATGCACTATAAACATGTCTTTATTTTACGATTCCATTCAATTGCCTGTGTATAAATATATATCTATTTAATTTATTTGCAAGTTCATCTCGTTTTTGATCAATCTGTACTCCCAAAAATTGAATGCTGTTAGTATCTGATATACAGTCACAGTAAATAATGAAAAGGAAAGGTCCAACAATGTATTCTTGAGGGAAATCGATATTTATTGACTTTTTCCTTGAATAGATAAACAGATTGCGTTCTGTTTTCTAAATGGAACTTTATTATTAAATTGATAGATTCGTCAAATCTATACCTTCGTCATTTTGAAAAAATAAATAATTACTTGAGTATAATCATTTCTTTCAAAGCAGTCTAAAATTGTGAACATAAACTATATGTATAGCATTATCTGAAAGCATAATCAATTCAATTCAATGGCTCTTTAGCCTCAATTTGGCTCCTGAACTCCATTAATTTATTCCTCCATTCTTTACGATCCATCGCCACTCTTCGCCAACCCCATAGTTTTAGGACTTTTATGGCATCTTCTTCGGCAGCATCCTTCCATTGCTTTTTTGGCCTTCCAATTGGCCTTTTACCTTCCATCTTAAATTTGTGCACTCTTCGTGGAATTTTTAGCAAGTTTCCTGCCCATTGAAATGTAGCTTCACAATTACTGATACAGGGTATTCTTTAAAGATGGTGTACAGCTCTTAATTTTGTCAGATTCTATACTCATGGTTCTCTTTAATTAGGCCCAAAATGCGTCGTAGGATCTTTTTTTTTCCTTCATATATCGTTTAATATGCTTGCTTACAAAGATGTTGAACACATCGACGTTGTGTTCCCAGGCCTTTTGTAATAGCTATTTTACTGTTTACTGTTGTTGAAGCCTTCCTTTAATTATATTCTTTGTCAATTGTTTTAATCGTTTATTTATAATATTAGGATTTTGTAGGCGTCACTTAACAGTGATATGTCTCTGAAGTTTGCACATGTTATTTTCTTGTAGATTGGACATATAATGCTTATTTTCCATTCCTTAGGTATACGTTCTTCGCCCCAGATTTTAACTATTAGAGCGTGGAGGTGTGCAGCTAATATTTCTTCTCCGTATTTTAGTTCCTCGGCGTTAATATTGTCTATCCCTGTCTTTTAATTGCCATAAGACTTATTTTAGTTCTTCAAGTGTTGGTGTAACCGTGAGCTCGATGTTTGTTTCGTCCTCCTCTGTGTCAAGCGAGACTAAGGTTTTCCCGGCACAATGAAAGAAAAATTCTTTTGTTAAGTAACTCCTCGAAATTTTTTCCATGTCTCTTCTATTTTATTTTGATCGCAGGTTATTATTAATGTTCTCTCTCTCTCTCTCTACAGAGTGTTGTAAGCGATTTAAACCCTTGCCTTAAATGATCAAGCAGTCATGATGCAGACAGATTTCTAGACAAACAAACATAAGGAACTGAATTTAATACTTGATGCGCTGCACTCTTGATGGAAACATATATTAATATTAGGTAAATAGTAACTCTTGTTTTGTTCCATATTGTTTTTATTTTCATTTACCTGACACGTGTTTCGGTCTTCGCAGACCATTATCAAAGTTAAACTAATTTGTTATTAATGGAACCATACAATTTGGAAGAATTCTTTAATTATAAGTATATTTAAGTTATTGCAATATTTACTTGTTTTCTTGACGCAAATTCCTATACTAAATATATGTTTTTTTTCTCTATGTATATTTTTAAAGGAATAAAGACTGCTTATTATTATTATTATTATGTGTGTATTCTTAAGATATATATCCGTTCACTGATGGGTTAGAAGTTGATAATTGAGGAGTTCATTGTTTTGTTTATAGCAAATGCGACTATAAATTCTTTACTTCTTATAGATATGCGTTTTTGTGATTTGAATTCCGCTGTCAAGCCATCTAGTCTCTTGTATTATTGTGATATCTAATTGAAACTTGTGTAGTTCTTCTATAAGCTCGCCCTGCCTTCCTTATCTGTTCATCGTTCTATGTTCCATGTGCCAAAAGAATTCCGTATTCTTGCGCCGTTAGTCAGTTTTGAGGTTATGACCCGTCTTATTCCGAGGCTTGATTTTGTATTTCGTAGTAAGGGTGTTTTTACAAGGAGCAGGTTAGTAGTCCACCGCCCAACCCTCTTCTTTTATCCTGGCTTGAGACCGACTGCTTTGGTCGACGGGCTACTCAACATACCATCCTTTCACCACAGGCAGAGTTCTAAAACTGATGTATATAAAATAGATTATATTGCTCCATATGATAAACAATACGATTTTTAAGAACTTCTTTCATAATTGTAGAGATTTTTGGTAAAATTGAAATGTTTCTGACTTTATTCGATCGCAAATCTTTAGTATTAATCTAAATTCTAAATATTCCGGTCTTGTAACGGGCATTTATTATTCATGACAAAAGAGTACCTTTAAATTTTGATATTTTGTAGCCAACTTAACGGAGTCTTCCATCTTCTCAGAATAGATTGATGACAATCAAATCTTGAATGCAGTTTGTTTATCATATCTTATTTGCATTTCTTGAACGTTAACAATTTCTACCATCTCTTCTATAGAATCCTTTCTAGTCCTTCCTATTGACTGTCAAGTTTGAGTGGAAGTTGCCTGAAATTCTGAATTACTTCCAGTACCTACAATGGTTTTATTTTTCCTGTTGTTTCCCTTTCTACTAATTTCTAATCAGCTTCCTTTAGTTGCCGGTTCTACATTTCAGTTGCCTATGGTTTGCCTTCTATTCTTTTACGTCGAGCCATGTAAGGATATCGTTCTGTCATTTGGGTTGTCTGTTGGTGTTGAAATTACGGTCAATTGTATATTTGAATTATGATTATTTTAATTACACGAGCAAAGATTTATAATCCTATCCATTACATCCACTTGAGTTTGTTCGAGTTATCTTAAAGCACTATACTTGGACGCTTTTTAAGTTTTTTCAATTGTTGGAGATTTAATAAATTTCTTGAATGATTTTCTCACCTATCACTTGGTGAAACATTTTGAACTATTACTGGCGAAGGTTTAATAACCAAGCGTAACCTAATTTAAACCTTCATCAGTAATAGTTTAGTACATTGTTTCAACTTCCACAATTGGTGATAATGTTGGGGTGATATTACTAGATAATTCTTCTTAATACAAATGTTGTTATGTTGTTGTTTATATTTTCTGCTTTTCTCAAAATTGACGAAATTGGAGCTACTTACATTTTAGACACATTCTGAGTTAATGAGAGATTAATTAATGCAATTATGTAATTATTTCATTCTTGTTATTGATGATTTCTTGTCATTATCAAACTTCTAGTTTGATAATGACAAGTTAAAATTGTCGAAACTATAGTCACTAAATAAAGTCAGTTTTATAAAAACAAAGTTAAAAAAGTTTTTTATTTGTGAAGAATAATGTATAACGAAGTAGAAGCCACCGTTAATAATTTTATTATAATTTATAAATGTAATATGTACTTGTGTTTAGAAGTAAATGAAATTTGATTTGATTTTCCTCTTAGAGCCTGCTTCATGATATGGTAAGCAGCATTTGTGAGAAATATTCTAACATTCCTTACGGAAGTTTTGAATTACCATAGGCTTTTGTACTTAAAACAGCGTTATTTTCACTGTTTTTCATATTTTGGTCGCCATTTAGATAAGAAAACTCTAGAAAACTGGATGTGGCGTAAATCCTAGTTCCCAATTGATGGACAGGAAAATTTATATAAATACAGATTTAATTATTTTAATTATATTACTGATCTTTGGATTAATTAAGTTACGTAAGGAAGATGAGAAACATTTCTTCACTATTTTAAATAAAGAAAGGTTTCTAAGTGTTTTAATCAAGATATTACTAATCGTTGGAAATGGTGATTTTGATTTTGATTTTGTTTCTTGGTTTGATTTTTTATACTACTTTTTGCTTTTCTTGCTTTTGATATTATAAATAATAAACACCTCAGCGATTGATGTTTTCTCTTAAATTATTTTCGCTTGGTGTGTGTGTGTGTTGTTTTTTTGTTTTTGAGGGGTAATAAGGTTTGAGAAAGAAGCTCCACACTTATATTTATTTTGATTTTTGATTTTACAGGAATAATCGTGGGAGTAACTAGTGTTCAGGAGAAAAGAATATTTACCGGAGACCACCCCTTTATTTACTTCATAATTGGACCTAATAAAAAAAATTCTTTCTTCGGGAGATTATCATCACCTAAAAAATAATTTTATATGAAATATTATTATAAATATATTAAATATAATTTAAAAGTTAGGAAAAGAACTATGTAATAATAAAGGAGTATTGACATTATTAACAACATGCACAAGTTATACTTGCAAAAAATATTTAATTATTTAGTTGAATAGTTTTGACTATACTATTCAATACGTTTTACATAATATACACACATGGCTTAGTACACACTTTCTCGAAATCAATAAATATACTTTTTTTATTATACTCCATCAATAGTGTTAATTACAACAAATAAAAACACTGTTACTCCCTACTTAACTTATTTAATTGATTGATTGTTGAAGATCCATATTCACTATTTAGATAACAAAACTGTTAAATTTTCAAAATATTTTCTTCACCTGAAGAAGCCACAACGTGGCGAAACATAGGTATGTAGTGTTTACAATAAAACCAATTTGAAAATCTAACAGTTTTGTTATCTAAATTAAATAGTTAACTTATTTATTTTAACGTTAGATATACATTTCGAAAGGTGCTTATTATAGACAGTAACAGTAACAGTAAATAAAAATAACACACAGTTTATTCCTTACTTCACTTGTTTATTAATTGTTAAATGTACATTTCGTTCACAGTTTGTTATTGATAATGTTCACCTTGTGAACGAAATGTACATTTAACAATTAATAAACAAGTGAAGTAAGGAATAAACTGTGTGTTATTTTTATTTACAAAACACTTCACGTAAACTCGAACCAACAATATTGAACAGTAACAGTGTTTTTATTTTTTGTAATTAATCACTTCACGTAAACTTAAAAACTATACAGTAAACAGTGTTAATATTAATAAGTGTTTTTGTTTAATAATCTTTAAGAGTTTTTTTTTTTTAATGTGCTAATCACTTTTGCGTAGCTTTATAAATTTGTTAGTGTATTTTATTTTAACTATACATTTGATTAAATTGTTCTAGGAATTATAGGCGCAGCCATAACAAGTGTGCACATTCCAGTACGCCAAAATATATTTTACGCTAATCACCCATTTATATATTTTATATTTGGACCAGATGGAATTATTTCCTTTTTCGGAAGGCTATCATCAATCAAGTTAAACTAAAGAAGTTAAGATTCAAACTTGTAAAATTATTACATTGTGTTTAAAAATATTATACTATATAATATGCAATAAATTTGGTGTTGGGTATAAAGTTTATTTTATTTTCACTTCCCATATTTTAATATTTTAAAAATAATAAAGTATCCTTTGCTGACTTCAACAATAAACAAAATGGTAAAAATTCCTATTGATTGTTATAAGAAGTTCAAGCAGACTAAGGATACAAATAATTTCATATATTATAAACAACTAACACTGTGAACTCATCTCGAGAGAAGAAAGCTTATTTTAAACATATTATTCATAACAATTGCAAGAATATGTGGAGTAGCTTAAAACACGAATGCTGTTATTATTAAAAAAGAACAGCTATAGCTTATGACCTAAGATGTTCATGCTTATAACAAATATTTGATAAGATCTGTAAAACGGAAAACATTATACATTTATAATAAACATGTTCTTCTCAATATAACAGACACGTTTTCATTTTAATTAGTAATGTGCAAGGATATCTAACATATGAATTTATATATCAAATAAAATTGATTGATTGGGTCTGATGGTATACATATTACCATGATTAAACTATGCTGCCCATATATTATTCCTTACATTACACATATTGTGAACTGCTACCTAGAACAATCAATTTTTCCTGATATGTGGAAGCAAGGAACAAACCTAAAAATTGATTTTCCTAAAAATCTCATGGTCCTTCCAAAAATCTTAAAACGTATGACCAAAGATCAAATAATAAAATTTCTTGAGAATAACCACCTCCTCCCTACTAATCAATCTGGATTTAGACCTAATTATAGTCGTTCTTTACTTAATGTCATTGATGATATAATTCTAGCCACGGCCAGAAATTAACCGACCTTATACTTATCTTTCTTATACTACCGAATTATAGTAAAGCATTTGATACCATGAACACACTACTAGATAATTTACACTATATAGGTTTCTCAGAGGATACTACATCTTTTGACTACTCAATTCATTTAAATTTGATATTTGAAGACGGTTGTTCCCATTTATCCTGCATAGGTAGTGTTAGGAAAACCAATATTTTTTGGTGCACACCATTGGTCCCAAATGTTCTTTCCTTCCAAGGGCAATAATTATTCTAGCGCGTGGTTTATTTTTCGTACCGACTATTTTAGTTTTGGATAAATCCGTATGTTAATGTCTTCTAACTTGAGGTTCAAATAAAATTCTTAATACTCGAAGGACCGTTTAAAATATATATTGAATACAGTAAAACATGTATAATAGCGACAAATTGAAGTGAACAGTTTGACCGGTTGTTGTCGTCTCTTCGTTTTTTCTCCTCTCGTGAACGTCCAAGGGTGCTGGGGTGGAGTTTAAGGGGTGTGGTGGTGGTAAGGAAGACGCACTAATTGGTTGCAATTTTCCTCCATCTTCCACCACTCTGCGTTGTTGCCAAACTGCAACCTGCGATGACCGGGGTGCGCTGGAAGGTCTCCTTCTGCTAACCAGATGTCCAAAATACCGCTCTATTGTTTAAAAAGGGACATCCATAAGTTTGTCCTCTGATGGTCGAAAATACGCAGAACTGCTTATTACCGCAATATCTAAATGCACACTTTCACAAAAACACAATAAATTATTTATGGCCGTTTTGTCACCATGGGAAAAATGTGTACACATAAATATAAAAATAAACAGTTTAAAGACACGGTCTGGAAGTAGTAAAATGTAAATCTTGTTACGGTTTTTGAATAAAGCGTAACACCGTACAAAAACTTTGTATCTTCAACCAAGTTATATATTATTGAAGGACTATTTTCCAAATTAAGCTATTCAATAGCAAATTCAAGTAGAGCAAAATAAAAAATAATGTGTGATTGGATTAGAACCTCATCTCCAAGCAATTTCAACACCCTGCGCTTTCTTTAAGAATAAGTTGTTCCTTTTTTTAAATTTTAAATCCTAAAAACCAGTCTTCTCCGGGTACTTCATCTTTAAAGGCAGTTTTCAAGTTATTTTCTTTGACAAACCGTTCAACAAGCACCAACATTTATTTTCTTGAAAATCCAAATCAATATTTTTCCAAGAATAACACTCTTTCATTTTCATTTTCACGTGAAATTACTGTATTTCTTCCTCGAAATTCACTTTTTTGTCCACTTGTTCCTCGGATTCGGTGCTTACTAGCTCTATAAACAATAATTCGGCCAGCTTTAATTTCTGTCAATGCTTCAGCCAACATTTTCTTTGTATAGTGCGGTGTGGGTGGGGTTGCAAAAGTATTATCAGTCTAAAATATTCAATATTAAATAGTAAACTAAATGGATGACTTACTTGAAGATTAACTTGATTATAAAATAAAGCACAAAAAATCTTTCTTAACACCTTTTATTTGAAACACCAAATACATATTTATTTAAATTAAATGGCTACCAAGGAGGTAATTTGATGAAACAGTTGAGTAATTAAGAATTAAAATGTAATATTCAATAAATTTCGGACTATATGAACTTTATCAAATGATAAATTTGATAAAGTTCCTGATTCGAGTTGTATCACAATGTTATGGCTTCAAGAATCCAACATATTTCAGACTATAGTCCGGTTTTGCCCCGATGGATAGTCTGTATTTGCCCCAAGCTCAAATATTTCTTGAGTTAGGTA
Organism: Ontholestes murinus; assembly: GCA_963969525.1. Lineage (NCBI taxonomy): Eukaryota > Metazoa > Arthropoda > Insecta > Coleoptera > Staphylinidae > Ontholestes > Ontholestes murinus. Next base: position 57,193,088 of record OZ018393.1, on the reverse strand, counting down.
GGTCTGTAATTTTATCAAAAAATATAAACGAACTAATATATTTTACTATTATAACAGAAACTTACCTTTCTATACTTTGTGCCTATCGAAGATAAACTCATAGATTTGTAAACTATTGATTAAATTAAACACGAGTTTAGAGATTGCCATTACGTAATCGCTTTTATGGCGCGTTTAAAAAAAGATAATAGCACAAAAAACGTTACTTTGCACTTAATGTGATTTACTTTCTGTTTTAAAATGGTACGTGCAGTTACCAAAACTTAAGTCACAAAAATAAATTACGTGTTATACAAACAAAAGTGTGTTTCATTTCTAATGTAATGTAAGTTATGTGACAGTGGCGAGTTATGTAGAATAGCTTAAATCAAAAATTGATTGGAACTACAACATAAAAAAGTATAATTTATATATATAAATAACTTTTTTAAATAAATATAAAGCGATGTGCTGTTTAGCTTAATTGTCTTCTTCATCGAGTTTTGAATGATACATTACTTCTATTTCGAGAATATATCCCTCATTGAGCCAGTAAACGGTGTAATGTATCTTTAAACTGGTGATGATCTGTAAATCGGATTTTATCTTCTTGTTAGCTCATAATACGCCAACAGGAACAAATTCTATTAGTAGATGGATACATCAAAATTCCTGAGAGGACGTCGACGACGATGTTTTCTTTCCACTAATATACTGAATGTTGGCGTTGCATGGAGTTCTCCTATTGGAACTATATAAGTCATACTAGGCTAATATAATGATGAAATATCATTAAACTGCTGCCACCGAAGGTCTAGGTGGCAGCAGTGTCATCGATGCTATGTGCAGCAAGAGTGGAAAATAATTTAACTGAGAAGTATGTCGCTCTAAATTCTAATATAATATGTATTCGTTTGAATCAATTTGGTATATTTTGTAAGTACAATGAATGAAATAAAGTATGTAAATATGAAACTGCTAAATGCCTATTTGTTTGTAAATCGATTTACTTTGACTTGACATTTATTTTAAAAAAAGATAAAAATTCGTCGGAATACAGTTTAAATGGAATTTGTTTTGTGTGCTTCTTTTATTATGTAGCAACTGAAGTACCCTTATAGATCCAATTCCAATTTGGAAAAATATTTTACCATCTGGGTCTACATGGAAGGTTGTCCACCAAAAAAGTTTATTTTTAAATGAGGCCTATGATATTTATTCATCCCACTCATAAGTTTGCAATTACTCTTTCATCCTCACTCATTATAATAGTTTTTCATATTCTATTACCAGTGTAACAATTTTAAAAAGAGGTTGAATGCAGCTGCGTATATCAGTAAAATTAACTTACCTTATTAATTTGTTCAAGCTCTAAAGAACAATCGGCTATAGAACTCTCTTGTATATAAAAACTGGTGGATAAGTTCTTGGTTCTAAAAATAAATTGTGTGCTTTTTAAAAATTTATTACAGAATTGATGATGAGGACAAGGTACATTAAAATTATTTCTGTTCTTTCAATTCCATTTCAGCGTTTTTCTTTACTACCACTGTTCTAGTCATACTATTTCGGTAAAATTTATAATTAGGCGGCTCTTCTTTGTTTTAGATTTTACCAATTTGTGATAGCTGCATTCTTAGTACTAGAGAGCGGATTTCTAGCATTATGCTTATCCATAATATTAATAGCATCGAAAAAATTTCTTAATATCTATACGAATCTTGAAGAATGTGATTACTTAGCGCTAAGTTTTTTTGGGCTTTTTTGCTTATTTTGACTTTTTGTGCTTATTTTGACTTTTTATGCTTATTTTCATGCTTTTTTTTAGATTTTGATGCTTATTTGGAGCATTTTCTTAAACATTTAAAAAACATTTAATAATAATTTCACGCTGATATTAAATTAATGTGCTATATAGAGAATTTTCGTAAAAATCTGTATCCCATCATTTATAGATTATATTTGTATTACATATTTTCTTCGTGTCTTTTGACAACATAATTGTTAAAAATCTTCATAATATGATACAATAATTATAATGAATTTTATTATTAATAAATATTAGTATAAATTACCAATTTATGGATTCGTTTATAAATAAGTAGATATAATAGACCCTCTCATTATTCAGATAATACAGACGAACGCTTCATAGGAATCACACCTATGATATTCCGGATGTAAACGTCGTTAAAAAATAAATAGGGGCCCCAGTAAGTATTAAATGTAAACAAATTTAAGTGATAGCTAATAATCAGGTGTTCTGCAACCGTATCAATTTCCTTCTCTCGGCAAAAGTACCGATGGGACGACTGGCGCATATTTACCGTTTTCGTTAATTTTCATATTCAAACTCGCATTCATAAACTATTGAATTGACATTCCAAAAACTTTGCTTATTTATCAAAAATTACTATATGCGTGAATCGTATTAACCTGGGGAATCACAGATAAATTATATTATATAATTCACATGTATATTTAACCCATAATGCAAAAGGTGAAAACCACAATACAAGAATTAATTAGAGGCTATCCAGAATTAATAAGTGAACATTATACATTATTTTGTAAGGCATGTTTAAAAATAGTAAGTTTTATTTTAGTTCCCAACTGCATCCTAACTAGTCAAGACTTGTATGTAAAACATGTTATAACAACACTACGTCAAGAACGTTTGAAAAAGTTCAAAGCTGAACTAACAAAACAGCACAATTTCACAATCTTTAGCATCATCTTCAATTAAATTCACATTTGTGCAAAATACTTTTACATTCTAATATCCCTTTAAGAAAATTACAAAATAATGCATTTAAATCTTTCTTGGGAAAATATTGTAAAATACGCATTCCCGAGAAAAAATTATGTAGCTCTTAGATACTATGAAACCATACAAAAAATTAAAGATATTATTAACAATAATTATATGTAGTTTGGTGTAGATGAAACCACAGACTTGTTTAATTTAATAATATGAGTTTAACATGAAGACATCCGACCAACAGTATTTTGATATATACAAAAGAATTGAAGAAAACTGATAATAACATTATAGCAAAATTCATAAATGATGGACTGACAAGCTTATTTTTGCCGTAGACAATACCAAGTTACAAAATTTTACTAATAATGCATTTTGTGCATTGTACAAGTTTAGCACATGAATAGAAACGAATTTCTGAAACTATAAGAATGAAATTTCCATTTGTAGATTTAATTAAATATGGAAAAATAGTTCTTATATTCTTCTGTGAGTACAATTATTCAAGAAGTCATTATCTGATATCTCACTGCCCCATAAACCAGTGCTAACAAAATGGGGAATTTGGCTATATGCTACAATGTACTATGCGAACAATTTTGAAGAATTTAATAAGGTTATATACAACTTTCCTGAAACGACAAGCAAATCAGTTAAATACTGTTAAACAGTTCTTAAGAAACAAGAGCTTCCTTCAAAACAATTGAGTTACATAAAATCGCGTTTAAATTTTGTGAGCAACACAATCAAATCTTTATAAAAGCAGATTCATTTTAGAAAATACCTGCATGCATTGGCCAAGAAATCAAAATAATATCGAAAGAAGTATTCGTTGAAAATGAAGGATTTTTAATATCAAATAAATTAAACTTGATTTTGAAAGGCAATTTTCAAATGGATCCAGCTATAATTTAAAATAAAGAGAAGCCTTTCTACTTTCAAAAATTTATTGAGCGTCAGAAGTAATAATTTTTACAATTAAACCCTTAGAACAACATTTAATGATCTACTGTTTTTATGAATAGATTTTAGTTATTTTGAAACGTATACAAAATTACAATTTAATTTTTAAATACTTACATGATATTATATATTGCGTAAAGAAAGTATGTTTATTTTAGTTTTAAGCCAAATTTCTTTGTAAAATATGTTGATAAACGTGTAACATATCAAGAAAATATAGTTTTCTTTAGTGCTTTTTTCCTGTTTTTATGCTTTTTTAATGCTTTTTTTCTCTAAATTTTGTGCCTTTTAATGTTTTTTTAGTGCTTTTTTCGTGTTTTTATGCTTTTTTCCTGTTTTTATGCTTTTTTAATGCTTTTTTTCTCTAAATTTTGTGCCTTTTTAAGTGCTTTTTTTCACATTTTTTAAGCTTTTTTATCCGCTCTCTACTTAGTACTATCTATATCAATTCTATTGTGAATTATAATGTGACCAAGAAAGAGAATCTTTACTTGTCCTATGTGCGTTATGTAAGTTTGTTTTTTTGTGTCTGAAAAATAATTATCACGTCATCTGATGAGGTGAAAACTTTAATGATCAAAATTTTTTGGAAAAAATCCATCCACATTTACTATTATGTCACCGGTGCATTACTTAAAATCAATAGCACCCTAGAAATCTTAAAATGTAAATGGCGAAAACTTTAATGGTCAAAATTTTTTGGCAGAATTCATTATCATTTTTCGTGATTTTCCTTTTTTATAGTGCCAATTATCTGCAAGTCTTTGCCTTCAACAAAAGTTGGTTTAAGTTTTCGTTGACACCTTCTACTTTTGAGTATTAATATTATTATTATTAGAAGCTTTGATTTACACATAATTTTATTTGATAGAGTGTTTATTTTTCTTCCTGAATATCTGTTTTTTTTTTCCTTGAAGGACTTACCCTTCAAGATTTTAGAGTCTTTGTTTGGTTTTTCTCTGGATTAAGGTTCTTTTCATTCTGAGTTACATTTACCTAAGTCAAGCTAAACTGATAATACTATCAACTAGTCATTATCAAACATAAAGTGTTTTTGACAATGACTAGTTGATAGTCGAAACTATAGTCACGTGTAATTTGTTAAATAAAAAGTGGTAAAACAAAGTGATCCTGTTTTCTTTCTTCAGTATATTCAAGATGTACCACAAATTAAACATTTGATAATATTTAACACACAAGTAATTCTTTGATTTTAAATATTTTATGGTGTGAAAAAATAAGAAAAGGATTTAAATTTAAGCTAATTTATTAAATAAAAAATTAAATATTTTAATTTTATGTAAGACTAATTATGATTGGAGAAAACTAATGATACTATAGAAAGAAAATAACAAATGTTTTATGTTCTTGCAAAGCTTAAAAACTTAAAATATTTTGGTACAAAATTAAGAAGCATTAATTTAAATTAATTTTGTTTTATTTTATTGAGAAATAAAAATTGTTGTATAAACTAAAGCTTTTATTCAATTTATTTTCAGATCCTAAGTTTTCTTTCTTGTAGAGCCTAATTTCTGATCAATCCTTTTAAAAAAGCAATTCCTTCGAGACTGTTTATTAGACTAAGACTAAATTTGAATTTGAAAGGCTTTGTTGCAAAAAAAAGTTCCTCTGTAATATGTTTTTGTGAGAACCATTTATTTGGATTTCTTTAATCGCACCTTTTTCAGGGAATATTACTTTCAGAGCATTTATTAACCTTTTTGCTTACGTAATTAGGTCAACATTTATTTGAAAGTATTTTCCCTCAAAGTTTATTTCATTATATTTTTTTCAATTGTTTTAAAATGTTATATTCATGTAGAACTTTAATTTTATTTAAATCTAAGAATCTATTTTCTTTTCATCGTTTCTTTTGAGGGTTTTCTTTGAGAGCATTTATTAACTTTTTTTCTTAAGTAAATATGCTACTAATTATTTGAAAGTCCTTTTCTCAAACAAAATTTTGTCCAGGTCTTTTCTAACAGCTTTTATTTTTCACTATTTTCCCTTCATCGTTCTTGCAAGAAATTTATTTTCATGCATGGCTTTGAAAAAGTCTTTAAAGTCTGAGATGTTCTTGTCTTGAAAGGCTTTAATTTAATCATAATTTTATCCTGCTAATTTCTTAGAAGTCTTACCATTTTCGTATTTTTAAATTATTACTTACAATACTTTACAATTTTGCTTCTTTTAAATTTCTCTTTTCTTGATTTCTTGATTTAATGATCTTCCTTCACATACCCACTTAACAAAAATATTCTAACAATTAATAAAAATTTACAAACTACTTAACAATTTAGAGCAGGGAACATGCTTGTTCTGACTTATATTTGTTTAATCATAGTATTGAAGATTTAATTATTTGATTACTGGTTGAGGCGTTCACTTCGTGATGCATCTTGAATATTCAACTATTTTAATTATTCCTTACATTGTTTTCTTTAAACGATTTTTCTAAGAAGCTGTTTTCTCCAGAGTTCTTGTCATGTCAGGTGTCTGATCTTTAAATATAAAAGAAGTTATCGACAACAGCGTTTATTCTTAGGTAGTCTACGCGTATTTTTGTTTCTTTATTCTTATTTGGAACCATCAATACTGCTGTAGACCAAGTTGATATAGTTTCCTGTATTATGTTTAGCTTTTACGAGGACGACCTGAAATGTTTCCGGAATCGGCAAGAGATGGTGAACGATGGTTAAGGTGGATTCATCGGTCGGCAAGGGTAACCCTTTTTATAGCAACTGTCAAAATTTCAGACTTCTACTGTTAATAGTTGTTGTTTAAGAGTGTGTTTTGTACAGGATAAAATCGAATTTCGTACAGTGATAAAACACTTCTGGATGGCTGGGAACACGGCCACGGAAATTCGAAATATTTGCTAGAGGTTTATGGCGGATCTACTTCATCATTTTCGACCATCAGCTTCTGGGTGAGCGATTTCAAATAGGGCCGCACAAGCATAAGTGACAAACCATGCAGTGGATGCCCAACGATGAACTGGTCGACAATATTCATGATGTGTTAGCCGATCGCCGATTGAAGTTGAAAGAGATAGCAGAGACAACAGGCATCTTAGAAAAACGAGTTGGCCATATCCTACACAAAATTTTGGGAATGATAAAGCTTTCAGCGCGATGGGTACCGCGTTTGCTGACACCGGAGCAAAAACAAAAACTGATGACCGTTTCGGAGGAGTGTCTGGCCAGGATTCAACGCAATCCAAGGGATTTCTTCATGCATTTCATAACCGTAAATGAGACTTGGATCTACCATTACATACCGGAGACCAAGGAACAGTCGAAGTAGTGGACTTTTCGGGAAAAAGCAGCTCCGAACAAAGCAAAGACCGTTCCATCGGCCGGAAAGGTCATTGCGACCATATTTTGGAATCTGCAGGAGGGAAGGACTATCACGGGGCAATACTACAGCGATTTATTGACCCGATTGGATGTAGTATTGAAGGAGAAACGGCCTCGTTTGCAATGGAAAAGAAAGACTTTTTTTATTCCCAAACCTAAAAAAAACAGGAAAGAGATTTGCCTCAAATGAGAAGGTCATCGCCGTTACAAGTTTGCAGACCTCAAAACATCCTACTTTTCTGACGGCTTGAAGAGACTGAAGCTCCATTTGAAAAAGTGTATTGATCTTCTAGGAGACTACATCGAAGTATAAAAATAAAAAACCACATCAATGCCGTATTTTTCTTGTCGATTCCGGATATATTTCAGGGCGCTCTCGTAGTTATAAATTGACATGGATATTTTGTTTGGAAAGTTACAAATTTCGTCGTTAATGTGTTGATGGAGGGTCTGATTATCACGTCATCTAAGGAGGCAAACATTTAATGGTCAAAATTTCTTGGCACAATCCAACCATCATGAGGTTACTATTTCGCCGGTGCATTGCTTAAAACTGAAATATTAAACATTTTATTTGTGCATTGCTACAAATTTTATTTTATTACAATTATCCTTGTGAATGGAAACGTTCCAATATTTAAACTTTAAATCTAAAGTAGTTATCCACAACAGAGTTTATTCTTAGGTAGTCTACGCGTATTCTTAATTCTTTATGCTAACTTGGAACCATTAATACTGATGCAGACCAAGTTGATGTAGTTTTCTAAATTATGTTTTGCCTTTAAAGTTCTAATTATTTTTTTTAAATCCTGCTACCTCAGCAGTGGTTTTGTTGAATAGGAGGGTAATTTCCAATGGAAAGTGGAAGGTGGTTGGTTTATCTTTATTCGATCCATCTTGACATTAACGTAGGATGACTTCTATATGAGAGTTTTTTTTTTATTTGGAAGGGGGCCGTTTTCATTCTCTTACAATTTTATGTATACTTGGAAGGTGTTGAGCTATAGTTTTTTATTTTTCAAGATCACTTGGTTCTATCAGCGCCTACGGGAACTATCTCTGCTGTCATTAGCCGGGATGGTATGTTCAATCTTTGGGTTCTTCTAATTATAACTTGAAGTGTTATTATAGAATTGTCATGTTCCTTTGAGTGCTTATATGCTAACTGCATATTTTCTTACAAAATACATCTAGTAGTGTCTCAAGAAGAAATTCTATTTTCTTTTTGATACTGAACTAGTATATATTTATCAAGATTATTTTGATCTGTATCTCCAGAAAAATCATCACAATCTATTACGCACGACACCCCTTCTGAATTATCTTCAATCCAATCATCTAACCTAAATACAATTTGAAAGGAGACACTTCAATTAAATTCATCTTAAAAAAAGTAAGTAAATCGATTAAATATAGTAATTTTTATTTATTTCCTTTCTTCTCATTATGTTCTGTCCTTTAACCAAAATACATAAACATTTGCAAACACGAATTAAAAAAGAAGAAAATAAATAATAATAATAATAATAATAACTTTATTGGTGGTAATAAAGAAATGTACACAAGTCCAAAACAAAAAATATATAGCATAAACTTACATAAACCAATCAAAAAGGTATTTACAAAACTAAAATAAATCATTAAGGAATTCGTCAAAGCTACAATAAGCTTTTTTAAACAAAATCATTTTTAAATTTATTTTAAGCGCTGGATAATCAAGCGATTTTAGCTCTGTAGATAATTTTTTGTAAAATAGTGGACCGTAATAATTTATTCCACTCCTATAATATAGATCCAATATGTCCACGTAAGTAGGCAACAAATGGGAAACTTTTTTATTACTTATTTCTCAGAAAATTTTATTCTTTATAAAAGTTGGTGCTTGATCTTAAACATACAAGAAAGACAAAACAAATACTACAAATACTACACGTAGTATCATCTGCATATAGTGTGAAGTGTACTGAGTTATCACAAGTCACAATGTCATTAATAAAAATTAGGAATAACAAGGGTCCGAGGACAGATCCCTGCGGAACACCTGTTGTTATTAATTCTGGTTGAGAAAAAGATCCATTAAAATAAGTTATTTGTGATCTATTTGTTAAATATTAGTTGAGAAATTTTGTAGATTCAATTGTAAGTCCGTAATATTGTAATTTATTTAACAGTATATTGTGTGACACGCAGTCAAATGCCTTTGACAAATCAAAGAAAATACTGGAAGTATAATTGTTGTCATCAAAGGCATTATTAATATATTTTGTTAAGTTACCAATGGCATAAACAGTAGAAGAATTTGATCTAAAACCAAATTGGAATATATTAAAGATTGTTTGATTGTAAAAAATGCTGTAATTGAATTTTAAGAATAATTTCAAAAATCTTTCCAATGAAAGGTATAATACTTATAGGTCTAAAGTTCCCTGGGTAATTAATATCACCTTTCTTAAATAAAGGTATAACTTTGGAAATTTCCAATGGGGTATAAGAGAGTTAAGTGTTTTCTTCATTGAATTATTTTCAATATTTTTCACCATATAAAATAACGTGTTCAATTTTATGTTTATTTCTGCATTATAATCAGAACATTTTCCACAGTTTAGATATAACTTCCGTCTTTTGGGAAACTCACTAATACAGAAATCACATACCCATTTGAAGTTTTTATTTTCTGGATTTCCCGAGTCTGATCTCTTCAAAACACACGATATGTGATATTTCACTGCAGAAATAAGGCACGAAATACTTTCATCGTATAGTGTAAGTTGAACTTTTGAACTTGAAATGTTTGCCCTCGACAAAAGTTTGTTTGGATTTCCTTTAACAGCTTTTATTTTTGAGCATTATTACGATATTATTATTAGAAGCTTTAATTTACACATAATGTTATTTAATAGATTGTTGCAGAAAGTTAACTTTCTGAATATCCGAGGTTTTGTTTCCTTGAAGGGCTTACCCTTCAAGATTTTGTTTTATTTAGAGTCTTCGTTTAATTTTTCTCTGGTATAAGGTTCTGTTTATTCTGACTCACATTCATTTGCTTCAAATTAAACTTTAAATATTTAACACATAAGTAAATTTTTGATTTTAAATATTTTATGGTGTGAGAAAATATGAAAAGTTATTGAATTTAAGCTAATTGAATTATAATGATCTAGGAAAAGTAATTTTTTATTAAACTTTATTTGAGAGAATTAAATTTTTTACTTTTATGTAAGACTAATTATGATTGGAGAAAACGAATGATACTATGAAAAGAAAATAGCAAATATTCTATGTTCTTGCAAAGCTTTAACCTAAAGATATTTAGAATCAAAATTAAGAAGCATTCATTTAAAAATGTTGATTTATTTTATTTAAAAAACTTTTGTTTTAAAAATTAAAGCTGTAATTCAATTTATTTTCAGATCCTTAGTTTACTGTCATGCAGAGCTTAATTTTTGCTAATTCCTTCGAGAGCGTTTATTAGATTACGACTAAAGAAATTAGAATACGATTTATTTGAAAGGCTTTTTCCAAAATATGACATGTTTCTGTAAGAAGCTTTTATTTGGATTTCTCTAATTGCTCCTTTTAAGTTAATGTTATTTTAAGAGCATTTATTAACCTTTGTTGTTTTCATAATTACGTCATAAAAAATCTTAAACTATATTTTCCTCGAAGTTTGGCCAGCTTTTATTTCGTTTTAATTGTTTTAAATTTTTATATTCATGCAGAGCTTTAACTTTATTTAAATCTAAGATTCTCTTGTTTTCAATCGTTCGTTTCGAGGGAATGTTTTCTTTGAAGGTATTTATTAACTTTTTCTTGCATAATTATGGTACAAAATTTTGTCCAGGTCTTTTCTAACAGCTTTTATTTTGAACTATTTCCCTTGATCGTCCTTCTAAGAAATTTATTTTTATCAAGGCTTTGACAAAAAGTCTTTATAGTGTGAGATTCTATTGTCTTGAAAGGCTTTAATTTGGTTATAATTTTATTCTGAAAATTTCTTGAACGTCTTACCATTTCTGAATTTTTAAATTATTACTTACCCTTTACAATTTTGATTCCTTTGGAGTCTTCGTCTGAATTTCTCCTTGCTTCTTCTGACTTATATTTATTCAATCGTAATATTAAAGATTTAATTATTTGATTATTGGTTGAGCCGTTCACTTCGCTTCTTCTTCTTATATCGTTTTCTTTAAACGAGTTCTTGTTTAATATACTTCAGTTGTCTGATCTTTAAATCTAAAAGAAGTTAAGAAGTTATGCACGTCGTTTATTCTTAGGTAATCTACGCATATTCTTGTTCCTTATTGCTTACTTGGAACCATCAATACAGTGCCAACCAAGTTATATATAGTTTCTTGAAATATGTTTTCCTTTTAGGAGGGTGACTTGAAATGTTTCCGGAATCGGCAAGAGATGGTGCATGATGGTTGAAATGGATTCAAGGGCAACCCTTTTTATAGCAACTGTCAAAATTTCAGACGCCTACTGTTAATATTTGTTGTTTAAGAGTGTGTTTTGTACTTCTGGATGGCTGGTAAAATGGCCACGGAAATTCGAAATATTTTGCTAGAGGTTCATGGCGGATCTACTCCATCATTTTCGACTTATCAACCATCAGCTTCTGGGTAAGCGAGTTCAAACATGGCCACAAGTGACGAACCACGCAGTGGACGCCCAAAAACCACTACCAACGAGATGAAGTGATCGGCAAGATTTATGATGTCGTGTTAGCTGATCGCCGGTTAAAGCTGAAAGAGATGGCAGAGACAACAGGCATCTCAGAAGAACGCGTTGACCATATCCTACGCAAAATTTTGGGAATGAAGGAATGAAAAAAACTTTTGGCGCAATGGGTACCGCGTTTGCTCACACCGGAGCAAAAACAAAAACTGGTGACCGTCCAGAATTCAACGCAATCTAAGGGATTTTTTCATGCGTTTCGTAACCGTAAATGAGACTTGGATCCACCACTATATACCGAAGACCAAGGAACAGTCGAAACAGTGCAAAGCAAAGACCATTCCATCGGCCGGAATTCCCAAGGTGTGATCCTCATTGACTATCTGCAGAAGGGAAGGACGATCACGGGGCAATACTACAGCGATTTATTGACCCAATTTGATGTAGTATTGAAGGAGAAACGGCTTCGTTTGCAGCGGAAAAAAGTGCTTTTTCACCACGATAATGCATTGGCTTATTCATCCGGCATCGTCGTGTCCGAATTGAATGCATATTCATTGAACATAAACCTAACCTAAAAAAATCGCTGTCGGGAAAGAGATTTGCCTCAAATGAGAAGGTCATTGCCGCTACATGTGGTTATTTTGCAATCCTCGAAACATCCTACTTTTCCGACTGCTTGAAGAGACTGGAGCACCGTTTGAAAAAGTGTATTGATCTTCGAGGAGACTAAATTGAAAAATAAAAATAAAAAACCACGTCAATGTATTTTTCTTGTCGATTCCGGAAACATTTCAGGGCGCCCTCGTGTTCTTCCAATTATGTTTGCCAATTTCTACCTCCTCGGTAATGGTTTTGTTGAATAGAAGGGTTATTTCAGATGAAAGGTGTTTGATCCATTCTTATCCAGAAGTCGTCGTCTTTATTTATTTTTCCTCTTTCAATTTTATGTTTACTGATCGTATATTGAAGATGTTGAGCTATAGCTTTAATTTTTCGAAAACGCTTGGTTCTGTTGGTTTCAGCGGCTGGAGGAATTGAATTGAAATTCTGTTGTGTCTTCATTAGCTGGGATAGCATGTCCAATCTTTGGGTTCTCCTAACGATAATTTATGGTGTCATTATTGAATTGTCATGTTCCTTTGGCTATCTCTATGCCAACTCCTGTTTATCTTAGAAATTCCAACTCATAGATTTTTCTGTTACTATGGCCTCAGAACCTCTACTTCCTTTTTGATACTGAACCCATATATACTTATCCAGATTATTTCGGTCTGTATCCCCAGAAAACACCATCACAATCTGTTGCTCCGTAGTTCACGACACTCCTTCTGAAACTGTTTTCAGTCCAATCATCTAACCTAAATGTAATTTGAAAGGAGACATTTCAACTTAAAATTTAATTCAAAAAAAAAGTTAGTGAATCGATTCAGTACAGTAATTTTTATTTATTTCCTTTCCTCTGTTTCTGTTCTGTCCTTTAACAAAAAAAAATAAATATGTACGAACACGAATTTAAAGAGAGAAATATAAAAGAGTCTATAAGAAAAGGAATCACTTTCTACCAATTCAATAAGAAATGTGGAAACCTTGAACCTTTTTTTGCTTGTGTTTAAATTTATGTCCTAAAATGATGATTTTATATATTGTAAGTTTGAAAATGGCCTTGTAAAGGTTGAAACTATAGTTACTGAATAAATTCTGTGTGTGATATTAACAAAGTACAGTTTTATTTATCGTCTGATAAAGTTCCTTATATACAGGGTGAGTTTTTTTCGATGTTCTCTATGGGGATCTCGGAAACTATAAGAGATAGAGAAACGGTTAAATGGGGAAAGAAGTGTAGATTTACGAGACGAATAAAATTCCACTTTCAAAGTTTTCAAAAAAAGTCAAGGGTAACTAGATATTTTGAAAAAAGTAAAAAGTGTCAATTTTTTCAAATCAATATATCTCGGTTATTATAACAGATAGAAAAAAACTGTAAAGGACAAAGTTTTAGATAATTTTATGTAGATTAATAAAAATAATTACAATATTGCTAATATTATAAACAACTGCAATTGTTTTACTTTCACCTTTTTCATGACTACCCATTTTTTATTTATAATAAAATTTAAAATGACTATAACTCACTCATTTTTAGAAATAACTATGTCGTATGCCATATTGGATTAAAGAGAAAAAAATTACCTTTTGAATGAGGTCACAGCCAACTATGGTTTCCATTTAAAAAAATGTAAGTTTGCGTCATATCTTGGAAAATAATGGCGATAAAAATTTTCTGATTATTTTTTATTAATCTGCATAAAATTATCTAAAACTTTGTTCTTCACAGTTTTTTTCTATCTGTTATAATAACCGAGATATATTGATTTGAAAAAATTGACACTTTTTACTTTTTTTAAAATATCTAGTTACCCTTGACTTTTTTGAAAACTTTGAAAGTGGAATTTTATTCATCTCGTAAATCTACACTTCTTTCCCCATTTAACCGTTTCTCTATCTCTTATAGCTTCCGAGATCCCTATAGAGAACATCGAAAAGAACTCACCCTGTATTTTCTATTTGGCTTGATTATTGAATGAATTGCAATATTTATCATTTCAGCATGTGACCTAAAATTTGTAAACTACCTTTGTTCTTCATCCTTAATCTAAAAGCTATTATATTGTACGTTTTATACATCCAAATCCATCAATCGCAACACAAATACCTTGCAAGCGCTTAAAACCAACATTTTCAACATAATTTATCATAAATTGAATTATTTGTAATATTTTCAGCCGTTTCTATGCGAACCAGTACTAGAAGGGAGACTTTATTCGCTGTCGATCATCCATTCATATACACGATCGCCATGGGAAATGCTTCAATGTTCATGGGAAAACTTGTGGAACCACACTAACTATTAACCAACTAGAATATTTATAATATACCCTTTATTAACCTGTATATGTAACCATTGTTATGAGTTTTCGAACAAATAAAATATAAAATGTGTATGTAACATATTGCATGTGTAAAACTGTAAAAAGGGCTTTTAATAATTTTAATAGCTTAGTTGTTTATATGTATATTCTCTATTCTCTAAAATTTATTAACAGCTTTTGTTTTTCAGTCTATTTTATTGTTGAAAAATCTAGTGCATCAATCCCACCGCAATAACCTTGCAAACGCTTAAAACCAATATTTGTAACACCCCAGACTCTATTGTGTGAATAATTAACCATAATTTAAATTATTTGTAATGTTTACAGCTGTCGTTGTTCGAACAAAGAGTAAAAGAAGGCAGATTTCATTCGCTGTCGATCATCCATTCATATTCACCATCGCCGTGGAAAATTCGACAATCTTCATGGGAAAACTTGTGGAACCACACTAACTATTAACAAACCATAATATTTATTATAAACGCTTTATTAACCTGTATATGTAATCAATGTTATGAGCTTTCGAACAAATAAAATATAAATTGTAACATATTGCATGTGTAAAACTGTAAAAAAAAGATTTTAATTACTTTAATAGTTTGGTAATAAACTTCTCTCCTCGATATACTTAATTAAAAAGTACTCGATGGAATAAACCATTCCAGTTGAATTAATACTTATCAAATTCTGAAATATAGGTGTAGTAAAAAGAAGTCCATTATTTTTGCATGAAATTGAAGGCTTTAATTACCATAGTTAGGATGATCCGATTTAGGTAAAATATGAGCCGTTTTGTTCGATTTTGAAGGTAATTTCCTCAACCCAATTAGCAAAAAATTGAAACAATCGATTTTCGCAAGTGTCTTTTGAAGCGTATTATTCAAAAGCAATTGAATTAAAATATTACTCACTAAATTAATTAATTAAAATTTTCTTGACTTTCCTTCTTCATTAATACTCTAAACACGTGGTTTACCAATTATGAGCATTATATAAAATACTCATTATGCATGCTTTATTTGTAAGTATTGAATTGAAAATATGTAAATATGTAAAAAATACTGCACATTAAATTTAAGTCTGTAATTCACAAATACAATTGTATCAGCATGATAAAGATATAGATGTGAAGTAAAATGATTTATTTTAAATTTAAATTTTTATTTTATAGGGGTAATCTTTCATTTAACTAGTATGCCAATAGGGACGTTCTTCAAAGCAAACCATCCGTTTATTTACCTGATTAGTGGACCCGATGGGATAATTTCTTTCATGGGAAGGCTGTCATCACCATGTAAATAATGAATTATGTTGAATTATACGAATTAACATTAATGATGTAATAAATGGAATAAACTGGCAACATATATTATGTATTTTAATTATAACCTATGTTTTGAAAATTAATCTTTAAAAATTAAATAATTCATACATATGTGTAATAATACAACTATTTCTGTACATACAAATTTATTCAGTGAATAAAGCCAAGTCAATTATAGCAAATTAATATTTATTGATTTTTCAAAAAACGGTTTTATGATTTTAGATTAAATATTTTGATTCATTCGAACTAGATAGTTTAAAACGTGATTTATTGATCAATTCAATAAAATTAATCAATTCTTCATTTTAGAAAATTGATCAGGATGAAACTTTAAATTTAAGTTGTTATCATTAAAAAATGGAACTGAAACACTTTTGGTGAACATTTATAAACCAAAAGTGGATATTTACACGAGACGTTATCTTGTTTTTCTCGATATTTTTCTAACTATTAGACAACTTTTCAAACAAAAGTTAAAGAGAATGAGAAACTGAACAAGTTTTATTCAAACATTTTTTTCGTAAAGTTCTTAACTTGCGAGAAAAAAAAATGAAAAATAATAATTTTGACATTCTTTGCCTATTGCTAATAAACTATAAGAGTTACATGAAATTTATATAATTGTAAAGAATCCAAATATGAGCAAATTGTTAAGAATGGCCTTTTTGCGTAAACCTCATAGTTTTCGAAAAAAATATAGGAAAATTACTTTATGACATACTTAAAAAACAATGACTTAAAGGCCAAATGTATATATTTAAGATACGTGGGTGGGTTCTAACCCACCCTCCAATTAATAATATTTAGGCAAAAGTCGGTAAAGATAGAAAATTATGAAACTGATTAAATTAAATTTCTAATTCACTTCTTCTGGCGTAAGTTTTGAAATTGGAGGGTGGGATAGTGGCCACCCACCCACCCTACAAATGCATATTATTCCCATCCATTGATCAGCGTTTATCAGGGAAACAAACAGTGAAAGCGTTAATTAAATTAGCAAAAATTATCAAACTTCTTCTGGCGTAAGTTTTGAAATTGGAGGGTGGGATAGTAGCCACCCACCCACCCTACAAATGCATATTAACCTCATCCACTGATCAGCTTTTAGTTTCCGAGGAAACAAACAGTAAAAGCGTTAATAAAATTAGCAAAAATGATCAACAGTGTTACAACTAAAATAAATAAGTATATGTAGGGTGGATGGGTGGCCTCTGACAAACTTTAAAATCAATAAAAGATATGCGAGTGTTTTGTAATTTAATTACTTAATAATCACCAAAAATATCGATAGAAATGTTGTCAGGTGAATTACTTCATTTCGAAATTGTTAAATTACAGAATTATGAAACTGATTAAATTAAATTCTTAATTCACTTCTTCTGGCGTAAGTTTTGAAATTGGAGGGTGGGATAGTGGCCACCCACCCACCCTACAAATGCACATTAACCTTATCCACTGATCAGCGTTTAGTTTCCAGTGATACAAACAGTGAAAGCGTTAATTAAATTAGCAAAAATCATAAACAGTGTTACAACTGTAATAATTAAGTATATGTAGGGTGGGTGGGTGGCCTCTGACACACCATAAAATCAGTAAAACATACGCGAGTGTTTTGTAATTTAATTACTTAATTACTACCAAAAATATCGATACTAATGTTGTCAGGTGAATTACTTTATTTCGACATTATTAAATTACAGAATTATAAAACTGATTAAATTAAATTATTAATTCACTTCATCTGGCGTAATTTTTTAAATTTGAGGATAGGATAGTGGCCACCCACCCACCCTACATATGCATATTAACCTCACCCATTGATCAGCGTTTAGTTTCAAGGAAAACAAACAGTGAAAGCGTTGATTATCAAAAATCATCAGCACTGTTTCACCTAAAATTAATAGATACATGTAAGGTGGGTGGGTGGCCTCAGACCTACCCTTCAATCACCAAAACGTGCACCAGGGTTTTCCTGTTCAAATAATTAATTATTTCGATAGAAAATCGATAAAAAAATTTCTTAGATGCATATTTTTATTTGAAGTGGATATTTTTGTAAACCCTCGAGACAATTGTATTAGCTGAAGGGTGGGTTAAAAGACACTCATCCACCTTACATATACTATTCCATTCTCACCCTAAATATACTATTTCATTCAAGCTAAAACTTTGCATTATATGTTTTAACAACATTAAAAGAAATAGTGTTTATTACCAAGTAAAAGAGGCTTAAAAACTAAATGTTAATATTTAAGTTATTAAGTGGATTCTAACCCACCCACCAATAAATAATATTTAGGCAAAAACATCAAAAAGATGCAGAATTAAGAAACTGATTATTTATAATGTTTAATTCACATTTTCTCGTGTAAGTTTTGAAATTGGAGGGTGGAATAGTGGCCACCCACCCACCCTACATATGCATATTAATTCCACCCACTGATCAGCGTTTAATTTTCAGGAAAACAAATTGTAAAAGCGTTGATTAAACTAGCAAAAATCATCAGCAGTGTTGTACCTAAAATTAATAGTTATATGTAGGGTGGGTGGGTGGCCTCGAACCTACCCTCCAATCAGTAAAACCTACGCGACGGTTTTGCAGTTGAATTAATTAATTACTACCAAAAATTTGGATACAAATTTGGTCAGATGCATAACTTTATTAATAATGTTTTATTTTTAACGTTACATAAAATCTATTAATTGGGGGGTGGATTTAAAGCTACGCACACACCCTACTTATACTATTCCATTCCCACCCTACATCTATAATTTTATTCATACAAAATCAGAGCTTATATTTTTTAACAGCATTAACAGAAATAGAGTTTGTTACTAGGTGATACTAAAAAAAAAAATTTCAGAAAATTTTCACGAAAACAATACTTAACCTATATATACTATATAAGGAAAGTAAAAATGGCTTGAATGCCGAATGAATATATTGAAGGTACGTGGTCGGACTATAATCCACCCTTCAATTAATAATATTTAGGCTAAACACGAAAAAGATAGAAAATGATGAAAGTGATTAAGTTTAATTCTTAATTCACATCTTCTGGCGTAAGTTTTGCAATTGGGGGTGGGATAGTGGCCACCCACCCACCCTACATATACAAATTAACCTTATCTACCGCTCAACGTTTAGTTTTCAGGAAAAAGAACGGTAAAAGCGTTAATTAACTTAACAAAAATCATTCGCAGAGTTATTCTTAAAATAAATACATAAATGTAGGGTGGGTGGGTGTCCTCTGACACACCTTACAATCAGTTAAACATACGCGAGTGTTTTGTAATTTGATTACTTAATTACTACCAAAAATATCGATACAAATGTTGTCAGATAAATTACTTCATTTGTAAATTATTAAATTTCAAAATTAAGTAACTGATTCAATTAAATTCTTAATTCACTTTATCTGGCGTAAGTTTTAGAATTGGAGAGTGAGATAGTGGCCATCCACCCACCCTACAAATGCATATTAACCTCACCCACTGATCAGAGTTTAGTTTCAAGAAAAACAAACAGTGAAAATCTTGATTGGCGAAAATCATCAGCACTGTTTCAGCTAAAATTAATAGATATATGTAGGGTGGGTGGGTGGCCTCGGGCCCACCCTTCAATCACCAAAACATGCGCCAGGGTGTTTCTATTCAAATAATTAATTATTACGAAATAAAATCGATAAAAAGTTCTTAGATGAAATGAATATCATTTGTAGTGGATATTTTTGTAAACTTTTGAGATAATTATATTAACTGGAGGATGGATTAAAAGGCACTCATCCACCCTACATATACTATTCCATTCTCACCCTAAATATACTATTTCATTCAAGATAAAACTTTGCATCTTAGTAAGACTCATTGTTGTAGATTCACGAAATGTTTTCGTATTTTTAAATTTATTATTTAATTTTCTACAACGAACTAAAGGATTTTAATACATTTTATTATTCAAATTTGCATTAAATTTTTTAACACAATTCAAAGAAATAGTGTTTGTTACCAAGTAAAAGTAAAAAAAAACAAAGGCTTGAAGACTAAATGTAAATATTTAAATTTCGTGGGTGGATTCTAATTGGAGGGTGGCAATTATTAATATTTAGGCGAAAACATAAAGAAGATGCAGAATTAGGAAACTGATTTTATTAAATTTTCAATTCACATCTTCTTGCGAAAGTTTTGAAATTGGAGGGTGGAATAGTGGCCACCCACCCACCCTACATATGCATATTAATTCCACCCATTGATCAGCGTTTAATTTTCAGGACCACAAATTGTAAAAGCGTAGATTAAACTAGCAAAAATCATCAGCAGTGTTGTACCTAAAATTATTGGATATATGTAGGGTGGGTGGGTGGCCTCGGACCTACCCTCCAATCAGTGAAACCTACGCGAAGGTTTTGCAATTTAATTAATTAATTATTACCAAAAAATTGGATACATATTTTTTAAGATGCGTGACTTCATTAATAATGTTTTCTTTTTAACGTTGATTAAAATGTATTAATTGAGGGCACTAACTCAAACACACCCTCCAATCAGTAAAACATACACGAGGATTCTGCAGTTTAATTAATTAATTACTACAAAAAATTTAATAAAAAAATTGTCTGATGTACAATTTTATTTGAAGTGGATCTTTTTACTTTCCCTGTATATAATTATACATATATTTCGTGAAAATGTTTTGTAAAATCTTTTTAGCTGAAATATCTCCTGAGACCATTCCACTAATTTCTGTCTGGCTGTCTGTCTGTCGGTGGGCGCTGTATCTCAAAAATGAATGATCCTTTCGAGATTAAACTTTAAATTTTATCGTTAAAAACTGGAACTGAAAAACTTTTGGTAAACATTCATAATCCGGAAGTGGATGTTTAGTCAAGGCGTAATTTTGAAAAATATACATAACTTTTCAAACAAAAGTTAAAGGGAATAAGAAACTGAACGAGTTTTATTTTAAAAAAATTCATAAAGTTATTGCGAGAAAAAAAATTTAAATTAATAATTTTGACATTTTTTGCCTATTGCTAATAAACCATATGAGTTACATGAAATGTATATAACAATTAATTGTAAAGAATTCAAAATTGAGTAATATATTAAGAATAGCCATTTTGCCTAAACCTCATAGTTTTCGAGAAAATATAAGAAAGATATTATGATGGCCACATCACCATTTTTATATTTTGAAAAGTACATACACTGAATAAAAATAATAATAATATTAATATAATAATAATAATTAATAATTAAAACTACATTCTTGATGAAACATAAATATCACAGAAGTGGATTTGTAAACTAATCACTTTTTTGGTTTCATAATTAATTTATCAGTTTCCTGACTTATGTTTAGACAATTTCTTGTTATTTTGAAAGGGATACTATGATTACTGAAAGGGGTGGGTTTTTTTTTAAATAAATTATGAATCCAAACAAGTGTTTAATTTACAAATTACTCCTGTTAAGCACGTACTGTTTTGAATAAAACTATAAAACATATATACGAAAGCCATTTTATTGTTATTGTTGTTTGATTTTACTAAATATGTGTGTGTGTGTTTAAATACGAGTTCAAGCTTCGCCAAGTGTTAACAAACTGCTAGTGTGTTTTTTTGTTGTGGCAGTAAAATTTACAATTATTATATTATATTTTCAGGTGTAAGTGTAGTAGCGGTGAGTGCTATTATTAATCCAAATCCAGTTATTCACTTTAACGCCAATCATCCGTTTGTTTTCTTATTGAGAGGACCAGATAATATTATTTTATTTTATGGACGCTTTCAAGAGCCGTAATTCGAGAATTAGAATGACGAATCCTGACTGATTTATTCTGATGTATACATCAATGATTTTACTGAATAAATCTTGGCAATTAAAAGGGTTTTGTTTTATTTTACTCCAATGATTAAAACTTTATTTGATTGGTTATATTATAATCAGTAATTCACGTGAATATTTATTTGATCAATCAGTATATGTAAATTGCAGCAAAATTCAACTCGGAAAGTTAATTAAAAGGTTAATTAAACACTTTTCTCTGACTAATTTCGACTCCACAGAAAGTTATTTGTAACCGATGAATACATTGATAAATGAGTCTAATCAATCAGAATCTCGGGGTACATACATTTTAAAGGTCATCTCAATGTTGAAATTTACACTGCAATGCGTAGATTTATTTTTACTTGACACTACAACCTTCATTCTAGTTTCAGAACAGTCAAAGTTTTATCAATGAATTTATAAACTGACAATTACATTTTTTTCTTCGCCAATTTTTATAAATACATTTCAAAAAATTGTTTTTGTCGTTTGCTATAATATTGGTCGACACTTTTTTTACCTTAAAATTACTCTACGAGTATATAGAACAGCAGTAGTAAAATCTACTTTCTTCGTTGAAGAATAATAAGCAGAATCTTTTAAAAGTCATCACCTTTACCCTTAAAAACTGGATTACTACTCATTAAATCATTTGACAGCCGTAGATGATTTACTTTAGTGAAGGGCACGTTCGTATTTATTATAATAAAAGCTAATATTTGAATTTTTACGATTCTGTGTTCAAAATAGGTATTAATTTAACCTACATCTGATTTTTCCTAAAAATTATATGCACGTACATAGAATGTGTTGACCTTTCTTAATAATATGTTTAAAAATAATCCAAATAGTCTTCAGATTAACTAATCATTTTCTAATGACGCGTGCATAAACCTAGCCTACTCGTGCCCTTCTACAATTGACCTATTTTAACCCTTTGGAGCCTAATTTATTTCCTGATAATTTTAACAAGTAATTATGCATGTGTTAAATGTGGAAACCTTTATTATTAAAAGTACATTTGATGAATGTAGGGACAGTCATTATTTCGCTAAGGGTCAGGACATATATGGCCCATAAAACACTTGGGACAAATTAAATCCTATAGACGTGAATCCTTTTACTTTTTCTCGAATGTATAGAGTAACCAATGTGTAAAACTTTACTGCAAATGATATGGAGTGAAACATGTTTTGCATAATGGTACATTGCACATTTGTCACAAAGTTTTCGTTCTCTATTTTTTTATCTATGCGCATTTGGAGCAGCGTCGTCTTGTTGAGGCTTCAACAGGAAGATAGTCACCAACATCATAGAGCTTGTTGAGTTTGATTCTCGTTTATCACGTGGTAAAACATTTTTATTATTAATTTAATATTATAGAGCTTGCTTTTCTTTGAGCGCGGTCGCCGCAATGATTTTGCTGATTTTCTCTTCACACCTGCTCCACTTCTTCCCAACGTAATAAAATCTTCTGCTACAATAATGAGAAATGATAATGAAGATTTTGTGCGCTTGCCATCATCATGCAGAATATGTGCATTTCTAACAGTTATCATGGGTATTTAGGAAAAAACTTTTTTACAAGACTTATTATCTTTAAGCCGTATAATCCAACCATTTGATACACTCCTCCCATATATCTATTGTAGAACTTGAGCATTTCCGAACTCAAGAATTCTTTCATGGTCCTTTCTATCATATTGATGTGATTCAAGAATCACTTCATGATCGAACTCTGGCGTTATTTGAATAAAAGTAAGATGAAAATAAATTCCCATGCATTGAACGAGTGGTAAATTCATTTTTAATGTATCAACGGGATCTATTTGTACCAGCCGGCGTATTAATTCTATGGGTGGGACAAATATCTCCCAAAGACTCCAAAGGGTTAATACTATTTAGAAAAAATACACCAAGCTTTCACATTCACTCGTGACCTTCTCAATACTATACATATTGACAAAGTGCATTCATTAGGCAATAGGATTCACACTAATCTAGAATAGTTCTGTCCCTATTTACTGAACTATACATCAACCTAACATATTTTTGACCGTCTCTCATGGTCTACACATTGACCAAGTTTGCAATAATTTTTCAATGAGGCAATGTGATTATCATACCCCTGATAAACACTACAGCTCAAAATTGATACAAACATTGACCACTTCTAACTTCTTAGCCTTTCTCAACATGACTTACAATTTTAGATGATCAAGTATGCACCTAACCTTTCCCAATAATTTTAATATTGATCTACTTATGTCCTTACTCATACATATCAAAATGGCATCACAGAAAATAATCTCATACAAAATGAGCGAAAATAAGCCAGTGGTGGCCAAAATATTGCCTAAAATGAATAAAATACAGTGTTGGTGAGGATACCATCATCCAGTAATATGGGCCTGAGTAGAAGAGTACTAAGCGAACGCGCGCATGTCCCCTGCTTTGAATTGTTAAGTAGTAAATTTATATAAATTGTTAGAATATTTTTTTAAGTAGACACGCAAAGCAAAATCGACCAATTTACGGTCATAATGGTCTACTCTTAAAGTCTAAAGATGATGCAAAGGTATTAGTCTATTAATCTATTTCTATTCTCCACACTTTTCAATGTATTTAAATTTCAATCTATTTATAAACATAGCGTATCCTTAACCTACCCCAATAGTTTACACTTTGAAGAAGCGTGTTCTTGGCCTTCCTCAATAGTCTTCACACTGGCCTATTTCTGTCCAGATTCTGCAATGGCCTATCCATTAACCTAGCGTACTTTTGATCTACCCCAAATCGACAGAGCGTAATTTTAACCTTCCCTAATTATCTTTGCTTTGAGCTAGCATACTTATGACCTTCCCGAATTGATTTATTCAAGTAATAACAACTTTGGTTATATTATACATGCAGATTTAAATCATAATTAAAAATAGATATGTACTTTATATTTAAATGTTAGGTGGATATCAATTTAATATTGTACAAATTGAAGGATCTCCCACCAATCCTACATATTACAATTAATCGTTTTATTGGTGATGACCTGGTATTTAAAAGTAATAAAATAATAATGAAAATCATAGTTCTATTGGTCTTAAATTAAGGTTTCACCCAGTAGACAAAGCTTATATTTTAAAAATGATTTGTAATATTAATACCTAGACTATTGGCACAGATTATATAAGCATCCTTCCATTTCTTGGAAATTCTCAAATCAAAATAACATAATTCCTGAAAACCAGTAAGAATTTAGGCCTGGTTATAGCTGTGCAAGCGCTTTGATAAAGGTCACAAATGACATAATTTCAGCATTCGATCAAGGTATGCTCTTAATTCTAAATTTGCTAGATTTTAGCAAGGCATTTGACAGAATTGATCACGATTTATTGTTAGCAATTTTAAAATATATCGGCTTGGATGAGATGAGGCCAATGAGTTGATATTTGAATGACAGGTGGCAGGTAGTAAAGCTAGAACTACATCAAAGAGATGTAAAGGTCTATATTGCTGCACATAAACTCCAAACCGTCTTGATGCAAAAGTCTTTCATCGTCAATATCGCAAAAATTTATAACTCAATCCCTTATGAATTAAAACGTTTAAGCATCGGAACATTTAAGAACAAATATTACCCTCTACTTACTGCAAAAACAGTGAAATTATATTTTTCTTATATATAATCATATTTTGAACATTTATTGAATAACTTTCTCATTTATCACTTGCTAACACATTTTGAACTATTTCTAATGAAGGTTTAAATTAAATTACACTTGGTTTGTTTCACAATTTTTCTCTATTTATTCGACTAGTTGCCTTGAAAAGCGAGACTAATCGAGAAAATAGAGAAAAAATGTGAAATAAATCAAGTGTAATTTAATTTAAACCTTCATCAGTAATATCACTTCTAACTTTCTAGCCTTTTTCAATATTGCTTAACTTTTTTGGTGAACAAGTGTGCTATTGACCTCACCCAATAGTTTTCACATTCATCTACTTAAGACCTTCTTCTCTAAGGCCATAATGGTTTAATGGTTTAAGCATGAAACAAACCTACTCTTAAAGTTCACACATTAAGCAAATTGTATTTAATCTTTATCTATAATGAATTACATAAAAAATACATAATTATACTAACAATGTAAACAAAATAATTAATAGTCATATTAATCAATGTATGTTCTCCACGTTTTTCAATAATGTATTTATGAACCTATCGTATTATTAACCTACCTCAATCATCTACACATTGACCAGGCGTACTCTTGACCGAGCCCAATCATCTACACATTGACTTTTCCTCAATGATCTTCACACTGACCTACGTCCGCCAAGATTCTGCAATGGCTTATGCATTAACCTTGCGTTCTTTTGACCTACTCCAACAACCTATATATTGTCCAAGCGTACTCTTGACCTTTCTCAATATTCTTTACATTGATCTACGTCCACCCAGATTCTGCAACGGCATATGCATTAACCTAGCGTACTTTTGACCTACTCCAACAGTCTATACATTGATCAAACGTACTCATTGACGATGGAGGCTTCTAATTCGTTATAGATATTTATTCACAAATTAAACACAATTTTCACTTTGTCTTCCATAACAGATATTTATTTATTTGGTGACCAATTGTTTCAATCACCATATAAATAAATATCTGTTATACAAAACAAAGTAAAAATATGTTTAATTTGTAATAATCTTAACATTGATCTACTTCTATCCAGATTCTATAATGACCTACTCCAACAATCTATACATTAACCAAGCGTACTTTTGACCTTCCTTAAAAATCTTTACATTGGCCTACTTCTGTCCAAATTTTGCAATGGCCTATGCATTAACCTAGCGTACTCTTAACCTATCCCAAACATCTAACATACACATTGACCAGGCGTAATTGTAACCTTTCCTAATTATCTTTGCATTGAACTGGCGTACTTATGCCCTTCTAAATAGTTTTTATTCATTCATTAACAACCTCGCTTATATTCTTCAAGTTAGAGGGTGGGATTGTGGACACCACCTTACAAGCATATTTTAATCTTAATTAAGAGACACTATTTTAGTTTCCAAAAAAGAAAAACCTTAATGACGATATTAAGAAAATTAAAACCAATTTGGTAAACTCAATGTTTATGTTTCACACCCTCCAGTCATTTTAATATGGACGACTATTTTTCTACGAAAAAGACAACCCACCTCCCATCCACCCTATGTACATAGTTTAATCTTGATCATTACGTTTTAGTTTCAAGAAAAACTTAATGATAATGCTCAAACTTTTCAAATCAGAGTTTTAGTTTTTGTTTAAATTCATATGTAGATGAGTGGGTGTCCACTATCAAACCTTCCAGTGATTACAACATAATCGACTGTTTTTTAAGGTAAAAGTAATTAGAAACAATTATTAATTCAATAACACTCTAATGTATGTTCCATAAATAGGTGGGTGAAAGAGTGACTACCCACCCACCCTACATAAATATTTTAATCTTAATACGGGATTCTGTTTTGGTTTCTTCAATAATCTCAAAAAGTCAATGTACTTAACCTCCTAAAAAACCACATAGATAGAAGCATTGGCCAAACTCACTCCTGACTTTCGATGACCAAATGTGCGGCCTAATAGTTTTTACATACACATTTTTATTGACAAACTTTATACATATTTACATTTAAATAGTAAATAATGAATCATGTGTTAGTCAAAAGGCTATCCGACCAGAGGTCTTTCTGCCTTTGTTTTTACATTAATCCACTTTTGCCCTTATTGACAGAATTTAATGCACCAGGTGCATACTCTTGACCTACCTTAATAATCTACACACTGTCCAAGCGTACTCTTGACCTTCCTCAATAGTCTCCACATAGACCAACTTCTCTCCACATTATTCAATATCCAGTACATTGACTCTTAAACTAACCCAATACATTAACCAAGCGTACTCTTGACCTTTCTTAATAGTTTCTACATTGACCTGCTTCTGCCATTCTCCATATTTTTGAATAGTCTATGCGTGAACCTAGCGTACTCTTGATTTACAGACAGATGAAAAAAATGTTATAGCACATCGCCTGAAAACGTAAAAGAACCACTAAGTGCTAAGAAAAGGAAACTCCTTTCACTCAAAAGTCTAAGAGCTACAACTGAGCAAAGGTACTGCAGCCTCAATAACTAGCAGAGTTAGAAAAATTATAAGAGTGATCCGAAATGGTGCACTCCATCATGCAGAATTGGCTGCACAGTTTACGTAGACTAAACTAGTGCGACAATGGGGCTGGTACTTTTTTGACAGCCTGATTGCAAAATTACTATTATTTTTGCGCTTAACTCTTGCAAAAATTAGTTTAAATATAATAATAAATGCATATCTGGAAAATGACATCAATTGTGAAGAAAGTGTTAAATGTTTTTTATTCGAGCTCATAGATGGACTTGACATTAAAGACTTTCCTCTGACCTGTCTACTTTAAAGCAGAACAGTTTGTATTTACGGATCTTTCCGCTAATCAAGGTGCAACCCGAAAATCACCGGGATGTTAGCATCACGAGGACCTCTAGAGGAAGTCCTCAACTTTAATATCAGCATTGATGTCCTTAAAGACGACTATGAGGGTTTTATCCTCATCAATTCATACGTATGTTATATAAGACCTTCTTTGTCGAGAAATGCTGTGACTTTTATCAAATTTAACGGGACCATATGCAGTCGATTTCAATTTGAGAATGTTAATTCCAAATGGGAAAAGAGTTTTGTTAAATTATCCTTGAATCGCAAATCAATCGAAAGTGAATGTTTAAAACTGGTAGTAAATTACAATTTGTGGTTTTTCTTGTAGAGGAAAAGCATTATAAACACTCTATTAATAGTGTATATTCAGACTCCTTGAGTCTAAAGACTCTAATTTTTGATTGTACTTTGATTGATTAGTCTGATACCATTGGTTTTTTTCTAGTCAGAGACATCAAAAAAAAGTCACTAGAAGAACAATTTATAATACAATTAGTCTCATCGAATTGGATCAGCATAACCGAGCTAATTAAAGTGGAGAAGTGTTAGAACTAATTTTGTACCAATTAGAATATTTCATGGCTTGAGATGTTAGCTTTTAACAATGACAACATATTGAAATAAAACAACACAGTTTTTTTTCAATGTCTGTGTTTCATCATGTATCCGCCTTGTCAATTCAATGACACTTTATTTTATAAAAGAGATCCCTAAGGGAATATTTGTCGAATTTGTTCTAGAAGGTCACTGTAGTTCTCTGATAAATACCTAGTATTTGGATCACTCCTTAGCTAACACCAGTGGCAGTTGACAAAGAGCAGAAAATTTACTTCTAACATTCCATCACCTTTTGCTCTACAGTAATAGGCTTTTGCGTTTTATTAGTCCGTCGTCGGTGTTAGCCAGAGAAGTAGTTGTTTCAAAAAGTGATTCGTTTTATAGCCTTAATAAGACTAATTTGTTGTAGATTTACGAAATGATTTCGTGTTTTTTCTAATTATTTGTTAACTCGCTTGCCATGCCCCTCACTTGTTTTACACTATTTAGTGGAGATATTTGGAGTGTATTCTCTACAAACCGCTTCAATTCCGGTTTTAAAGTGCAGATCCCTTTAGCACAGTTAATAACCTGGTTCTTAAGAGGTTTTAAGTTACTCATAAGAATTAAGAACTGCTCACCTTATTTTTTCTGAAAAAGAAATCAGAAGATAATTGACTTGTTGAGATTATCATAATTGTTGAATTTATCTGCATCGCACTCCATAAGGGAGAGCAATGAAGTATTAAGGTAAATTTAAAAAAACACTTACAACTATAGAAGACAACTTTAGATGACTGTAAGGCTCACTGTACCAACTCGATTGCAAATTCGGATGAATTGCCCGTCCTGTGTCACATCGCGAAGAAGTCAGCTTCTAACTGATTCTAATGTTTTTTTTATACGCATTGAATTAATTATTTATAAGTGCACTACCATAGGATAAAAGGTATCCAAATAAGGTGTGGGCACATTTAAGGAGTTTATTTTTGTGTGGCTTTTATTTTTGTTGTTTTAAATTGCTAAAAAGAGTGTGTTTAATGCTTTTATGTGTACTTAAATAAAAAATTAAGCTGCTCCTAGTGATAATAAGTTGTTGGCTTGGTCTTTACTCTTACAGTAAAATTTCTAATTACCACAAATTTTCAACTTTACAGGTGTAGGTGTGGTGGCAACGAGTGCCATCATTAATCCGGATCCAATTATTAATTTTAACGCCGACCATCCTTTCGTGTTCATGTTGAGAGGACCAGATAATATTATTTTATTTTATGGCCGCTTCCAAGAGCCATAATACCAAAATCAATACGACCCCGACTGATTTATTCTGATGTAAACTTCAATGATTTTATTGAATAAATCTTGGCAATCAAATGTGTTCTGTCTTTTCTTTTATATTAAAACAACAGTAGCAGCTAAATTAACCCTTTGAATATAATATAGTACTATCAGGAACTGTAGAAGAAACGGCATTTTTTTTAAATTGATTAATGGTTAATAATTAATTAATCAATTAATTAAAGCTAGTGTAGCAGAACAGGCGAAAAAGTATATTAAATTACGACTGAAACACTGACAAGCAGTGCAAAATATTCGATTCAACCAACAAAGCATTTTTTTGATTTAATTTACTACTATATTTAATTAAAGTTAATAATAGGCAATAATAATAATATTTATTATCCAACAGTTTACATTAAACTAATTACAGGATAATATTAAATAGAACTAAATATAATACAATTAATACAATAAGAAGTTAAAATGTTATTATTTATTAATCAGTAAATTAATATACTAAATATTCTTATAATATCCTTGATGTTAAGATTGAATAATAAATAAACATTTTTCCGAAACTTTGGCTTTCATTAAAGATATATTCTATAAACTAGCCAAAGCCGGAATAACAAAACTTTTATATAGATGTGAAGTTTAAAGTGAATATTTATTTATTGATATTAGTAATATTCTTGAAATTAGTACAAGTCGTATTTAAAAAATAGTTAAAATCTAAAATACATGCATTATAACATACATTTTTAGGGCAACGGTTTCTTCTCAGTAATAACAGTAATAATCATTTATAATGGTATAGTAATACAATCAAGCACCTAATTCTAGTCTAAGTGAAAGTCAATTAATCAACAATTGTTCTTATAATTTTATAATCATTCCGTAACATTTAAATTAACTCGACACAATTAATAGTTCATAAAAATCGTGCATGTTACAAAACCTTAGAATAATACAGAAATAACCCATGGCTTAAACAATTATCTAAGATGTTATTAATATTTAAATGTATTTTGTTTTTAGTTGTTCATTTCTTGATTGTTGGTGGTGTGCAGCAGGCTGTTTATGTTACAGTCAATCAAACATTCATCGTAATCATAGAAGGGCCATCCAAAAATATTTTGTTTTATGGACGAATTCAAGAACCATAAAAATGCAAACAATGATATTTGTAATTTCCATTTGTTTATTATATATATATATATTATACATAACCAATATATTTACTTATTACTTTCCCTATATAGTATATGTAGGGGAATTGAATGAAAAATATTATAAAATCATTCAAATAAAAGTTAAAGAGAATAAAAAATTAAACAAGTTTTATTAAAACATTTTCCTTAACTTGCGAGAAAAAGTTTAAAAATTGAAAATTTTAAAAACTATAGGAGTTACATGAAATTTATATAACAAGAAATTGTAAAAAAATCAAAAACTGAGCCAATTATTAAGTTTTTTTTGTAACCCCCATATTTTTCGAGAATCCATCCTCCAATTACTATATTATAAACAATTGTTGTCTCAATAGAATTTTATTAAGAAAAGAATAATTAATTAATTAAATTAATACTTTCTTATCAATCAATTGTTACTAAATAAAATATCGAGCGTGTTATATAAATTGGAGGGTAGGATAGAGGCCACCCACTCACCCTAAATATAATTTTTTTAACATTAGTTACTTCCTCTTAATTTGTTTCCAAGAATAACTGCCCAGTTTGTGATGATGATTTTCAGGAATTTTACAACAGTGTTATACTTAGTAGTTTTAATGTGTATGTAGGGTGGGTGAGTGTCCACTATCCCACCTTTAAATTGCTGTATTACAAACAATTGTTGTTCCAATAGAAAATTGTTAAGTAAAGAATAATTAGGTAGTTAAATAAACAAACACTCTCTTATCAATCAATCGTTATTACATTAATTATTTGGTGTCTTGTATAAATTGTAGGGTGGGATAGAGGCCACCCACCCACCCTACATATATTTCGTTAATTTCAATTACTGACTCTCTATTCGTTTGCAATAAATTCCACATAGGTTTGTTTATTGTGGTTTTTAAGAATTTTAATAGTGTTGTGGTCGTAGTTTAAGTGTATACGTATGTTGTGGGTGTCCACAATCCCACCCTCCAATTACTATATTGCAAACAATTATTTCTCAATAAGAAATTAGGTAATTAATTAATTAAACACTTTCTTATAAATCACTGGATATTCAATAAAGGATTGGTGTGTTATATTAATTAAAGGGTGGTGTAGGAGCTACCCGCCCACGCTGTATATATTTCTTTAATTTTAATCGCTCACTGCCTATTTGTTTCCGAGAAAAACCACAGAGTTTGTGTTGACGATTTTCATGAATTTTAAAACAGTATTATAGCTGTAATTTTAATGTATATGTAGGGTGGATGGGTGGCTATTATTCCACCATCCTATTACTATAATACAAGCAGTGGATTTTTCAATAGGTAATTGTTAAGGAGAGAACAATTAGGTAATTAATTCAACAAACACTTTCTTTTATAAATCACTGGATATTCATTAAAGTATTGGGTGTGTTATATAGATTGGAGGGTAGGTTAGAGACCACCCACCAACCTTGCATATGTTTTTTAACTCCCTCTCAATTTGATTTCAAGAAAATTTGCAGAGTAAGTGTTGATGGATTTAACGATTGCAGCAGTGTTGTATTCGTAGTTTTAATGTCTATGAAGGGTGGATGGGTGGCCACTATTGTACCCTCCAATTACAATATAACAAACTATATGTTTTTAATAGAAAACTTGTAAATAAAGAATAATTAGATAATTTACAAACAAACACTTTCTTATCAATTACTGGTTACTTTTATAAAGGATTGTGTGTGTTATATAAATTGGATGATGGGATAGAGTACACCCACCCACCCTATATATATTTTTTTAACATTAGTCACTCCCTCTCTATTAATTTCCAAGAAAAACTGCAGACCTGGTGTTTATGGTTTTAAAGAATTTTAAAGCAGCGGTGTACCTACAGTTTAAATGTATATGTAGGATGGGTGGGTGTTTACTATCCTACTCCCCAATTACAATTATTTTTTCAATAAAAAAATGTTAAGGAGAAAATAATTAGTAATTAATTAAACAAACACTGTCTTTTATAAATCACTGGATATCCAATAATATATTAGGGGTGTTATATAGATTGAAGGGTAGAATAGTGGCCACCCATACACTGTACAAATATATTTTTTTAAATTTCAATCGCTCACACTTTTTGTTTCTAAGAAAAACTGTAGAATTTGTCTTGATAGTTTTAAACAATTTTAAAGCAGGGTTCTACCTAAAGTGTAAATCTATAAGTAGGGTGGGTGGGTGGCCACTATCTCACCTTCCAATTACTATATTACAAACCATTATTTTCTCGATAGGAAATGATTAAGGGAATAATTATTAGGTAATCAATTAAGCAAACACGTTTTTATTAATTAGTGCTTATTCTAATAAAGTATCGAGTGTGTAATATTAATTGGAGGGTGGGATAGATACCATTCACCCGCCCTACATGTATTTAAGACTTTACTATGACATTCTACATTGATTTCCAAAATAAAAAAATGCCGAATTTGCGTTGATGTTTTAAAGAACTTTGAAGCAGTGTTGTAGTGTTAGTTTAAATGTATATGTAGGGTGGGTGGGTGGCCACTATCCGACCCTCAAAATATCGCAACATAAACGGATTTTTGCGGAGGAAAATATCTGAAGAATTAATTCCGCGCTCACTTTCTTATTAAACAATATTGATTCAGTAAATGGCCGGGCATGATATAAAATTGGAGGGTAGAATAAAGGCCACCCACCCACTCTACATATATTTCTTTAATCACCCTCTACAAGCTGAAAAGCTTTTAATGAACATAAACCGAAAGTGGATGTTAACTCTAGGAGTTTTTTGATTTCTCGATATTTTTTAAATTTGAAAAACTAACTTGCGAGAAAAAAGTTAGAAATTAATAATTTTGAAAGTTTATGCCTATTACTAATAAACTATAGAAGTTAGATGAAATTTATGTAACAAGTAATTATAAAGAATTGAGCAAATTATCAAGAATAACTATTTAGCGTAAACCTCATAGTTTTCGAGAAAAATAGAAGTATTATGATGGCCACATCACCATTTTATGATATATGTTTTTGTAATGATTTATATTTGTTAAGACTCCCTAGGTTTTCACCAGAAAAATTGTTTACCATGGACACAAACAGATGTTAATCACTTGGTGCCAGGTTCGGACTATAAGGTGAATGCATAAGAACCTCAAAACCAAGTTTCCCTAGCTACTGGCGAGTCAGTACCGATCTTTCTAATGACATCTAGTGGAATTCGTTCTAACTTATAAAACACGACAACTAAAGCCATCTATTGGAAAAATATTTTATTACACTTTGTAAACCGAATAGCATCCTTAAAAACTAGAAAGTTATTAACATACAGATTTTACTTTCTTTTGATTATCCTTCTGAATGGGAACAAAATCCCGACTATAATAAATCTCCACTCATAGCTTTTAGTTTTTGAAAATTTATTTATATTAGTATTTCTTTAATTTTATTTGGAACCTTTACTATTGATTATGTTGGATGCTTGGATGCCGCTTTCGGTATGCCCCATGAAACCGGAAAGGAAATAATCCGACGCAAGTTAGCAGAGGAGCACAAAAAGGCATGGCAAAACCAAAATGGAATGAGGCATACGAAACTCTTCCTAGATGGTACCTGACAACATGTTGAAGCTGTCTAGACTGAGCAGATTGAAACTAAGAAAAATCACAGGACTAGTCACTGGACACTGTGACCTGAACAAGCACAAACATAGGATGGGCATTGAGAAAAGCCCCCTATGCCGTGGGTGTCTGGAAGAAGAGGAAACTCCCCAACACCTACTGTGCACTTGCGAAGCATACAAACAAGAACGCAAGGCGAAACTCGGGAAGCCCATGCTTCCTGTAGAACAGCTAAGGAATATCCCCTGGCAGAAACTCCTGGACTTCTTAGAAGATACCGGAGTTCAAAAGGAGTAAAACAGCCAGAGGCGCACAAAAGGACCACGGAGACCGCAGTGCAGGGACGCTAAGCAACACCACCTCGGAGGATAAAAAAAAATGTTGGATGCTTGAAGCCATAACTTTGTAATACATCTTGAATCATTTGATAAGTATTGATTATGTATTGCTGTTGAAGTTCTAATTTCTGCTTCTCAAGCAGCAGTAATAATTAAAACAGCTAAATAGGTGGGTTATCTATAGCGTTAGAAAATATTTTAGGCTGCTCCGTCTTCCTTAAATACATCTTGAACTCAATGTAGCATGTCTTCAATCTGGAAATATCCGTCTTTATTTATCCTGAGGATATTCGACAGTGGCATTAATAATTTAAGTTTTACTGTGCCTTCTGTTACAGAGATACCGGGTTCGATCTTTAGGTTAATGCAATCATAAATAGTGTTATTGTAGAATTTTCAGTAATCTAGTTCTTGAAAAAAAAAAACAATAATTCCTTTTGAAAATTAAAGCTTTATAAATTTATCTGGATTGTCGCGGCAAGTATCTGCTTTGCTCAGAAAATAAACATCTTTTCTTCTAAAAATATTAAGTCTTCTTATTTAATACGTATAATTTTCTTTTTCTGGTTTTCCTTTATTCTTCCTTCTAAAAAGGTCTCCACATCATTTGATCAACAATGAGACTTACTAAGACTACAAAACAAATTACTTATTGAAACAACTACTTCTCTGGCTAATATCTCGACAGATACTGAATGATACAAAAGTAATTTACGTGTTACAAATAGTACAACTACCAATACTAATTTGAATGAAATTATTTCTGTTGAATAAACTAATAAATGATAAAATGTACTTTAGATTGTTTAAATGTGACTATAACAAAAATCTAATTAAGACTGATTTCATAATATTAAATTAGCAAAAGCAATTAAATAATCTAGCACTCAAGTTTATAATCATCTGCAGAGTTTTCAAAAAAGTCAAGGGTATCTAGATATTTTGAAAAAAGTAAAAAGTGGCAATTTTTGTCTTGTAACCACTTTTCTTTTAGAAATGCAGACATCGGATCAAACAAATCTACACAACGATTTAATACGTTGTAGCTAGACAATAGGTTAAACAATTGTATGGTTTACAATCTTCCCGAATCTCTCAACAGTAATTCTTTGATTAGACGACAGGAGGATTTAGACCACTTAAAAAAATACTTTTACTGACTTAAGTACTGTTAATTTACTCTCTAAAATATCCTTATTTAGAGTAGGTAAAGTAGGATCACGACCTAGACCCCTTAAGCTGCGCTTTGATTGTAAATTCAATGCCAGTAATTTTCTAAAGCTTTGCAAGAGCATGGACTTATTCGGGTGGGACCTGATCGTACTCCTCAAGAAATGGAATTACTGAATGCAGCACGAACTGAATTGAAACTAAGACAGCAGGGCGGCGAAACCAATCTAACTATTAAATTAATTAAAGGGCGTCCTCGTGTTATTACCAACTCTGCATGAATATCGTTAACCTCTGGAAATATTTCAATTTTTTATCAAAACATTCGTGGATTAAATACTAAAAACGATACTTTCTTCTCTAATATTAGTGATTGTGATCATGATGTTGTGCTTCTTACTGAAACCTGGCTAACATCTCCTGATTTATTTAATGAATCTTATTTAGTTTTTAGGTCAGATCGTGATAATGTAACGACTGGTAGATCGAAGGGTGGTGGAGTGTTGATAGCGGTTCGTAATTTTCTTAAGGTTGATATAATTTCCACGGATTTTATTAAATTACACGTACCAATAATAGACATTACAGTATGTAAATTGAAACTAAAATCTAGCTCATTATTTATTATTCTAGTATACATTCCACCAGACACTTCTACTGATGATGTTGAATTATTTTTTAATTGGTTATCTCAACTAAATTTTGATAATGATAACATTATTTTTGCTGGCGACTTTAACTGTCCATCAATTTCAAATTCTCTAGATAATTTTGTTACTAAAGTAACTTTTATTTCTAATTTTTGTACTTTTCTAGGCCTTCAACAATATAACACAATTATAAATTCTTCAAATAATGTTTGAGATTTAATATATTCCAACGTTAGCTGTCAAATTGGTAGAGAAACATTTCCGCTTGTTTTGGAAGACTTTTATCATTCCGCTCTTAAATTTACTTTGCAATGCTCACCGACTATGTCTTTAATTAATAGTGATGTTATTAAATTAAACTTTAAAAAAGGAAATTATCCAGAATTATATGAACATTTATGTGGCATTGATTGGGATATACTATTAAGTTTCTCTAACGTTAACCACGCTTTTTCTAAATTTTATAATATTTTGAACTCTGCTCTCTTAAAGTTTATTCCAACTTGTAAAT
This sequence comes from Ontholestes murinus, assembly GCA_963969525.1. Classification (NCBI taxonomy): domain Eukaryota; kingdom Metazoa; phylum Arthropoda; class Insecta; order Coleoptera; family Staphylinidae; genus Ontholestes; species Ontholestes murinus. The sequence continues at coordinate 57,155,460 of OZ018393.1, read as the reverse complement.
TTAATAAAAATAAAAGCCTTGGTATAATTATGAAATAATACATTTAATTAAAGAAAAGAATACCATTAGAACTAAACTCAGATCTAAATCTCCATGAGACCTCATTTCAAATCTGCTTATATCTCATTCATGTCCACCACTGAAAATCAAGTTACTTCAAACCCAGGTCAGTTTTGGACGAACATAAACTCTAAGAGATCCAGTACATTCAGAACTTTTTCGACATTGATAGATAATGATAACAAACTGGACAACCCTGAAAAGATAAAAATGTTCATTTATCTAATTATAGCTATATTCCCAGTTTTTCCTTTTCTCATGTCTCTGATAAAGTTGTTTATAACATTATTAAGAAACTTTCTAATAAATTTTCCTCAGGTGATGACAATATACCTGCTTTTATTTTAAAAGATTGTGCTCCTATTCTTTGTTATCCGCTTACAATTATGTCATCAGTCTGTCCAATTCCCAAATCATGTGCCAATTTTCTCAACATTAATAACTATCGACCTATAGCAATTTTATCACATATTGCTTAGGTTTTGAACGTGTGCTTTATGACCAGATTTACTTTCATATTAAACCATATCTCTCTGATAATCAGCATGGATTCATTCCTAATCGCTCGACAGTAACTAATCTATTTGCTTTTACTCATAACATTGCTGAAGTTCTTGACAGCTCTAGTCAAATTGATGTCATATACACGGATATGTCGAAAGCTTTCGACAAAGTTAACCATAATCTTTTGATTTCTAAGTTGGATAACTTTGGCTTTAGCAATTCATCTACCTCTCTAATGTCATCTTACTTAAGTAAACGTGAATCTTATGTCACTTTCAATAATTTTAAATTAGTTCTTATTTCCTTACGTCTGGTGTTCCTCAAGGATCAATTTTAGGCCCCTTGCTTTTTAACATATTGTGAGATTCATTTATTCAATCAATGCCACTATAATTGAAAATGTTTCAACATTTAAAGATTTGGGTGTTCATTTTGACTAGAAATTAACTTTTAACTGTCACATTGGTAAAGTAATTAAGGGTTCATTAAGAGCTCTAGGTTTCATATATCGTAATACTAAAAGTTTCAAAAATATAAATACCTTAATTACTTTATATAATGCTTATGTGAGGTCTAAGTTGGAATATGCTTCCTTAGTTTGGTTTCCTCAAACCCAACAGCAGAAATACATGGTTGAGGGCATTCAACGTAACTATTTAAAATTTTTATATTTTAAGTCGGAAGGTTATTATCCTATTAGGGGGTTCGATCATGCAACGTTACTTGAAAAGTTTAACTTTCAATCTCTTGAATCCCGCGATACATATCGAGTATTGTTTTTGGATACAAAATACTGCACGGTTCTATTGATTCAGCTGAGATTTTACGTTGCATGTTACACCCTTTAGTAGTAGGCAAAAGCCAACTTTTAAGATTTTTCCTCATAGAACCAATTATCGACTTAAGTTTCCGATAAACATTGTTTGCACTAACTGTAATCAGGCATCATCTTATTGTGATATATTTAATGACTCTCTCAGTTATGTCATTGCTCAATGTAATGATTCACTTTTAGTTAGTACGTAACCATTTATTGTTTTGAGTTTAAGTTATGCTAGTATGTAATTACTTTCTTATTTATATATGTTGCCATGTAATTGGGATTTTTCCTGTAGGGTAATAAATATTTATTTATTTATTTATTAACAACCATCTAATCATTGAAAAGAAATTAATGTCAATTGGAAGTTCTTCGTCCTTTAATTCTTCAAGGAAATTTTTGAATTTTCGATGATTTTTTGCATTGGTGGTAATTTACAATGTGTTCCACTAAACAGTGGAAAACTCATAACATCAGGATATTTTTAATATTTTGTAACAAGATGTTCTCGGTGTTCTCGGTATGAATTGTGGAATTTGAGAATCATCTCTTAAAAGCTCAATAAGACCGATTATTTTACCCAGCATTGCCGGAACTCCAACAGTTCCAATGCTTACAAGTTCATTGAGATACACATCAAAAGTTTTCATTATGGAATAGAATGTATTTTTAATATCGACACCGCAGGTTGACTCTTGAAGTGCTAGTAAATCTATTAATTCTTCTTTAACAACGAAGTAAGAAAACGGCCAGTTGCGGAAGATCTGTAAATTTTAAAATGACATGATGTAGGGACAAACAAATAATTTGGATCATTAAAAGTCGTAAACAGCTTCAAATTATTCAGCTTCTTTTTAAGATTTTTATGATTACATCTTTGTATATTAGATTGACGATGCAATTAAATAACACTTGCACGTTGTGACTATAATCTTAAACATACATATTATCTACTATATGACTTTAGCTGCATTACCCTGAAGTAATTTTTTGAACGAAAGCCAATTGCGACAATTGCCTACATTTTTAAAAATGAATTATTAAATATACTTGTTCATTTACGGCTTCTGATACTAGAGTAAAGGAAGTTTATTGATACTATCTGATCTTGAAATCATTAATATTAGAAAACGTTTCTTCAAAATTGGTATCATACACATGCATTAAATTCTTGATATTCATCTAAATTAACTTTAATTTGATACAAATGGCATTTAACTGCACCTGTCATTGAAGTAACTGAAAGTACAATAAATTATAAACTCCGCCTTTCCAAATTACGTTCAAAATTTTGTAAATATTTATATAAATTTGTAAACGTTACGATATTTTAAAAGCAACTTGGATAAATAAACCACTAAATGCAAATACCAGCATATTCTTATTATCCAAGAGATTAATCACACTGTTTATTATAAATGCGACTTGATAAATTTGTTTCGCCATTTTTTGTTGCTTAAATCGTTCCATAGTTATTAACATATTGTGGCTATGTTACTTTTATGTGTTTTTTAAGCGTATTAATAACAAGTGAACTTCCTTTCGAGGATATATTGGATAATATTGTGAAGGTGGAGATACATTTACACAAGAATTCATTTTTGTACGGCTTCTATGTTTGTTGTTTTATAACAACAACTAGTGATAGTACAGTGTTGGTAAAATTTATAATTATCATAAATATTCAACTTTTCAGGTGTAGTTGTGGTGGCAGAGGCTGCCATTGTTGATCCGGATCCAATTATTAATTTTAACGCCGACCATCCTTTCGTCTTCATGTTGAGAGGACCAGATAATATCATTTTATTTTATGGCCGCTTTCAAGAACCATAATATTAAAATCAATACGACCCCGACTGATTTATTCTAATGTAAAGTTCGATGATTTTATTGAATAAATCTTGGCAATCAAATGTGTTCTGTCTATTTTTTTAATTTTAAAACAACAGCTAGAGCTAAAACCCCCTTATGAGACAGTATTCTACTGGCTCATTACTGCTTACACTGATATTTTTTAAATTTTAGAATTCCTATATTTAGTTGTGAACTCCGCCTCTGCTCCTTTTGCCTAAAATCTAATGTATGTTTTTATTAATATGTTTATTATGTATTATTCAATAAAATAGACCAAAGAAAAATAGATAAATAAATAAGTATCTTTAGAATATTCTAAGAAAATATAAAGATTTAATGAAAAATAAACATTATTTTTGTAATATAGCCAATAGCTTTCGTCAAAAGGTGAATTATTTGAACAAACCCAAACATGAATATCAAAAGGTCCGGCAGAATGAAATATTTCAAATGCAATACTAATTAATTTTTCAGAGAGAGATTTAATTTTTTTAAATACATTGGTAATTTCTTAATTATAACAGAGATACAAAATATAATGTAAAATTAAAATTATTTTATGGACGAATTCAAAAGCCCTAGAATTCCTAAAAAACTTTTTTTTATTCCTTTTTATTTTAACTCAATTATAAATATCAAATATATAAATATTTATGCGCTTGAATAATAAATACAATGTAAAACTATGTTTTAGAAACTTTTTAAAGAATAGATTGCTTATATAAAAAATAAATAATTATAATATTAATGTAAATATAACATTATTATATAAATAAATAATAATGAGTTTTAATTTTGAATCATTATCAATTGAGATTTTATAATTTATCTGTTAAAACACTTGCATTAAATTTCATTTGTAAAAGGGTATAATATAAATATAATAAAAAAACTTCAATTACATTTTACCTAAGATTGCATTTCGTAATTTGAAAACTTCTAAAACTGATTCTGGCCAAAGAATTTACTTCCAAATCAGTAGAAGTACCTAGAATACACTTATTTTTAACATATCTTAAAATAAATAATGTAGCTCAAGCAAAAACAAAATGGCGACATTACATTTTAACTAAAATTGCATTTCGTAATTTGAAAAATTCTAAAAATTATTCTGGACAAAGAATTTACTTCCAAATCAGCAGAAGCACCTAGAATACATTAATTTTTAACATATCTTTAAATAAAAAATGTACCTCAAGCGAAAACAAAATGGCGATATTTTAAACTTTAATTACATTTTAACTAAAATTGCATTTCATAATTTTAAAAATTCTAAAACTGATTCTGAACAAAATATTTACTTCCAAATCAGCACTAGCACCTATAATATATGTATTTTTAACATATCTTAAAATAAATAATGTAGCTGCATCGAAAACAAAATGGCGACATTTTAAACTTCAATTACATTTTGCCTAAAATTGCATTTCGTAATTTGAAAAATTCTAAAACTGATTCTTGAAATGAATTTACTTCTAATCAGCAGAAGCACCTAGAATACATATATTTTTAACAAATCTTAAAATAAATTATGTAGCTCAAGCGTAAACAAAATGGCGATATTTTAAACTTCAATTACATTTTAACTAAAATTGCATTTCGAAATTTGAAAAATTGTAAAACTGATTCTGGACAAAGAATTTACTTCCAAATCAGCAGAAGCACCTAAAATACATGTATTTTTAACATATTTCAAAATAAATCATGTAGCTTAAGCGAAAACAAAATGGCGACATTTTAAACTTCATTTAATTTTACCTAAAATTGCATTTCGTAATTTGAAAAATTCTAAAACTGATTCTGGACGAAAAATTTACTTCCAAATCAGTAGAAGCATCTAAAATACATTTATTTTCAACATATCTTAAAATAAATTATGTAGTTCAAGCGAAAACAAAATGGCGATATTTTAAACTTCAATTACATTTTAACTAAAATTGCATTTCGTAATTTAAAAAATTCTAAAACTGATTCTGGCCAAAAAAATTACTTCTAAATCAGCAGAAGCACCTAAAATATATGTATTTTTAACATATCTTAAAATAAATAATGTATCTCAAGCGAAAACAAAAAGGCGACATTTTAAACTTCAATTACATTTTAACTAAAATTGAATTTAGTAATTGAAAAAATTCTAAAACTGATTCTAGACAAAGAATTTACTGCCAAATCAGCAGAAGCAATCAAAATATATATATTTTTAACATATCGTATCGCTCAAGCGAAAAGGAAATGGTGACATTTTAAACTTCAATTACATTTTAACTAAAATTGCAGATTTCCATCAATAATAACTTACCAACTGATAATATAAAAGGCACTTAACTTAATCAAGGAGTAATCCATTTGTCTCACATCATTACTGATAAAACGTCAGTTCTTAATCTGCCATACATAACTTCTAGCCTTACGAAAGCGAACTAAAACAATTGAATCATAATAGATTTCAATATATTGTATTAAGCATGAATTCATCGTACTTACCAGTTTTACCAAAACCATAACAATTTTATTCATGGTATTGCGTAACGCTTTAACAACGTTTGGCCTAATAAAAATACTCTCAAATTAACCGACAACTGTTTCTAATTTATTTTTTTAGACCTCGATGTGGATGATCGAATTTCTCCTGCAGTGCGCCAATTATTTTTCAAACAGTTCAAAGCTGACCATCCCTTTATCTTCATAATCACAACTGACTCGGCAATATTGTTTATGGGAAAGATTCTCGAACCTACATACCAGTCTTAAAATCAATTGTTTATATATAATTATAACATTGAGCTATATGATCAACTCTTCCTTAACAATAGTATAAATTAGTCCACAATTATGTATGCATTAATAAAATTATATTAAATATATTAACTCTATTTTGTGTTTTATTTAAACATCTTTTTTGAAAAGAAACTTAAAAAAATTCATTAAATTAAAAAAATTAATCGACCTATAATTAAACCTTGAGGTACCTTGCTAACATACAATATTTAAGAAAATTGGCTTAAACTTCATTAATTCAAAACACTTTTAATATAAAAAATATTTGATAAACTATATAAAGGTCTGTGCTCAAAAATTTAAAATGATTTAGGAATTTATGTATGTTTTTTTGTTTTTTTAATAGATCTTGTAAAGCAAATGAAATAAACTAAACTCATAGCAAAAATATCGCCTAAATGGTGAAAATGCATTTCTAACTGAGAATTCCATCATTTGAAGCAGAAGAAGTCTGAGAGGAAGAACACATTTTGTTATATATTATATTTGCAATTTTAGACAACCGAAAAGGTAGGTGACCATGTACATATTGTGGGGTTGCCATTGGAAGAAACAGAGTTGTTTTCTTGCATGCATTAATTATCCAAATTTCCTTTTTTAAGTTATTTTTATTAATCTTAAGTAATACTATTTGTATGCATGATATTGAAAAGTATTTTAGCACCTATTTTCGTCACTAATATAACTTGCATGACCCTATGAAAGACTTACTACAGAATCCAGATTGCAATCTTCTAAAAGTGTAACAATAAATTAACCTTGTTATTTATTTTCAGTTATAGTCAGGAAGTACAGCTCAGCTGTATCACGACCACGGACACGTGTACACTTTGTAGCCGATCATACGTTCGTAATGGCATTGATGGGACCCTACAAACACATCTTATTTTATGGACGTATTCAAAATCCTTAGAAACGTAGTTAACTACAAAAATACCTGTCATTGGAAAATGTATGATTCTTTCGAATAAAAAAGTATACTGAAATTTAGTACTAATTTTTTAACTCATCTTCCCACTACACAGTCTACAATATTCCACAATTAAAAGCAGTAAAGTAATTTCAAACAAGAGAATATATTCTAATCTACTTGAAGTTAAGTTGCCGAAACTATATTAAATTATATAAAAATTATTATACAAACAAAGTTAAAAAGTGTTTTCATTTATATTCTAAATTTATAATGAAGTAGAAGCCTCAAGAATGAAGAATATAACCTAATTTACTTTGGTCAATAAATATATTGTATAACAAAAATGTAGTCCTTTACGTTGTAGAAAATTTGAATTATTAAATATTTTGTAAATGCGTACAATTGTAAATAGAACTGGAAAAGAGAATGTGGACCAAATTCTATAATGACAAATTTTATACAATACAATACAATACAATATCTTTATTATGTGTTTGCTATACATACATTGTACAGATACATTCGTCAAAATAAAAATTACAAAATTGCTTCAAATAAACAGTTATCAGTTTAATTAAAATAGGTGTATTAATTTTGCTCATAAAGACAAAACAAATTCTTGTACCGAGTATGGACATTTTAATATTAGCATCGACTTCAGTTTCTTATTAAAACGATTTGAATTAAGTTGTTTTAAGTCTTCTGGAATCATATTATATATTAGACTGCCTGCATGTATCGGAGATTTTTTGTGTAATTCCAGAGCAGATTTGTTGACATGGATGTGGGAGGAGTATCGTGTGTCATGATTGTGTATGTCGCTGTTCCGTCTAAGTGAGTCTTTTATTTTATGAATATGTTTTAATAATTTATAGAGGTATATAGCTGGTGTCGTCATAATATTTTGTGCTTTGAAGATAGGTCTGCATGAATCTCTATATTTGATGTTGAAAATAAGCCTCAAGATTCGTTTTTGAGCGATGAGAACCCTTCGTACACCAGTCCGTAGTATACTGTTAATAGTTCTTTGACGTTCAAAATTTTTTTAAGTCTACATAGGGCAAAATATGATTTATTTAGTTTGCTCACAAGAGTATTAACGTGGTTTTCCCAGGAGAGATTTTTATCTATTTGTATCCCCAGAAACGAAGTAACATCGCTGATCGCTGTTGTAATATTATTAAAATTAATTGTGAAGTCAGATGGTAAAACATGTTTGTTGAAAAATTCTATGCACACAGTTTTTGAATAATTTATCATAAGATTATTCCTAATACACCATGTATTGAATTGATTCAGCATATTATTTAATTTCATATTGCATATGTCTGCATCTGGTCCGCTTACAACTATAGATGTGTCGTCCGCGTACATACAAACATGTGAGTCAGTAAGATGTTTAGGCAGATCATTGATAAAGAGTATAAAAAGAAGTGGACCCGTTACACTTCCCTGCGGCACCCCTAACACTAGGTCATAACCGTTTGATAGTTCATTTTTTACTTTAACAGTAATTTTCCTATGATTTAGATATGATTTGAACCAGTCGTTTATAGGCCCCCGAATTCCTAATGCACTTAATTTATTCAAAATAAAATCAAAATCTAGGCTATCAAATGCTCTAGATAGGTCAAAGAACGCACCAATAACTTTATGTTTTCTATCAATCATATCATAAATATGTTGAACAAAATCTATTGTAGCCGTTTCTGTGGATCTGTTAATCCGAAAACCGTGCTGGTTACTGCTGAACTTGTTTATACTGTCAATAAAAGCTACAACCTTTTTGCACACAATTTTTTCAATGATTTTTGAAAAAATGCTAAGAAGAGAAATGTGTCTGTAATTATCAAGAACTGCTGGATCTCCTTTTTTTAGTATTGGTATTACCGTAGATAATTTTAAGTAATCCGGAAACTGACCCAATGTTATTGATGAATTGATTATTTTGGTAAGGGCTTGTGCTATTTCAATGCTGCATTTTTTTATTAACATAACTGGTACCTCATCATGGCCGGTGGTATGTTTATTTTTTAATTCATGAATTGTATTGATAACATCAGATTCGGTGACAGGCTCAAAAAACATTGATGCAGTATTTGCACAATCAGTAGGATCCACAGTACATGAAGTAGATAGTTTTCTATTGAAATGGATATTTTTTATTTTATTAACATTTGCTGAGAAGTGCTCTCCAAACTCATTCGATATTTCTTTTGCGTCCGTAATTTCTGAGTCGTTAACTATAATTTTATCGAGTTGATTTGTTTTGTTTTTTGAATGTTTTGTTTGATTGTTTACAATGTTCCATGTAGTTTTTACAATATTGGAAGATGTTATTATCAAATTAGAGTAATATTGTTTTTTTGCTTCGATTATATTCTTGCGGTAGTTTTTTTTCAAAGTTTTATATTCGAGATTTAAGAGCTCTGTGTTAATATTTTTACGTAGCCAATTTAAATCTTTGAGTTTATTCGCTTGATCTCTTAATTCAGAGGTATACCATGGAATTTGTTTTTTTATAGACGTATTTCTAATTTTATTTTTGACGGGAAAGCATTTTTCAAAACATGTAGAAAAGTACTCCCAAAACTGTTCGTACATATCATTGATATTGCAATAATCTTTGGTAAGAAAACTAGGTAAAATTTCAGAAAGTTGATGCTTAAATTTATGTATATTATTATCCTGAAAACATCTAATTTTATAATGTTCATCGAGTGGCTTATTCATTTCTGCAGTCAAGATATTTTGGCATGTAAGAATTTGTGCCGTGTGATCAGAAATATTGGGTTCAACAATACTTATGGAGGTTTTGTCTTTAACTGTTGTTAATATATAATCAATTTCACTTTCACTAACGTGAGACCCACATGCAAATATTCTGGTAGGCTCTTTATCTAGATTATAGGAAAAGAGATCAAATGATATAAATACGCTGCGAAGTGTATTAGATTCATAATTGTTTACGCGATTATTAATATTAAAGTCGCCGCTAACAAATATGCAAGAATATTGCTGTGTCACTAGGCTTAATAGTTTAATTAATTCCCTTATAAAAATTTCGTATTCGCCAGTAGGAGGTCGATAGATGCTTATAATGCAAATATTATTATTATTATAATTAAAAATAGTAACGGATGATTCAAAATGCATCTCAATCGACGGTGTTGACAATTGTTTGCATTTAACAGATATTTCTTTTTTGGCAAATACTGCTGTTCCACCATGGATATGTTTTTTACGACAATAGAATGAGGTGTTTATATATCCATAAATGTTACAATTATCAAGTTGCATTTCAGACATCCAATGTTCACTTACACAGAAAAAATGAGGCGCACAATTGTTTAAAAATAATTCTACCTGTTCAATTTTATTATTTAAGCACTGCACGTTTAAATGTACAATTTTAAAACAGTACGAATTCACTGAATTTTCCTAATTTACGTCACATTTCCCAATCTTTCCGGTCTTCGTTGATGGTCCGGTGAGGCTGCTGTCTGAAAATTTTTCCTTGGAAAGTAGTATCGTTTAACAGCTGTTCCCTGAGGCCAAATTTCTGGATCATAGACTTTATCTACTTTGTTAATTGGAAATGATACCTTAAATGATATTTTTGAATTGTCCTTACGAAGTTCTTCGCAGTCGAAGTTTATATCAGGTGCAGTATGTTGCAAGTGGTTTATTAAGTTTTCGGGTGTCGTTTCTGGATGCACTCTATATACATGTAAATACCCTTTTTTTTGAATGGACTTTACAAAATTTGTGCTCTTGCTTGAACCTATAATCGGTTTAACATATGATTGTGAATTTCTTGTATTTTTATAAATAGTAGATTTATTTTCGATTTGTAGATTTGGCGATTTCAATCCACGGTCTCTTTTTTTGGGAAATTTTTTAATCGTCTGGCGATTAGTGTCTGGCGCGTTCGATCCATTCATTAATAATTGCGAATTGTCCGCAATTGTAATTGTGTCCGCGGATTCTTTGCAGATTTCCACAATATTTACAGTTTGATCGAGATTAATTTCGTTTTTGTTTGCAGATGGCTCCACAATGTCCGAATTATTATTAATTCTTAATAATTTAATTATATCATTTAAATCCCCAATGCGCGATTCCAGATGAAAATTGAGTTTATTCAGGGTACTCACTTGAGATTTCAAGTACTCCAGTTCCTTCTGGTTAATTAATACATCCTTGCCGGCATGCTGTGCATCTTCAGATGTCTGATCCACAGTGAATATTAGATGAACTGTCCACAAATGTGCCACATATTTTAATAATACAGTTTGCGTGGTAGTTACACTTGCAGTCAACACATGTTACGTACTTTTTTACGTTTACACCACAAAATTTACACACAATATCACATTCATCAGAGAGCTGTTGTGTTTTCGCTTTCGGCGCCATTATTAATATTTTAGCTATATGCAAATATCCAAAAATCTTGATGTATTCGCACTAACAATTGCCATCTGGACAAGCGTGAAAGCTTTATATTTGTAAGATCCTTCTTACGAGGGGCACTCAAAGGTTGTTCTTCGTCAAAAATGACCAGGTGTTCGAACTGACAAATCATTGGGGTCAGATCTAACTGGGCGCAAAGTCCGTGAATTAAGGAGCGCTACAATCTGAATTAAAGCAGTGTTTAATTTTTCATATGTAAGTATCTGTTCACCGGCAACCCGAGCCAAATGTGGGGAGCGCTAGGCGGATTGCAACTTAATGGCTAATTTTCCAGCACTAGCTTGTATTAACACCGGATTGGCTCCCATAAAGTAAGTCGCACAGTCGCTGGTCAGATCAGTACGACGGCAACGGGGAGCAACTAAGCGACGAAGGCAAGCTAGGAAAGCTTCAGATGATATTAGTAATGGCGAACTGCTAAATAAGCTGATATCTCAAATTGAAGAAAATGAAACAGTTCGCTCAGCTTTTGAACGCATCGATAAACAATACAGATCAAGCAATCTCCTGATGATTTAAATCTCATTACTGGCGATCTATTTAAAGTCAAACCGATAATGATATCAGTAATATCTACTGTATAAGACATCGTAAACCAGCTAAGCAACATCCAATTTTTGTTAGATTTAACAATTTAAATTTGGTGAAATTAGCTTTACAAAATGCTAAATACCTAAATGGTTCTGGTGTCTTTATTAATAGAGACTCAGTTGAAAGCAGTGAGATTTCATAAGTGTTAAGATTACATAAAAGACGGGCGTTGAACCTCGGCATTCCTGCCATTATTATTGGCAATAAATTGAAGGTATCCGATAAATATTATATTGCCAATGATCTGAGTCATAATCCGGTCTTTGTATCACCTACTGGACCAACTCTGTTAGACAACGAAATGGACCATGCGGGGAATATTGATGATATTGGCACCAGAAAACAAGCTGCAAAGGAAACCAACAAAATAGTGGACTTGATGATTCCATATCATATCAGACTCTCCTAAATATATTAAATTTACAAACTTTAGAAAGTCGCCGGAAAGCACACCAAGTAACATTTCTGTTTAAGGTATTAAATAACTTAATTGATTGCCCAGATATTGTTGCCCAAATAAATTTTCAAGGTTCTAATTATCTGCGGAGCGAACAATTCTTTCAATTTACTATTCCCAAAACAAATTTATTAATTAAGTCACCGGTCTTTTCTATGTGTTCATGTTACAATCAATTAGTTTAATTGGACTCTTCGATCGATATATATTTTTTTTAATGTGCTAAAAGTTTCAATAACAAAAATGTTAAGATAGTTTACTTAAGTGTATTTTATAAGTGCTTATTCTTATTTGTGTTTGACTTTACGTATGTCTATATGAATGTAACAATCTGTTATTTCAATTTTTATTCCGTTGTTTGTAAATATATAATAAATAAATAAAGATGATGACGAAACTAGTTCCAAATGAATCGCCTTGGTATCAATACAGACGAACACACCTATGAATTTACTCCATGATGCTTACCCAGAGTAATCCTCAGCGAGTCTGCAAAATCAACTCCAGTGCGTGCAAAGGGTTTGACCTACAAGACCCAAGAAATAGGCAATCTGACCTTTATTGGGGTTTGAAACCTAGGTTTCACTCGAAAACAACGCATAATTTAATGATAAGAGTTGAAAGCCAATGCTCACTTGGTAGCAGCATAGGATACTTTACATAATAATGCAAAGAAGAATTGTGCAGTCTACCGCCCACCCTCAGAAGTTCTGAGTCAAAACCCACTTTTATCTATAAAAGGAGCTAGAACGCGAAGATGTTTAGTTGAAGATTTACCTTGAGTTTCAAGATTTTCTCCGAGAATATTGCAGCTTGAACATGTTTAGCTAAATATTCAAGTGCCACATTATCATGTAATGATGATTATGAGATTCCCAATCCTCTAAACCGGTTAATAAAGCGTAACACATAAGCAACTATCCCTTGTATTTTGAGAAACGACAAAAATTATAATCATTCATTAAATTATAAAATATGTGAGTAGTACTGGTTGCCAACAAGGAACTAGACCTTTCCTCAATCAGTACATCTGATATATCAGGCAAGGAAACTGCTTCTGGTCAGAGATCTGCTGATTGGGAAAACCAATCAGGTTCCGCTCACCGTAACGTATTAGTTAACAACTCAGTAGGATACAAATCCCGAGAAGCACCATCAGTTGAGTTGTCTAAAGTGGGAATATGACGCTACCCAACAGGAGTTATTTCATCCTGGATGTATAATACTCGATTGCTTCCATTTGTGTAGAGAGGATTTGATCCATGACAAAACCACTCTGGAATCAGACCAGGCATGAATTTGATTAAATGTTATAATATCTTTAAAGATATCTACAACAGATTCAAAAATAACTGCAGCACAAAATTTAAGCTGAGGAATTGAAATTCTCTTTAATGGAGCTAACCACTTTTCTACGACATAAAATGGGGGAACTTCATCTCAATCTAGACGAAATGTTTGGCAAAGTATGGCAATGGAGAAATTAATCCTACAGGACCAACGATACGAGCGATATCCGATAAAATAGTTCGTTTAGTACAAGGCCTATCTAAAAAACAATCTATACTTGGTTGTTATTTAACATGACCCAGTACGTCTGTTTGTTTTACATCTTGAAAAGCATTACTCGCTATGCTAATGTATTCTTCACCTAAGCCAACAAAGTAATCAAGTCTTATAAGGGCCGAGCCACATATTTGGTATCTGTCATCTCTATTCTTGTTTAATTTATTATTTATTCAATACAGTATAGAGTCACAAGCCACTTTTTCCAAAGCAACATTCCAACGTTAATGCTAAATTAATTTTATAACCAGCAATGGCTGATATTGCTGCTGTATGGTCTTTTATGATATCCACTTGTTTCCCTTCATATTCTTATCAAAGATGAAATACATATTTCATGTAGTATATCTATATGCTCTATTTTTGTTGATGTGCTCACTTACTTGTACAGTATTATTATATTATATTCTGCAGTAAATTCCTATGCCTTCGATCTATTAGTATAATTGTGATATTTTATAATAAAATCTTTTACGTTGTAAAAAATTAACTAATAATTAGAAAAAACACTAGTGTTGCTTTGATAGCTTTGCTATTTTGTAACACGCAAATCACTTTTGTATTATTCAATGTCTGTCGAAGTATTAGCTAGAGAAGTAGTTGTTTCAAAAGTGGTTTGTTCTTATAGTCTTAATAAGACTCATTTGTTGTAGATTTTACGAAATATTTTCGTGTTTTTTCTAATTATTTGTGATATTTTAAATATATTAATTAAAGCTTCCTACTGAATACATACTAGATATTGTTCAATCATTAGAATTTCAAAAGGTCCTTTAATGAATCTACTAAGATCAAACAAGTTCCTACTACCGAGTTTTTGTATTTCAGAGCAATATAAAGTTTCTTACTAAATACTTTAAGAGATATTATCCACCGGCATCTCAATCTAGTAAGTCTATTTTATGCAATCCTTTAAGTTTTTGTAGCATTCTCCTCCATCTTCATTTACAAGCCACCCCTCTGTTGCTCTGTGACTTGTAGTTTTAGAGGCACCGCTTTCTATTAATTAATGTATAGCAGGTACAAAAGGACTTCTTTGGCCATTATTGGTAATGGTCTGCAGCTGTTTAGAAAAGAAAACTTATCGAAGCTCCTGAGTTTTTGTATTTCAGATCTATTTCTATCTAAAGCTTCTTTCTAAATACATACTGGATATTGTCATTTGCAATTCCAATGTCCACTGTCCCTTAAAAGTGTTTCCATTGTTGCTCTATTGTCTATCAATAACTAATAAAGAATACAGCACCACCTGCGGCATGTAACTAATTCTTACACTATCTGTCCTCCATTGTATATTGAAGATCTATTAATTTACGCTCCTTACGTCTAGGTGTAGCTGTTAACTTTGGGAAAGAAGTCTATTCGATCACTCTATATCCAGAAATGAGTGATGGCTTTCCTCGAGCCGAGTTCGTCGATCTGCCCTTACAGAATGCGTGTTGAGTAAGATATAGAGAATGTAATAACTTAACTAACATATGGATTATAACTTCTACAGTATCTTCAGGAGAAAACAAGTATGAATATACTTATTGTTCAATATAGTTTAGCAGTAGTGTAGTCCATATGTTTTTGGTTTAAATTACTTTAACTTTCCTCCGTGCCTAGGGTATTAACCCACGAGGGTGTTCAAGATAATGTCTTCTTGCCTACTGTAAGAGAGCTGGATCTATTTAGTCCATCCTTGAATTTTATATGGTGAGAAGATCACTATTGCTGTAACCCCAGTCTCGGGGAGTCATTGAACTCGCCAGGTTCTAATATGGTTTTAGGACTTTTCTCTGAGCCTAGTAAATGAGTCCTTAATAACTTGCTCGTGTTTTTGGGTGAGTCCGTTCACGTTCTATTTTCCCATTTAAGTTAATTAGTAAGGAGTTCATAAAGAAATCTGCATTAGCAATAATGTTTCGGAGGCATTTCCTACCCCAGAATCTTCATACTTCTCCCTTCTTCCGCCTTACTAGTTCTTTAGTAACGATTTAATATACTTATAGTTATTTTATTCTTATTAATTGCTCTTTTATATACCTTTCTTACTTAAATTTTCAACTCTTTAAATTATGTATACCTCTTGTTTATGGTTTCCTTCTCATGGTTTAAAAGGGCATTATTGTGATGCGGCAGAAATAACTCCCACAATTTAAAAGGGGATTTAAAAAAGTAATATCACTAAAAACTTTTAATATTCTAAATTTGGATACAAAAAAGTTGTTTAGACTAGGTTTTAAAAATTATATCATCTAAATGGTGACATTGACGAGCGATGCACAATGAGAAAGGGATATGTGGGAGTTATTTCTACCTCACGTTGTATAATTCCCCTCTGTAGTGCATATTATTTTTATAGTTTGTTTATATATTTTATTGGCTTCTTTGCTAGATCCCAAGTTTTAATAATATTAGGGAGGATCATTACAAAAATTCCATAAGTGTCCTAGATAGACTTGAATATTCGTGTTGAGTTCTATTGGAGTTCTTTAATATAATTTGGAATTGTTTTAATCTCTGATCTGATATTGATATCAATATTACATGTAGACATTTCTGTAATAGTGATTACTTTCTTCAGAGAGTAAAAAATCTGTTAGCTCCAGAACTTACGTTACACGTAATAAATAGCAGCAGGTTATCCATTCGCATCTTATTAATAAATTAATATTAAATAAACTAATTATTTTGCATATTTCTTTACATTTACAAACAAGTGAAATAGCTTCGTCATCATTGAATAGGCTAGTTGTTTCTTAATAAAATATATCAGTCCTTTGCGTTCAATTCACTAATAAATAGAAAAAAACACGAAAATATTTTCGTGTTTTTTCTATTTATTAGTTGTTTCTTGTTACCATGGAAAACTTTTATGCACACGTTTTTCAAAATTCTATCTTAGTTATTACCTCCTTTAAAGGATAGACCATCTCTTAGCCATCAAAAGTTATGATAGATGGGGGAAATCCTTTTTCAGTCTCATCTTATTAATAAATACTAATTATATCACATATTTTGACACTAACAAGTGAAATAGCGTTACCTTCATTAAATAGTCTAGTTATTTTTTTTTTACGATGATAATATTTTTTGCATCATGAAACACGTTATATAATCACTTTAGAAACTAAAAGATAACCGTTTTCTTAAATATTTCCTTAACAACCGAGCTAGTAACTTTAAATTTTATATTGCTGCCAACTTTTCCATTTTCATTTAAGAAGACTAAAATATAGCATATATAGCATACTTATCAAAATAATACTGCTTCTGCTTACTTTAATCGATTTATTTTATAGAGCAAAAAGAATATATTTGTATGAATTATGAATTATTATTAATAAAACATTAGTGACCATATTAACTAACTTAAGTTTCAATTATTATTTTATATTGTTTCTTTTCAGTTGTCATTCCACAATTGGCGATGGCGTCTCCATCTAAACCACGAAAACGTCTGTACTTTGTCGCTGACCACACCTTCGTCTTCATGATAATGGGCCCTTATAATCGAGTCTTATTTTATGGACGTATTCAAAACCCTTAATCGCGTGATTTTGTGTATAACAACAGTATTATAAAATTTTAACTTATTTTAATAAAGAAAAAGAAGAATTATAGAAATTAAAATTGCCTTTTATGGATGTTTATTTTATGCAGCCCTTTCACCATCATCTATATTATAACAACAAATGCAAATAAAAAATAAGGTAAGTTTGTAATGAATAGATTTCTCTCCGGACCATATATAATTGTAGCGTACTTTTGACCTACCATAATAATATGTTGATTAAGGTAGGTCAAGAAAACGCTACCGCAATGCATAATTTATTGTGGTAGGTCAATTGTACGCTGCCTTAATACGTAGTCCATTATAATAATATAAGGATTTTTTTAAATTATAGTCGTTCTGCTTTTTTTATTGTTTTTAACTTCAACTTATTTGAGGGTAGTGATAGTGGACATCCACCCACCCAACATATAAAATATTATTACAGCCACAGTACACAGAAAATAATTACAAGAACAGTTTTAACTTTTTTAAAACACTGAGTCACAATTGTTGTTATATAATCGCAGGTTTCTTGAAAATTTAGGTCTATTCTTCAAAGACAATGTGAGAAATGAGGTTAAAAATATATCATTTATATATTTAATTCAGTCAACTCGTGTATATAGCTACTAATTAGAAAGTCACTGTACTTGTTTACGTTTCCTGAAAATAATTGTAATGACAGTTTTTTTTTTTAAACATTGAGTCGCAATAATTATGGTTTTGTTTAAATGTATATGTAGGGTGGGTGGGTGTGCACTATCACACCCTCCAATTTTTGTAATACAGACCAGAGTTTCTTGAAAACAAATTCTATAAAAGAACCTCCAATTATTGTCGCTCTTGAATATTTTAGGAAAAAAATACAGTGACTGTTTTAATATTCTCAAACGACAAGAAACAGTGTTTATGCTTTTGTTTAAATGTACATGTAGGGTGGGTGGACGGCCACTATCACACCTTCCAACTTTTGTAATACAGTCCAGAGTTTCTTGAAAATAAATTCTTTAAAAGAAAATGTTCAACACCTTTAAATCTTCTAAATATGTAAATCATAGAATTAGTCGTCTTCTGTATATGTGAAGATAATTAGTAGGTTAAGATAGTAACCCCCGCACACACTATGTATAGTAAAATTTATTTCAAACACTGTCACTTTTGAAATTTTTGGGAAACCACTTGAGTAACTAACTGGTATCAATTTAAATGTTTCTAAACGCCAAGAAACAGTGTTTCGCATTGTTTTGATATATATGTAGGCTGGGTGGGTGCACCCTTCAGTTATTGTAATATAATCTTAAGTTTCTTGAAAGTTTCTTATGCAAAAAACAATATTTGGAGGGTATAGGTATGAAGTTTTCTGACTGTTGAAAATGAAGCTCTCGCGTAATTATAATACTTATTTGAGGGTGGTATTTGTGGCCACCCACCTGCTCTTCAAACTTACAGGTTCATTGCAGCTATTGTCACTCTTTACGATTCTAGAAAATATCTACAGTGGCAATTTTAATATTTCAATTACAAAGAAAAATGTTTCTGCTTTTGGTGTAAAAGTTCTTCTTGTTTAAATGAAATTAGTTGATTTATATAAGTGTGAAGATAGTTGAAGGATGGGGATACACCTTAAATGTATATAGTTTTATTTCAATCACTGTCACTTGGAACTTGAAATTTTTTTGAAAAAACTTCAGTAATTTTTGAAATTACTAACACTAAGAAACGTTGTTTTCGCATTTGTTTTAATGTATATATATATAGGGGTGGACGGGTGTCAACTATTGCACCCTCCAGTTATCTCAAGTTTTTTGAAAGTTTCTTACATATGAAAGACAATATTTATAAGGTATAGCTATGACGTTTTTCGATTGCATATACATAATTAACTCTAGCGTAAATTTGACACTGATTGGAGGGTGGTATTTATAACGAACCACCTACTCTTCAAATTTACAGTTTCATTGCACCTACTGTCAATCTTTATGTTTCTAGAAAACATTTACAGTGACAGTTTTAACGATTTAAATACTGCTTGTTTGAAAAATGTAATTTTTATGTAATAATAAAAAACAATACTAAAACGACCTTCCAATAAAGGTGTAAAAAAAACTTTACCATAAACTTTTATTTTTTCAATAAAGAATAAAACCTTAGCATTAAAATTGACTTTAAAATCTTGGCAGTTTTGAGATAAAACACACTTTTACAGAAAATTAATAGTATATTTGGATCTAGAATATTGATAAACTGAATTCTTAACAGAGTATGAGCAAAAAGTGACCAAAAATGTAGGAAAAGAAAAGGAAGCTCTCGCGTAAATGTAATACTGATTGAAGGGTGGAATTTGTGGCCACTCACCTGCTCTTCAAATTTACAGTTTCATTGAAGTTACTGTCACTCTTTAGAAATCTAGGAAATATTTATAGTGACAATTTTAATGTTTCAAACACAAAAAAGCAATGTTTCTGCTTTTGGTATAAAAGTTCTTCTTATTTAAATATTGGAATTAGTTGACTTATATACGTGTGAAGATAATTGAAGAGTGGAGATAGGAAAATCTACAAGAAAAGGAAATAGAAACTAGAAGAAAATGTGTAAGGCTTGGGGGGTAGTTAATTAGGTAGCTGAGTATTATATTTTTTATTAATTTTTAATAATTATAATTTAAACAAATCATTAACACACACACAATGTACCTTAGACCATATAAACTTAGTAAATAAGTATAAATGGTCTAAGCAATGTATGTACTTATACAGGGTGTCCCGTTAATGCGGGGAAATGTCAGAATATTTGAATTTGTCTTCAAAGTTTCAAATTTTTTTTATTTCTTTTGTTTATAACAATTGAACGCTTTATTCGATTTGAATGAAATTAATTATTAATAACTACCTTAGTATAATACATCATTTAAGTTATTATGAGCATTAGTGATTAACAGGAAATCTAGAAAACAATAGTACCACCACTTAAAAACTAAAATATTTCTTTATTAGTGCATCCAATAAAAACTAAAAAAATAAATAAATAAAAAACTCTTCTATCTTATTAAAAATATTTATAATTTAAACAAATCATTAACACACACAATGTGTTTAACTTCAAAACATTAAAATCATATTAAATGTGTATGCAACCAAATATACTTCAATACATTCAATATTTTGAAGAACACGAAATAAAAACTTAGTTGTACAAATAAAAGATTTACACACGAATCATCGTTAAATTTCATCAATTTTATTTATATCAACTTGGTTGGGGTAAAGGTTATTTTATTCTTTCCTGCTTATTGTTTTATCGTTGATTGAAATATTGTACAAATTTCAATTAACTCTTTTATCTTGTTAAAAATAATTATAATTTAAACAAATCATTAACACACACAATGTGTTTAACTTCAAAACTTTAAAATCATATTAAATGTGTATGCAACCAAATATACTTCAATACAGTCAATATTTTGTAGAACACGAAATAAAAACTTAGTTGTACAAATAAAAGATTTACACATGAATCATCGTTAAATTTCATCAATTTGATTTATTTATATCAACTTGATTGGGGTAAAGGTTATTTTATTCTTTCCTGCTTATTGTATTATCGTTGATTGAAATATTGTACAAATTTCAATTAACTCTTTTATCTTGTTAAAATTATTACAGATTGAGATTGTGAAGCATTTCTAAACTATTAATTATCTAATTTTCATATAATTATTTTTATAATTGTTGCTCTTGGTGGTTCCCTCAAGAAGAAAAATTTTGTGAACGCTTTGGGCAATAGATGTTTCAATTAACGCTTTTATCTTGTTAAAATTATTACAAATCGAGATTGTAAAACGTTTCTAAACTATTGATTATCTAATTTTCACACTATTATTCTTATAATTCTCGCTCTTGGTGGTTCCCTCAACAAGAAAAATGTTCTAAAAGGCTTTAAACAAGAAATGTTACCTTAATGGTTTCTCTATAATTAGAATGTTAACAAGTTAAACTATATCAACATTAAGTAGACATCTATGGTTTAAATGTTGAACCGAGTTCTCTAATTGAGTGGAGTGGAGAACTAGAGGTTTCTAAACTCAATAACAACATTAGGTTTCCATATCTTCAACTGCTCTGCGCTGGTGAGGCCCTAATAGGCGAAATCTAACCAGGGAACCAATAATTTATTTATTAACTGACATCTACTATATATTAAATGAGAAAAGGACATTTCACAATTAACATATTGTCCAGCAGTGGACACAGAGAGTTGAATGATGATGATATAACAATATCTGTTAACTATCATTATATAAAATGCCATCTGTTAATTTTAATTTGAATGAATGATAATCTATTCATCATCCGTTTAATAATTCTCTGTAAACTATCATTAATGGAATATTAATTATTGATCCCTGTCAACGGGAGCCACGGACCGGTTTCGATCTATTTTAGATGTCAGAAGCGTAGCGCAGTTGGAGACTACTTTGTAGTACTTAACTTTCTGAACAAGATATTACTATATGGTAATGGTACCTTTATGGTAATATCCTGATTTATTAAATATACCTTTTCTTAGATTTAATCTGTAATTTATTAACATTCATCATTTAAAAGTTGATTGTCAACTGACAATTGTCATCTGTCAAATATCAACCATTAACTTTTATTATTATAACTTTTATTTGCAAACTCTTATCTATATACAATAATCTTTATTTCGACAAAACATAATGCATAATAACAATAAAAATGGAAACAATTAAATGGTGTGCCCTGTCTTGAGTTTAATAGTGAGAGTAAAAAGTCTCTTTGCTAGCTGAACTGTCTTGATGATTCGCACAAATGAATTGATGAATTGTGGGGAGAGACTCTTATCTATTTATCATTACTTTGTCAGTTTTTAACTGTAAGCCATCGTTTGTCAATTATCGTATGTAAATTTTATTTTAATTATTTACGAACAATGCCGTTGTACGAACTTTCTTAAGGATAGTAAAACATATGAAAGTTCGATTGGCTGTTTGCGGTCGGACATTGTCGTGAAGCAAAAGAATTCCTCTACTCAGCATTCCGCACCTTTTGTATTGGATTATTCGACGGAGTTTTCTTAATGTCTCGCAGAAATTTTCAGAATTTATTGTTTCAATACAAGGCAAAAAGTCGACCCTACCGCAAAACACGGTACAATGATTTTCCTTTAAAATTGTCTGTTTGAATTTCACTTTCTTGAATTTCTACTTTGATTTCGGCGTAACGCAGGCCACCCACATTTCATCGCTTTTGATAATTTGGTTTAAAAAATCATCACCTCCGGCAAAATATCCCTCCAGGAATGTCAAAGCGCCACCAAAATGTTTGATTTTGTGCTCGCTGGCAATATTTTTGGTATCCATCTTGAATATAGGAACATAATGTAAATTATAGGTCATAGTTTCATATGAAACACTTCTTGACACTTGAGAAAATTTCTGAGATACATATAGGTCGTAAAGCGTCTGTTCTATTTCACTTTTTCGTTAACTTTTGGCATCAAATCATCGGTAATAACAGAAGATCATCCATTCCCTTCCTCGATATGGACATCATTGCGGCCATCTTTAAAAGCTCTAATCCGCGTCCTTATCATTCGATCACTCATGCTGTTTTCTTCATAAACTCCACAAATCTAACGATACATTTCAGCTGCTTTCACCCCTTTAGCACTAAATAAAGCGGATAATAGCTCGTACCTCACACTCAGCAGGATTCTCAATCGGCGGAGCATTTTAAACACGCACAAAACAGTATAAACACGTCTATTGTGGCCGTAATGGCGCATGTGGCTAGTCAACAGTATAAAGATGATTAGGGAATTTCTTTAAAATAATGCCTCGTACATTCTTATAAAAATGTATCTACATTTCTTAAAAAAAGAAGTTAATTATTTATATCTAATTATATCTACCTTTTTACCCATGTTATTATTATTATTATAAAATCATTAGGTGAGTCAATATTCAACACATAAAAAAAACGAAACCTTCAATCTCGCCTTTTTACCATCATGTGACATGTCACGGTCGATTTCCTAGGATATCCATACAGCCAAACGAGTCCACGTTTTCTTTTCCACGACCTTGAAAGCTATACAAACACGGCTCACCACAACCATCAATCAATCAATCGACCTGTAATTACATCCCGTACGCCCGGCAATTAATCTAAAATGGACGTAAAATAACAAACATTTTATTTCATTTTGTACATATCTATATACATATAAATCCAATCAACCCTATCCAAACTATAGTCGCTATAAAATTCAGTGTATAGAAATACTGCTTAATTAATAAATTCACTTCTGTGACAAATGCATAACAAAAATAATTTACAATGTTAACAAAAATAGACGTTACGTTTACGCGTGGTTATCCCACCACCTTCTTCACCACCGGCGGAATGTTTTCGACCGTTTTCGAGACGGCCAGTTTGCCCAGCAGTTCCGGGCAGCTTACCGTTCCCGTTTGGATATCTTTGATGGTCTTCAGGAGGTCGTAGTTTATTATTTCTGATACTTTTGAATCTTTCCTTAAAACAAAAATTAATTAATACATTAGCAAATACACAAAGTAATACTAATAATAATAACCGTGTTTCTTATTTATATGAAAGAAAAAATAGTAGAGTCCAAATAAATATGTTCTATTTACTTATATGACTTGTATACACTTACAGTTTAGCATTGAAAATGGTCACATCGTGACCGAAATGTATTTTGCTATTAATTAATGTATTTTGCTATTAATTTCATTTAATAATGCTTATATAGCTGTTATATTTTAGTTGCAACCATCACCATGGTTTTATTTGAAATTATTTAATGTACCGGGTGACCCATTTTAATAAATCCAGTGAAATATCTCGACACATATGTGTCCTACAAAAAAATGTTCCAAATAAAAGTTTGATGGTTTCGAAAGGGCCATCTAATCCTATACAAATTTTTTCACCCCCACCCTCCAGGGGGCGGGGCAGGGGGTCAACTTTTATATCTTAAATGGGAACCCTTATTTTTTATTGCAGGTTCGGATTCTACATAAAAAATATGAAGATTTCATTTGAATTTTTTTTCGAAAAATAACATTAATCAAGTCAAAAAACGATAAAATGACTATAAAATTGTCACTTTTAATTGTTCGCCATTGAAATGGAGTGCGTCATCTTATCGCGTAGGGCCAATGCACCAGTGAATGGCTGGTTATTCTAGCAAAATTGTTGACAAAAAGATGCTAAACCGCGCCCCGTTTACTTCCTGGAAAATGAAACAAACCGTCTGACGAAAATCATAACAAACATTCTGACGAAAATCAAAACAAGCAATTTGCCAAAAATGTTGTTTAGTTGCAATTAGTTTTCCGTACAGTTCGCACAAAAATGCGGCGGCTCGTGATAATTGCATTATCTGACAATCAACCGAAATGGCCGATTATTCACCGAATGAGAAGGTGGATTGCAGCGCCATCTATCACGAATTCGAAAAAAAAAGTTCAAATAAAATCTTCATATTTTTTTATGTAGAATCCAAAGTCCTTTACGTTGTAGAATTATTAATTAAAGAAATATTAAAATACTGCTACTATAATTCCTTATCACATTGCTTTGTCATAAAGTACCGATTAAACTATAAATAAAGAAATAACTAATAGCATAATAAATTTATATTATGTCTTTTTTAAGAATATTATGAATAACTTACTTATAATCTGGATGTTTCGTTACAAATTGCCGAATCCAAGAAGCAGTGGTGCAAATTTCCCCCGAAGCTCTTTTCTGGATAAATTTAAGATACCTCTGGATGGTGCAGTGTGTGTCTGCATCAACCTCCATGCCGCTTAAGTAATTATTGATGAGTGGAATGAGTCCGGGAAACTCATTTTCCTAAAATTAAAAATTGAAAACAAAATTAATATTTAATGTCCAACTAAAACAAAACTAATAATAAATCTAGTGTCGATTACTTTTCTTACAAATTGCAAATTTAACATTTCATTAAATACTGAAAAGTAAGTAAGTGAGTGAATAGCGCTGTGGTGGCAAACATGTAAATGTGTGTCTCTGTTTAATAATTTTTTCAGCTACATTGAAGGTTTATTTTATAAGAAAGTATATCAAATTGTTCACTCCAAGTATTTGACGTGGTTTTCTTTAACTTTAAGCAATCTTTCAGGCAGCTGATGAATTCCATCTTGGAAAAATGTTACGATAAAGTCATCAAGCCATTTTCGGACTTCATCATCTGATTGAAAACAAGGTGTGTTGCATCGACCGGAATAAGTGGTAATCAGATGGAACAATATCTGGTGTATATGCCGGGGGCTGCAAGGCGTTTCAGCCAAGACTCATACATTCATCTTCTGAATTGGAAGCAATGTGTGGCCTGGTGTTATCATGCTACAATTTCACGTTTCTTAAGCAGTATATTACCGTTTTCGTTCTAACTCATGACTTAAAAGTATTAATTGACGTTAGTAGCAGTCCGCAGTAACTGTTTCACCTGCTTGCAACAACTTATAATAAAGCACACTCTTCATATCCCACCAAATGCAGAAAAGAATTTTCTTTCCGAAGCGATTGGGTTCTGTGATCGATTGTGATGATTCGCCATTTGGCCATTTGGTAATTAGATTTACTAATTACATTTTGCGTTTAGGATCGTCATAGAATATTCTTTTCTCATCACCCGTAATTTTCCACAAGAGAGACTTTCGACGATGTTAATTGAGCAGAGAAACACACGCTGATACTCGTTGATTTTTGTTGGTTTCAGCGTTGATTGAAATATTTCAATCAACGGTTTCAGTGAGTTTTTGGTAACCCACTTTCCCTCTTTCTGGATCTGTCTTATCTCGTGTAGGCTTCCGGGAATCATTTGCTGATTACTCCCAGCTGTTCTGCAAGCTCTTTCTGCAGGTGTGTGATCATCATTTCCAACTCATCGTTGATCTTCAGGGCCTTGTTTGTCATTTAGACAGAAATCACAGCTTTTAAACCACTTAAACCAAAATGCGCACATATCGTATGATTCAACACCTTCGCCGAGAAAGGAATACATCGATTCGCAAGCTCTTGTACCATTTTTTTCCTTTTTGATTGTATTGAACTAATGTTTTTTTTTAATAAACGAGGTTTCTGTATTGAAAACAAAATCAGTACATTCGCAAGTTTCAAATTTGATTTAATAATTACACAGCCGATTTCTACCTACTTGAATGGACAAGTGCGCAGAAGTTGAGGCTACAAAAATAATACTTTACTGGTATCAAAAATACAATACATGATATACATGAAAAAGAGGAATGAAGAACATATTACAACACATATCTTAACGTACAAGAAGTAAGGAAAACTTTTTGTTCGAAATGTACATTTAGTTAATAAAAACAAATTTGTGAAGAAAGTGCTAATATAATTTAGTATATAATCATCTTAACGTAACTTAAAAAAATATATTTGTACAAAAGTAGTTTAAAAATATAATTTAATCTACTTTCTCCATACATGAAGCATTTTCAGAATCTCCTCAATTATCATATCCTCCTTAACAATACTAAGACCCAAATTAATCATCCTGTAATTGCAGGAATCGTGCAACTGTGGCTCATCTAATGTGAATCTTGAGCTCAAAAGAGCAGCCTCGAAAAGCACGATGACTAAATCCTTAATGGACTTGTCTTTCTTATCCACATCAAAGCTTCTGATGGAGATTTTCAATAACAAAGTTAATTTCCAAGTGTTTTTTTTAGCAGCCATGTAAACCCATGATTGAAGTACCATAGAGTACCTGTGCCTTCATTAAGCTCCATATTGGCAGTCCTTTAAATACTGTCTTCTTTTGACTTTCAAAGGTTACAAAGGTATTAGATAAACAAAATTGGAATGACACTCAATTGCGACAATCCTATTTCCGCCTTCTCGCACTCTACAAAAACTACTTTCATTAGCCAATACTCAATTTTAAGGTGGTGAGAAAATATTAAACCTGTGATAAAACAGATGTAAACGTCATAGAAATCATGTTACAATACAACAAGGAGATTCGACTAGACGGTTTGAAAGGATTACCTTTTCAACTTTATCACCCAAAATAGTCTACATCACCATATATCATCATATAGCCTTATTTTCCTCGCGCTTCTTCTTCTCATCTTTATCCTCTGGTAGTTCAACACCTTCCTTAGTAAAGTTAATGCTTGTTGCGCTACACTCTTGATGGAAACAGATATTATTATTAGGTGGAGAATAACACTTGTTTTGTTCCATATTGTTTTTATTTTCAGTTGCCTGACACGTGTTTCGGTCTTCGCAGACCATTATCAAAGTTAAAACTAACTTTGATAATGGTCTGCGAAGACCGAAACACGTGTCAGGCAACTGAAAATAAAAACAATATGGAACAAAACAAGTGTTATTCTCCACCTAATACCTTCCTTAGTAACAGATATCAAGTTCTTGCTATTGTACTCCTTCAACTGTTGTACTATGTATTCATCAATCTGTTAAGTAATGTACAGAACTTCATATCCACGCTTCTTAACAGATTCTGCAAAGGACTAATTGGAAACTTGTTTCCTGCTTTACCAGTAATGTAATATAGTAAATGTTTTTCTGGTTAGGTTTAATTCGCCTAACATATTCCTTAAAAGAGTAGGAAACATCACCATTGACATAAGTGTGTTCAGGTAATTTTGACCTATTCTGAGAATCTTCATTGATACCAAGCTTCATGTTCTTAGATAATTGTTCTTAATATTTCTTGTAACCATCTTTATCTTCAATAAACAAAAAAACAAACAAAACAAAGTTCGTAAGATTTTATTGTTTTGCAACATTTCACGAGAATGGAAGATCCTCACTGTCAACTACTACCTTCAGGAATGAGCTCTACACAGTTACCCATGATGAATATATAGAGCTTGATATTATTTTTGCGCTTCTAATTTTCAAAGTGATCAAATTAACTCCTGCTTGGCTCTAAATTCGAGTTGACCCTCAACACTGAAGGGTTTTACAGCCAAATGGTCTTCCCAGTCATTGGTGAGAGATTTGTGGAACTCATCAGCATTACGGGTCCAGATTGGCTTGGTTTTGTTTGATTCTTCATCCTCAGTGTACTCCTCTTTCTTCTCCTATTCAGCGTCTCCATAGGAGGTTGCTGATCAACATGACAATCCTTACTTTAGAGATAGCGGCGAGGAATAGTTCAGTGGATGATAGTTTGAACCAATCCCCCTTAGGTTGAACAACCATGAGGTTCTGCGACGGCATATATTTATATTTTTCTCATAGTAAACACAAAGTACAGATTCTGAAAGCTTGGACTTTTAGCTATTTTTCTACGTCCCCGTCACGATCAATGCACTTTTGGAGTCACTCCAGGAGCTTTTTCATACCCGCGTCGTACCACTCTCCCGCCGACTCGCGCAAGAAGATATCGACAGCTGCCTCAACTCTTCGTCGCTTGAGAATTTCGTTCCCCCCAAGTGTTGTTTCAATTTGGGGAACAAATGATAGTCACTGGGAGCCAAATCAGGGCTGTATGGAGGATGGTTAAGGATTTCCCATCCGAATTTGGCGATGAGATCATCCGTCGTGGTACCTTGTTCTGTATAGCCCGGCGTAGCTTTTTTAATGTTTCGCAGAACCTTGCCGCGTTGATTGTTGTACCTCTTTCCAGGTAGTCGACCAGCAGAACCGGAATGCCGCCATTATTTTGATTGTTCCTTAGTCTCTGGTGTAAAGTAGTGAACCCAAGTCTCGTCCCTGGTTACAATTGAACCCAAAAATTCTTCACCGTCTTCGCGGTAACGGCGAAGAAACTCCATGCGCTTGTTTTTGTGTTCAGTTGTAAGCATCCGCGGTACCCACCTGGCACACACCTTGCGGTACTTCAAAATATCCGTCAAAATCTTGTCCACGGTAGTCTTAGAGCAATCTCTCATATCCTCAAGCAGAAGTTTCTCAACTTTCGTGATGGACGCCCGTGGCCAGCCTCGTTGTGTACGTTTGTACGACACGACCTCCTGCGAACTCCCTGCACCACTACCGCACATTTTTTTACGTCCATACACTTTTCTCTATACACATCGGTCAATTGGCGATGGATATCAATAGAGGGTGACCCCTTAAACCACAGAAATCTAATCACTGAACGTAATTCACACTTGGCGGGAGCGTCGATTTTCCTTTCCATCATCAACGGATGCTAAGCCAAGGCTGAGATTTAAGCTAGCTCTCCGTCGTAACGGTAGCTCGATGGAGACCTTAATTTACGGACAAACCTCGTATAATGAGCTACAGAATTTCATATTTTGAGTTGGGTGCTATGTGCCCAAGGAATTTCAATTTTCTCTTTTTTATGCTGAATAGGACTTCCAGTTCTTTGTCCGTTCTTTCGAGAACCATTTTGTTCGTGAAGTGGTCCGCCGAGGGGACCTTTAACATCCGTCTGTAGAACCACATCCCAAAGGCTTCCAATCTCTTTGATGTTTCCTTATTCAGAACCCATCCTTCTAGTCCATACAGAAGTACTGGGAAAACTTAACAACGTATCATTCTTGATCTCAGAATCACGAAGAGGTTTGATGCTGTTAGCAGTTTCTTTAGTTTGATAAATATCCCTCTCTCTTGTTCGATTCTTGTCAGGATGTCGATTCAATGTGTGATTTGGGATCACAGTAATGTGAAAAATAAATATTACGATATTCTGTCTTACAATGCCTTCACTTCCCAAACCTCTGTCCGTCAGTCGAGTGTAAACAAAAACACAGGTAAACTTGGCAACTACGATTCCAATGTACAAAGAAGTAAACAGTTTTAGTTTCAGTGTCATAATTATGGGCAGTTGGGCCACAAACGGAGTGAATGACAATAACAAAAATCAGTCAAACCATAACACAGTTCACATGGCAACTGAAAGCGACGATGAACTGGAGACCCCTACAACTTATTCGTACTCAGTTGGTTGATAGATAAGGCGTTGAGGTGTTGAAAATCCATATTCATTTGTATATTAAAGTTGTGAATAACTAAGATTTTCAAAATGTGTGTTTATTTTCACTACAATTGTTTCGCAAATTTATTGCTTCTTCAGGTGAATGAAAACTTTCATTGCGATTGCTAAAAGGAACCTCAGGCAGCTAAATGAACTGAAATTATCGCTCCATCAAAAGGAAGCTTAAATCTGCGAAACAGAAGATTCCAAGCATTCTCCTATGGCACAGAAGAATGGGACACTTTAACATCATCAGCCTGGACAAATTGCAGCACCTCTTCGACGGGATGAAAATCAACGAAGATAGGGAACGTAGGACTAGATGTCATACGTGCATAGAAGGAACCTCATGATCAACACAGGAAAAGGACACGATGACCATTGAAGCTAATCCACAGCGATCGTTGGACCTGTCACCGCAACTTCGCAGGATGGGAAGAGATACATCATCACCTTCATTGATGACTACACTCATTTCACCGTGGCCTATATTATGGAATCAAAGAAGGAAGTCCTTCACTACTTCAAGGTCTACGAGGCAATGGCAACTGCACGTTTCAACCTTAAGATCAACTGGTTCAGATGTGATAATGGGCGCGAATACATTTCAAAGGAGATCCAGGAGCTCTTCGAGACAAAATGAATCCAAGTTGAGTTCATCAGGGTACGAGGATAGTAAAGGCAACGAGGTGACAAATGAACTCGCAAAAAGAGGTGTAAATGCTACTCCTATAGGACCAGAGCCAATTTGCGGACTCCCCATGGCGCACAGAAGAGAGGTGGTGCAAACATGGGAATACGACAGAATACGCAAGCACTGGAACAATGTAGCAGGCCTACGTCAATCAAAACGACTCATCATAATCGACCACAACCACAAGGTGCTTGAATTCACAAGGAACGAGCTAAGAACTTTCACCGGACTCATGACATGGCACTGTGCCCTCCAAAACCATTTGTGGAAAATGGGAATAGAGGAAAGTGGAAACTGCAGATTATGTGATTCAGCCGCGATTGTTCACACTTCGGTAGGGACCGATTATCCCAGAAAGAAATGAGCAGTATCACCTCCAAGAAAGTTACCAGGTTCATGGAGGACGTGGGACTGCTTAGAAAGTGATTGGTTAAGGTCGCAGTTCGCCTCACTAGGATCCTATTTAACCTATAACCTATCTCATGTATGCGTTTGCAAATCAATTGCTGGGTTAATCGAGCTGTTCTCCAAGCTCTTCCTGCATTTGTGCCGAATTTTTAGCGAGAATCTTCTCAAACTCATCGTCGCACTTTCTAAGGTCTTCAGGGCATTGTTTGTCGTTGAACAGAAATCACAGCTTTTAAACACTTAATACACACACATCTTACGATCCAATCTTCGACGAGAAAAGAACAAATCGATTCGCAAGCTCTTGAAGCATGTTTTCCTTGTTAGAATTCATAAAGAATGCAGTGTCGGTATGTACCTTATCTATTGCCCTTTTTGATTGTATTGAACTAATGCTTTTTTTAATGTTTCTTTACTGAAAACCCAAAAACCAGTAGTTTGTAATTTGGTTTAATAATTATACAGCCGATTTTCTACCTACTCGAAAGGACAAGTGCGACAAGTTGAGGCTACAAAAATAATACTTTACTGGTATCAAAAAAATATCGAATATATTGAAAAAAGAGGAATGAAGAACATATTACAACACTTGTTCTAACGTACGAGAAGTACTTTAATAGAGTAAAAAATTTAATTGAATCTACTTCCTTCAAAAGTTTTCCAAATCGCCTTCGGCTGGTGGATTCTCAATCACCATATCCTCCTCATCTATGCCAAGACCCAACTTGATCATCCTGTAAATACTGGACGCGTGCACTTGTGGCTCGTCTGTTCCTTACTTTTAACAGAAATCTAGTAAATGTCTTTCTAGTTAGGTTTTATTCGGCTAACGTATTCTTTAAGGCTTCATCGTCATTGGCAGTTGTATGTTCATCCAATTTTGACTCTTCGTGGATACCAAGCTTAATGTTCTTAGATAATGTTCGTAAAATTTCTTGTAATCATCTTTATCTTGGCCCAACTTGTGGGAGAGCTCCAGACATTTCTTAACCAATTAGAATGTTAATTAAACACTTGGTTTTCTTTCACTATTTTAAATAAATAGTGAAACAAAACCTTCTTATTAACATAAAAAAATTTCACCACGGGTTAAGTGAGAATTAGAGAAATAATTCATCGTATTTCTTACGGATAACCTTTAAGATCTTATTGTGTTGCAACATTTCACGACAATGGAAGATCCTCACTGATAACTACTCCCAGGAATTAGCTCTTCGCAGTTATTCATGATGAATATATAGAGCTTAATATTGTTTTTGCGTTTCTTATTTTCAAAGAGATCGAATGGAACCCTCTGAACGAAGAGAGCTCTAAATTCGAGTTGAAAATCAACAAGTGTTTTACAGCCAAATGGCCTTCCCAGTCATTGGTGAGAGATTTGTGGAACTCATCATACTCCTACTGGTTAATATCATCAGCATTACGGGTCCAGATTGGCTTGATCTTGCTTAATTCTTCATCTTCAATATAGTCCTCTTTCTTCTTATATTCAACGTCTCCCTAGGTGGTTGCTGATCAACATGGCAATCCTTACTTTAGAGATGACCGCGCGGAATAATTCAGTAGATGACAGATTGAATCAATCACGTAGGTTGCACAGCCATGAAATTCTGCGATGGCCAATGCTTCTACGTCCCACGATTTTGCCTTGTATAATGAGCTGCAGCATTTCATATTTTGAGTTGAAAGCCTTGTGCCCAAGGAATTCCAATTTCCTCTGAATAGCATTGTCCATTATTTCTAGAACCATTTTATTCCTGATGTGGTCCACCCAGGGGATATTCCTTATTCAGGGCCCATTCCTCTAGTCCATACAGAAGTACTGGGAAAACGTAACAACGTATTTTTCTTGATCTCAGTATCAAGGAGAGGTTCTGGGCTGTTAGCAGTTTCTTAAGTTTGATAAATATAACTCTCTCTGTGTGTGATTTGGTGATTAATTTTGGTACCAAGGTATTTAAAGTATGAGAGCTTTTCTATTAGGTTGTTGTTTATGTGAAGTCAATATTCTCTGCTCGTTGTTGTCACTAATCATCATTGCTTGTAGGCTACCTACAATGCGGTGTCGCCAACGTACTTGATATTGTTCATAGGTAGAAGTTAAATAGCATTGGGAAGGAGGATACACTCCTTATTGGATAGAGACTTCTTCCGTGAGGTTGATATCATATCTCCCTCTCGCTGTTTGTCCCCAATAAATGTGAGGCATTATTCTTATGTCCTGATAATCAATATTAATCTTCTGCAAAATATCCATTTTGTCATGTTTCACATTATCAAAATCTTGACTAAGAAACACATGTATACGTTCTGATTTACAGCCAAAAGTAGTGATGTGGTCAACATAATAATTTCCTTATTATTTTTGATAATGTTTTACTGATTGGAGGGTGGGATAGAGACTGGCTGGAAACGTACTGGAAACACGCGCAGGTCGTAACTTCAAAATGGCGGAAGAGACCGAAAAATATAGAATACCATTGTTCGACGGTACGAACTTTGGAAACTGGAAATTCAGGATAAAAACACTCCTGATGGAAATGAACCTGACGAATTACATACAAAAACGTGGTAATTATCGACAAACACGACAACGGCGAAATTCAAGCCCGGAAAGCGGAACAACAGGCTGCCTACACTAAAGCGGGGGTAAAGCCGATCGTAAATGCAAATCTCAATTTATCAAACGGATCGCGGAGTGCTACCTGGAATACGCGAAAGATAAGGATACCACGTTTGACTTGTGGAATTCCTTGTGTATGGCATTTGAAAGGAAAGGGTTAGCGAGTCAGTTCTTATGAAGTAAGTTACTTCTAACCTTAAAATATAATGCTGTAAATGAGTCCCTGGGTGAACATTTTTTGAGGTTCGACAAAATGATCCGAGAACTCAAGAATACAGGTGCTACCTTAGAAGAATCTGATGTGATCTGTCATTTGTTATTGACAATGCCCAACGAGTACAACAATGTGGTAACGGCTCTCGAAACGTTATCACCCGAATACCTTTCGTTAAGTTTCGTCATAAACAGACTTTTTGATGAGGAATCCAAACGAAAGGATCACGGTAATGTGAATAATAAATATTATGATATTTCGTCTTCCTATGCCTTCACTTCCCAAACCTCTGTCCGTCAGTCGAATGTAAACTAAAACACACGCAAACCTGGCAACTACGATTCCAATGTACAAAGAAGTAATCAGTTTCAGTTTCAGTGTCATAATTGCGGGCAGTTGGGCCACAAACGGACTGAATGTCGGAAACCTAAGTGACAAAATCAGTCAAACCAAAACACAGCTCATATGCCAACTGAAAGCGACGATGAACCCTACAACTTATTAGCACTCATTTTTAACTGAAGCGACACTACTTCAGGAATGAGCAGTTGCTGGGTCTTGGACTGAGAAGCGACAGATCATCTGGTGAACTCCGAGTCATTCGCTATGAACTTGCGGAAGCTTAAATTCCCTGTTCGAATAAAAGTAGCAAAATCCGGATCATTCTTAAAATCGAGAGTCAGAGGTGATGTTCTAGGATACGTAAATGTGGAAGGTAAAGTACATTTGATATCAATTAAAGATGCTCTAGTAATTCCAGGGGCTCAACAAAATTTACTATCAGTAGGTAAATTAAAGCATAATGGACCAGAAGTTACATCCAAGAACGGAAGGGGTATTATATCCAAGAATGGAAAGGCAATTGCGATTGCTAAAAGAAACCTGAGGCAGCTACATGAACTGAAATTACCACAAACCTCCGAAACAGGAGAAAGCCTGGGACTGTGGCACAGAAGAATGGGACACTTTGACATCATCAGTCTGCAAAAGTTGCAGTACCTCGTCGACGGGATGAAAATCAACGAAGACAGGGAACCAAGGACTAGATGCCATACATGCATAGAAGGAAATCAGGCCAAGGAGCCTAATCACTAACACAGAAAAAAGACACACGACCATTGGAGCTAATACTCAGTTATCTCGTTGTACCTGTTACCCCAACGTCGCAGAATGGGAAGAGACACATCAACACCATCATTTATGAATACACTCATTTCACCGTGGTCTATAATATGGAATCAAAGAAGGAAGTCCTTTACTACTTCAAGATCTACGAGGCAATCGCAACTGCACGTTTCAACCTTAAAATCAACCCGTTCAGATGAGATAATGGACGCAAATACATTTCGAATGAGATCCAAGAACTCTTCGAGACAAAAGGAATCCAATCTGAGTTCACCATTCGGTACACGCCAGGGCAAAACGGAGTGGCCAAGAGGATGAATCGAACCATTCTAGAACGTGCTAGGTGTATACTCCTAAGCTCCAAACTCGGGAAAGGTTTTTAGGCTCAAGCAGTGATGTGCGCTGTCTACATTATCAACCGAAGCCCCACTTTGGCGTTGAACGGACAGGTGCCAGCAGCACTGTGGTTCGACGAAAAGTCTGACCTGAGGTAAATCAAATTTTTGGGTGTACTGGGTACTTCCGCGTTCTCAAAGAGCTCATCAAAGAGAAATTTTAATCTAAGACTATGAAATACTACATACGGATATGTACTTTGGAGTCCGGAAAAGCGAAAGCTAATAAATGAGCAAGACGTCATTTTCGAAGAGTGGAGGTTTAGCTTCGAGGGAACTACGAGCGACGAAGGTGAGCCGGACGAAATCGACGAAGGATGAGAGGAGGAAGCAATGGACAACTCACCCAAAGGATGCCAAATGCAGAGGGTATCTCCAGAAGACACTTTGAAGATACCTTGGATCACTTCGAACCAGAGACTCCACGAAGAAGCACCAAAATCAGAACCAAACCTCGCTACCTAGATGATTATGCCACTAGTGCCTGCTTCGCAGAATCTTTTGAAGACAAGGTACCTGGAACGTTTGAGGACATACAAAACTTCGGCGAAAAAAACCAATGGATGGATACAGTTCTAAAGGAACTCAACGCCCTGACCAAAAATCGAACATGTGAAAGAAGATAATCAACTCTAGGTGGGTTTTCAAAATTAAACATTAAACGCGACAGCGATGGTCACATCGACAAGTACAAAGCGCGTTTAGTGGCAAAAGGATGTGCGCAACGAGAGGGATACGACTACCACGAAACGTATGCTCTAGTGGTTACGCTGACGACTCTCCGTACCCTCCTGGCAATTCTTAATAAAGACCTCTTCGTGGACCAACTCGATGTCAAAAACGCTTTCCTACATGGCAATCTCAGAGAAGAGATCTATATGAAACCGCCGTCTGGGTATGAGATGATCTTTGACACCTTCATAACCAAAATTGGACTGCAGAGATCCCATGCTGACAATGGCCTTTACATCTGTCATAGCAAGGAGTCGAGACTATACCTTCTTCTGTACGTAGATGGTCCCATCATTTCTGGAAACTCACCAGCCCCCCTAGATGATGTCAAAAACGCACTGAAGAAAAGATTCGACATGAAGGACTTGGGGAAACTTAGGAATTAATATCCAGAGAACCTCTGAAGAACTGTTTATGAGCCAACCAACCTATCTAAGGAAGGTTTAAAAAAGTTCAACATGGAAAATTGTAAACCAGTTAAAATGCCCATCCAAGTCAAACATATACCAAGCAACGAATATGAGGAGGCTTTGAAGAACGTGCCCAACCGCGAACTAATTGGATGTCTGCTATACACCAATCTTATCATGAGACCTGAGCTGAACGTAGCAATTTATCACTACAGCAGATACCAAGAAATCGATGCCAATCCGGCTTCCTACTTCAAGTATTCGGCAACACCGTCAGTTGGACCACTAGGAGACAACCATACGTCGCCCTATCCTCAACGGTGGCGGAGTACGTGTCGCTTTCCATGGCAGCAGCAGAACTGATGTGGATAAAACAACTGCTCAACGATCTTAACGTTAAACTGTCACTTCCACTTAAAATAATTTGGTTTATATTATAATATAGGGTCCGCCAATAAGGGCGCGTGAACTTTAAAATTGAATAAAACAAGTTGTGTGTGAGGTAGAAACGAAATTTATTTTTCATTCGAAAGGGTATTCGACCCCATTAAGTATGGAAGATAACATCGTTCAAATGACCACCGCGGCTCCGTTTGGTAGCTCGCATCCGTGAGGTCCAATTTTCGATGACTCTGGAGCACATATCGGCCTCAATTTGAGCGATGGCGTTGCGTATGTTGACTTTGAGGTCATCGGTGTTTAGAGGCTTGTTGGCGTAGACCAGCGACTTGAGATAGCCCCAGAGAAAAAAGTCTAAAGGCGTTTAATCGCACGATCTCGGTGGCCAGTTGATATCGCCTCCGTGCGAGATGACCATGTCCGGAAATCGCTCGTGCAGAATGTCTATTGTGGCATGGGCTGTGTGGCACGTGGCGCCGTCCTGCTGGAACCACATGTCGTCCGTGTCCATATCATCCAGTTTAGGCCAAAAGAAGTTGGTTATCATCGACCTGTAGCGCTCCCCATTGACGGTTATGGCCGCCCCAGCTTCGTTCTCGAAAAAGTACGGACCGATGATGCCGCAGGCCCAAAATCCACACCAAACAGTGACTTTCTGGGGATGCATTGCCACTTGGTGGACCTCGTGTGGGTTGTTCTCACTCCAAATGCGGCAATTTTGCTTGTTCACATACCCGTTCATCCAGAAATGAGCCTCGTCGCTGAAGATGATTTTTCGGCCAAAATGGGGGTCTGCTTCCAACTGCTCCAGAGCCCAGTCAGCGAACGCTCGACGCTGTCTGTGGTCGTTTATCTTGAGCTCCTGGGTCAATTGGATTTTGTACGGGTGCAGACCCAAATCCAGATGCAAAATTCTGCGAGTTGATGTCTCCGAAAGGTCAAGTTCCTGTGCACGACAAAAAATGGACTGCCTCGGGTTCTCGCGCACACTCTCACGGACAGCAGCGATATTTTCGTTCGATCGTTTCGTCGACGTGTCAGTGTTGGCTGGTTGTTTACTGAACCAGTCGACTTGAATTTGCCCACAAATCGACGGATAGTCGAACGTTGCTCGAACTGATGACCCATTTTCGTAAAACAATTTAATAATTTGCTCGTGCTGCTCGACACTCAAACTTGCCATGGTGATTTGGGGTTATATACTGAACAAATGACAGCAACTTTGACAGCTCTACCTCGAACAACATGGCCGCACCCTTCCGGCAAACTTCGCGCGTCCCTATTGGCGGGCCCTTTATTATTTGATATTTGATATTTATTTATTAGCAGTAATCATAATGTGAAGCTACATATTTGTTGTAAATACAATTATACTATTAATTATCGTTAACACGCGTGACAATGTATAAATAAAAATAAATAATTATCTTATTTTGTAAAGTGGATATAATTAAAAAACGCTTCGTTTATTTTCCAATTATAAAAATTAATCATACTAATAAGCTAAATTGCTGTTTTAATTATGCAAATGATGTCATGAATGAGAGACATGTAAAATTGCTTTTTTAAAACAAATTAAAATTATTATCCATATACACTGGCCAAATTTTTAAATTTCCTCATTTAAATAATAGATCGTTTGGACCTTGAAACTAATTAGGCATAATTAATCAACTGTGTTCTACGTTAATTGACTTTACATCCTAAAATTAGAACCAACAGTTATGTAACAATATGAATGTGTTTGAAAGATGATAAATAATAAAGAATCTTTTTGGTAATAGCCGTAAAAAATATTTTAAATTATTAAATTTACACAGTACTACTATAACGTAACGTAACTCATAAATCAACATTACAGTACTAATATTTTATTTAACTGTTTTGTGATTCATTTAGTTTTGATTAATTACATAATTATTAATTTTTATTTATTCTTTATATAACATTTATGGTGATCTTACGTAATAAAAATAAATAAAGCAATTAAAACGTCACTCACTTTGCCGTTGATGATTTCATTGACGCTCATCGTGCTCACGTCAGGACAATTCGAGCTGGCCTTGCAGCACTCGTTGGCCTGAGGAGGACTGGTCTGCGTCGTGATGTTCTTCCTGAACCAAAACCTCTCCGAGAGACAAGCGTCCCTCTT
This sequence comes from Ontholestes murinus, assembly GCA_963969525.1. Taxonomy (NCBI): domain Eukaryota; kingdom Metazoa; phylum Arthropoda; class Insecta; order Coleoptera; family Staphylinidae; genus Ontholestes; species Ontholestes murinus. The sequence continues at coordinate 57,115,731 of OZ018393.1, read as the reverse complement.
TTGAGCATTTTGCATGTTCTCGTCGACCTATCAAATCAAAAAATCCATAAAATCCGAAAAATACACTATTCACTTTCTCACCTTACTGATGGGAATCAAAAAGTTCAGTTTAAAGGAAAGTATAACTCTGGTCACCAGTACAACAAAGCAAACGATGGCGGCATTTTCGAAATCGGTGATTTGTATTTCGCACGGCCGGAACTCTACTCGCCAGCCTATCGTCGACTTCGGAGGTGGCGGCTTGAAGCGCAACGTTTGCCAATTTGTTGATTGAATATTCTACAAGTATGATAAAAAGCTAAAATTATTAAATTGGTTATCTATATTATCTATTTACCTCAAAATGATCAGTATCATGTTCATCATCCTGATCAATCTTCTCGGTAAACAACGAGATGGAATCTCTGATGAAGAGATGCGCGATATGCTGAGCCAATAAATGATCGATATCGTTACTCCTCAGCTTCTGATAAATATTCTCGTCGTAGACCAGAGGCACGTCGTTGTATTTCTCCCCCTGGGCCGACAGGTACGAGTCTATACTGTCGAAGCGCGACTTGTTTATCACGAATTTGTTTTCCTTCAGCGGCTTCAGGCCCCTTTCTTCGTCGGTACGGTCGTCCACGGAGCACGAGATTATGTTCCACCGGCAGTCCACGTCGGAGACGAAACCTCGATGTAAAGGAGAAGCTGCGCTTAGTGCCAACTGATAAATTTAGAAATTTTGTAGATATTGACCAAGTGAGTCTGGTGAAAAGATTTACCATGATGGGGGAGAGCGGCGTCAGTTGGTCGTAGAGGATCCGTGCTTCTTCGATGTTGCAAGCCTGGAAGGTCAGTTGGAGGCAGCAGCATCCCATTCCGAAACCCATGGCGTCCATGTAGACGTGGTCTGGTAGTGCGGCTTTACTGTGCAAGTGCGAATCGTCGACTGGTATTTTCGTGTTATCATCCTTGAATACTAAAATTTAAACTTTTAAAGTTAAAGTGTAAACATTTTATTATAGTATATCGCAACCCCAAGAAGGGGTAAGAATTTTTTGAGTAAACTTGGCATAAACGTTTAACTCTTAAAAGGAAGCAATTGATTAAAATTAATGACTTATTTGACAGGTCTTTCAGTTTTTCTAAGAGGTGTATATTTTGCAAAATTGTCATCGTTTGTTTTGAAAGTGTGATTATACCTAGAATGCGTGAACGTGAAAATTACCGTCAATTAAGCTAATTCGATAGAGATCGTAGATCGCAGAGTTTGTGCGAAGGTGGTTTTTCGATTAAAGAAGTTGCTTAACAAAAACCAATCCAACATTATGCATTACTAGCAGGCATGGACTAGAGAGGGTCGACCCTCTCTAGTCTATGCTGCAGAAGAGGAACAAAGAAGAACATTATGGCAACAAGAAACCGATTCTCCAGTACCAAATCAATTGTCGATCTATGATTAGCTAAGGAACGCCATCCTATACCCTCCGAACGGTTTACCGCAGCTTCAGAACTTTCTGCTTGCAATCCTATTAGCCATATTTTGTGTTACCAATAATGGCTCAACATCAACAGCAACGTTTGAAATTATATATGTTCTGTAACCTAGAGTGGTATAGGGTGATGTTTAGTGATGAATCCCAATTTTGTAATAATTGACAATTACCAGAAACAACAACTGTCAAAAACAAAAGAAATTAGAACAGTTCCGAAAAAATTTCCAAATACGAAGTTCAAAAAAAAAACAATTGTCAATCAAGTCAAATTATTTAAAAGAACAATTGACAATGTTTAAACAATCGATAACTTTAAAAAAAAATAGAAAATATTTGAACATTTCCAAAAAGTAAAATTTTCCAAAAATTAAGTTTAAAAAAAATTACAAACAAGTCTCAATTTCTTTATTTTATAAAAATAGTTTTGAAGTTTTATAAAAAAAAAATAATAATTGTTAAAGTGAAAAAAATGAGAATTGTCAAAAACAGAACAATGGAAAAAATTAACCGTTGTCAAAATAATATTTGAACATCGGTAAAAAAAACGATATTTTTCATAAACTAAGTTCAAACTTAAAAAAACAGTTTAAAATTAAACAATTGTTAACATTTCCAAAAAGAATATTAAAAAAAGTAAGTTAAAAAAAATGACAAAGAAGTCACCTCTATTATTATTAAAAAACAGCTTTGAACAGATTTATAAACAATTAATAATTCTAAAAATTAATTTTTAAAATAAAAAAAAAAAATTGTCAAAAACAGAAAAATAACAATAGTCAGTGGTAAAAATATTTGAAATTATTTAAATAATTAAATAAACATAATTTTCATAAACTAAGTTCAAATAAAAAACAATTGCTAAACAAGTAACGATTTTTTATGATTAAAAAACGGTTTAAAATTCTTAAACAGTTTAGTTTATATTTTAGAAAATAATTTACAATTCTTAAAAACACGAATCGAAAGGAAAAGTATTGCAAATTTTAAAAAAATAATGGACAATTCTTAATAATAATTGTTAAAAGGAAAAAAAGAGAATTTTCAAAAAAGAAAAAAACAATCGACAATTGTCAAAAACAATGGAATATATTTGAAAGAGTTTATAATTCTTAAAGAATAAAATATTTAAAAAAAATGACAATTGTTAAAAATAACAATAAAGAATTGTCAAAAACAGAAATAAAACGAATAATAATTTTAAAAACAATTTAAAAAATTACAAACTAAGCTAAAAAAACAATTGAAAAACAAGTCACATTTTTTTATAATCATTTACAATTCATAAAGAACAGTTTTGTAAATATAAAAAAAATTGCCATTTCTCAAAAACAATTTTTAAAACTAACAAAAAATAATAACTGTTAAAAAATGAAAAATAAAAACACAATCGATAACTGCAAAAACAATAGAAAATATTTTAAACAGTTTATAATTCTTAAAAAAAACAATATTTAAAAAAATTACATTTTTAAATTTCTTGAAAAAAGAAATTCGAAAACTATTTAATAATTTAAAATTATTTTTTAACATAAAAATACTTACTTTATTATGCTAAAAACATTTTTAAAAATTAAAAAGCGAAACTTTTAAAACGAGAGGAAAGCACTAAAGATTTAGAAAAAGAATTTGGAAATTCCAAAAAAAACAATATCTGTCAAAAACATAGAAGCTGTAGAAAAACATTTGAAAGTAGTCTTGACCTACGGCAATATTTTCATTATTGACCTAAAACAATTTGTAATTGTAAAAATTAGTATAAATTTATTTTTTTTAAATTCAAAAAAATACAATTTCTTGAGGGTTTTCAAAATATAATATTTAAAATGACCAAAAAATATTGATTTAAAAAAACAGTGGAGATTACTATTAAAAAAAACATTTAAAAACCTAAACAAAAAATTCGACAATTGTCAAAAATAATAGATTTAAAAAAATGTATATAACAAAGAATTTAAAAATACGAAACATTTAATAACAATTGGTAATTATCAGAAACATCTGAAATAATAACTCCCCCCCCCAAAAAAAAAACAATTGAGAAACAAATTAACCAATTAAAAAATATTTAAAAACAAAAAAGGATTATTAAAAAACAACGTAAACAATCGACAGCTAAATTTCACTAAATTTTCAGCTGCTAAAACAATAGAGAAAGAACATTTAAAAATTTATGAAGAACAGTTGATAATTGTCAAAAAGATAGAGATTTGTGAAAAAAAAACATTTGTAAGTTCACAAACAAACAAAAACAACTTTTTTCATTTCGAATTGTTTTTGGTTATTTACAACAATTATCTAAAACAAACTCCTTTTGATGATTGTTTAAAGTTGTTTTTTTTGAGAGATTAGCGTAAAAATAATTGACGATTGTTAAGAAAACATTCGCCAATTCTTTAAAAATAATTTAAATTATAAAAAAAATATTATCATATTAAAAGATAAAAATATTTAAGAACAGAAAAGAACATCATACATAGTAAACAAAAATTTTAAAGATCCTAAAAACAATTGACAAAGAAGTTCATTCCGAATAGTTTTTTTATTTTTTATAATAATTATTTACCTAAAAAATATTTTTATGATTAATAAATAAAAAATAAAGAAATAATACTACATATATTATTTTGTGGAAAATAATAATTATAGGAATAAAAACAAATAATTAGTATCCTGCGAATAATTAAAACAATTGGGATTTATGAAGGGATATTTAAAAATTGGTAAAAAGTAATAATTATCAAAATCGTAATTAGTGTCAAAGACAATTGGTTGTTAAGAAAACATTTGCAAATTCTCGAGAAAAACAATTTCATTTATTTAAAAAAATATGGATTCAAAAATATTATTAAAAAATAATTATATTAAAAAGAAAAAGCAGAAGAGAGCATAAAAAAGGAAACAATAGAAAAAATCCTTGGAAATAATTGCAAACTGTTAAAAACAATATAAAATAAAATTTTGAGTTGAAAATATTAAAAAATAATTATATTTAAAAAGATATTATTGGGAAAAAAACAGTTGCCAACTACCAAAAACAATAAAGAAAGGACTTTCATTAAAAACAATTGATAATTGTCAAAAACGCAGAGATTTGTGAAAAAAATACATTTGACAGATCCCAATAAGGAAACAATTGAGTATCATCACCAGCTGCGAAATGTAATCGGTAGAGTGGAAGAACACAAGAAGTCGTAAACTCCAATTTTTAAAGTGATTTAGTGTTTATGTATGTAAAACACAAACTAATAACAAATGGTTGACATTACTACAAATGACATTTTTATTTGTTCCAATTGTTTTTCAAGACACACTGCATTTATTGGAAAATATCATATAAATAAGACTTATTATTATTTTTTTGACATAAATATTAAATTAAAATCAACATATTAGGCATCATTGAATTCAGAAAAATGTCTATTATAAAAAAATAAGAAAAGTATATGCAGCCATTTAACAATTTAAAGTTGACTATCAGTTGTCAATGAAATTAATTTTGAAAAAAACAATATAGAGCAAAACAAGTGTTGGCTTTTATATTTCGAGAATAGAAAAGATCAATACACTTTTGTATGCGCTTGAATCAATTTTCGAAGCACTTTTTTCACTCTGATTGTAGTAGGGTGACATGGGTTAAGTGTAAATCCGGGCTAAGTATATAGTGTCGCAATCTGTGCGCGTGTCTTTGTTTGAGATTGTTTGAGGTAGCTACTATACGGCATTTTTATTATTCTCTAAAGCGCCACCTTGCGGCCAAGAAATGTATCAGAATGATTTGTATCGACATGAGAAGAGTGTAATACATTCCGGAAAATCTTCATTAATGACGGTAATCATATCTTTAAACACAATAAATATTAGTGTTGTCGTCGTTTACTCGGTTGTACATTTCCACGCCCTTTGGAAACTCTGCTGGAAAACGGGATCTAATCATAATATCTCAAAAGCGAAAGGAGTTCAGACAATGGGCTGGCATCAGGCAATATGTTAAAGATAATCCACATTTAAATTTATCAGAATTAATGGTTGAATTTTTATTGCACAAGAAAAGAAGGAAGCCAAAAGAAAAAAAATCAGTCAGAGAATATTTATGAACCTGACGCAGAATCTCCACCACCGAAAAATCGCAATGCTTTGAAAACAATCCAAGTTGATGGTGGGTACAAATGTTCCATTGATGGATGTGGTAAAAATTTTAGAAGAGAGAACTTGGCCCAAATGCATGTAAAGCATTATCATCCTGAATATGCAAAATTACTAGATTCCACCCCAAATGTGGCTGGCCGATCTAGCTTATGCAAGAACTGCTGGAGAGAATTTAGATCAACACGAAGACTAGTCCGCTTTTGTAATTAGTAATCCATACAGATTTATGTTATGTTGATATACAGGGTGACTGACGAAAAACCTTTGGTGCTGTATCTCACTTATTTTGTATCCGATTTTAATAAATAAAACATCAAATTAAATGATTTTTAAAAGACTTTAATATGAACTGTACTGATATTTTTTCTTGCGTCCAGTTTTTGACAAAAGACGATCAACTTTTTTTTTCAATTTGCACTGTATATATATTTTGTACTGATCCGCAAGGAGATTTTTTTCTGAATCTAAATTTGTAAACGATTTTATCCATTCATCAAACCAAAGTCGAGAAATTGAGGATAAAAAAAATCAAAATCAAATACCCATAGTAAACAATATTCCAAATGTCAAAAGTGACAGTGTCAGTCATTGGTACAATACTGCAATGATTTTTAATAATTTCATAATAAAAATGTTGCAAGATTTCAAAAAATAATTATTAAATAACAGATTTCAATTCTTAAAGAACCATTTTGCAAACATTAAAAAAACAATTGACATTTATCGAAAACAATTTTTAAAAATGAAAAAAAAAACTATCGATGAAAATTTCAAAAAAATTTACTTTGCGATCATTAAAATATTAAACAGTTTACAATTCTTCAAAATCAGTTTGGTACATATTTTAAAAAAATCTTAAATACAATTGTTAACAGTTAGTTATGTTTTCCCAGAAAATGCGCATTACTTTTATAATGAACCCGTATAACAATTAATTAAAATTGTCAGAAACGTAAAAACAATACACCACCCAAAAAAAAATAAAACCGATTAAAAAAAGGTAACCAATCCAAAAAATATTTAATAACAAAAAAGATCGTTAAAACAGCGAATAAAAACAATCCATAACTGGTCAAAACAATAGAGAAATAAGATATGAAAATTAACAACAAAAAACAGTTGAGAATTGTTAAAAAAAGAACTACTAGGGAAGTCACTATTTTTATTTTTCATTTCGAATAGTTTTTGATTACTTATTTATAATAATAATCTAAAAAAATATTATGATAATTATTTTAAAAGAAATAATTTCTATAAACGCAGAGATTAGCGTAAAAATGACAATTATTAAGAAAGCATTTGCAAACTCTTTAAAAATTATCTAAATTATAATAAAAATTATGGACCCAAAAGTATTATTAAAAAATAAATATATTTAAGAACAGAAGAGACTACTAAAATAAAGAAACAATGGAAAAAATCTCCAAATACAATAGACAACTATCAAAAACAATAAAGAAATAATATAAAGACGTTCATGATAAACAATTGGTAATTGTCAAAAACGTAGACATTTATTTAAAAAAAAAACATATGAAAGTTCAAGAAGAAAACAATTAAGAAAACCATTGCTTCTTCCTTCATTTCTAATTGTTTCTAATAAGATTTACCTAAAAATTCTTTTGATGATTTTTTTAAATTGCTTATTGCAAAATTAAGAACAAATAATTATTATCCTACAACAATTACAATCATAAATTAAACACAATTTTTTAATATGCGTTAAAAAACAATTGATAAACAGGTCACCATTGATAGTTAATTATTAAAAAAAGTTTACAATTGTTAAAGAACAGGTTTGTAAATATTTAAAAAAAAACAATTGACAATTCTCAAAAATATTATTTAAAAATTAAAGAAAAAATAAATGTTAGGAAACAAAAACAAAATTTAAAAAAAACAAATTCTTCAGCACTTAATGTTTTGTAAATAATTAATAATTTTGTTAAAATGAAAAATTAAATCTACAGCTGTCAAAATAATAAAAATCGTTTAACCATTTCTGTAAAAAGAAACATATTTTTCATAAACTAAGTCCAAATAAGAAAAACAATTGACGATGCCTTTATGGTAATTAAAAAACAATTTAAAATTCTTAAATAATAGTTTTGTAAATATTTAATAAAATAATTTTTAAAAAAAGTTTTGCAAACATAAAAAAAACTGATAATTCTAAATAAAAACGAATGTTAAAAACAAAATAAAAATATCAGATAACAAAAGAGAATACTAGAGAATAAAAGAGAATTACACAGAACAGAATAGAACAAAAGAAAATCTCAGAGAACAAAGAAGAGAATATAGCATAAAAGAACATCAGAAAACAGAAGAGAACAAAAGAGAACAGCAGATAACTCAAAAGAACAACAGAGAACATCGGAGAACCGCAAACAACAGAAGAGAATATCAGAGAGCAAAAGAAAATTTTACAGAACAGAGAATAGAAGAGAACAAATGATAATATCAGAGAACAGCAGATAACAAAAGAGAATATTAGGGAACAGAAGAGAATAACACAGGACAGAAGAGAACAAAGGAAAAAATTAAAATTGTCACCTTTTCTTTTTCGCTGCCTTGTATTACCTAAATCACTTTTTGAACGTTTTGTGCTAAGCATGTGTACATCTTTCTTATCTTTACATCTTAGTGCTAAAAACCGTGGGATGAAACATTTTCTCTCATTCATTTGTTTTCTGTTCTTTCGCGCAGTTCCAACTACATTTGTATCTTATTCTAGTAATTATAAATATAATTGTGGAGACGAATACCAATTGTCCACACATTGTAGGTAGCTTCTAGGACAACACACTCTGACGTCGATTTATCAATTCCCGATCTGCGCAAACCAATTTTTTAAAACAATTATTGTATTTGTGATGAAGACTCGCAAAGTCTATAGATTTGTATTCCAATTCGCGCTCCTTTCAGTGGATTGAACTGAATATAATTCAAACGTCTTTTGACTTTCATGAGAGAATATAGTGATACAGCGCTTTCTGAAGTATAGATTTTCTATGTATTATTCGGATAAACAACTAGATTTCTGATCTTCCTAATTGTATCATTTGTGTGCAACCTATTCCGAGAAATTGTGGCTGCAAAAATTGGTTTATTATACTTCTTTTTCACAAATATGAACTCAATTTAGATTTTTTTACTTAAGACATAATACATAATGAGACATATTCTTTCATTTCACCCTGAGTTACTGAAAACCACAAAAAACCGGGGGAATAATGAAGATAATTTAGATTTACCTTATTTGTAATTGTAAGGTGTCATAAACAAACGTCAGGCAATTGTTTGCGATCAACGCCTGCCTCTTAAATTCAGATGACGAGTCAGACTCGTCTACCGTAACTTCGCCCAAGTAAGCGGATGACGAGTCTCACTCTTCAAATGTACCCAAAGGGTTAATAAATATATTTTTCCAAGAAAATGCGCATTACTTTTATAATGGACCCTGTATAACAATTGGTAACAATCAGAAACATGAAAAATGTGAAAAAAAAAACAAATTAATTAGAAAAATTATATTAAAAAATATATTTTAAAAACAAAAGGGATTATTGAAAAATCTCTAAAAACAATCCATAACTGTTTAAAATAATGGCTAAAAATCGAAGTAACTTCATCGATTACCCAATGGCAGCACCTAGATCAACCCTAGACAACCCTTGTGTATTCTTCACCACTGTTTCCATCAACTTAAAAGATATTATTATTAACTTTACTAAATATAGTTGTATATATTATAGGGTGGTCCACTTAATATGATTATTATATATGTATATCAAAATATACAGAATTTTAACAATAAAAAGGTTGAAACAAATAATATTACTCAAATTAATGTTTTTTTCGTGAAAGCAATAATTACAATCAACTACCTGGTATATTAATAGCCACCTTTTCTCCCTTTCTCTCCCTGATGTTCCTCGAAAGGGTTTTAAACCTCGGATGTCCGGGGAATATGGCGCCATCTGGAAAGAATAGTGACCTCGTGGCGCCCTCATTCGGGGTGGGTTTCGTGGGTGGATCCGTGAAGTTCTCGCAGCCCAATCTGTAAACGAATAATAACAATCATAACACGTGTTAAAAATGGGTTTATATTTGGATCCTGTACGAAAACGTGTTATTAACACATTTATGCACAATCAGTTTCCCAGAAACATTCATCGCATTATCCGCGATGATTAGCAAAATTCCAAGGACATCGCATTTATTTAATAAAACCGTTGAATAGATAAGTCTAATTTTATCTACTGTTGTGGCATGTGTCACATTAATTCTAGTGGTTTCGCCTCATTCATAAAGTTTATTGCATACGCGTTACGTAATTATTAACAGATGCGCTTCTGAATATTGAATGTATGTAAAATCTCAATTGTAAATTTGTAATTTTAATACGTATTGTAATTAAGCAATTACATTCCAGTACTCGATTTAAAAATTTAAAAAAAATACATGAATTATTTATGACACATTAATTTAATCAATACTGGTTATTTTTCCAGGTGTTCTATTTTAAAATGTGGCACATTTTTGTCGTTAATTTTTCAGAAATTTTCGGAATAAAATATGTTTATTAGTATTTACTAAAACAGTTTCTACATAGTCCGTCAAATTATAGTGCTGGTTTCATGAGTATGATTCAGCAAATTCTTAATGTCAGTATATTCTTGATAAAATCGAGTGTTGCGATTTTACACAGCATTTATTATTATTATAAAAAAAAACGCCCTAGAATAGAAATGGTAGAAAGGTTAAAGATTAAATAAATCAATTTATTATTTAAAGTATAACTTTAAGGGAAACTATAAATAAAATTTCTGAATATAAACATGTAATTATATTTCAACATTTTAGATTCAGAATGAATATGAGATGATTGATTGTGTATCCTAAAATATTTGATAAAATAGAATAGAAAACAAAGATGATTTTTTTAAAATTATTTTTGCAATTCCCCCATTCGATTAATAATGCTGTCAAAACTTTACAAAGGCATTACGAAGATCCAGCGAGAAATATGAGACCTTAACCTTAATACGAAGAAATATACTGTAATGATTGTTGAGTTACGTGAAGATGAACTACACTATTAAATGAAATATTTAGTCTTCATTCTTCAAAAAAAACTTAGTTTAGTATTGATAATGGTGACGTCGTGGCCGTAATGTACATTTGCAATTAATACATTTTGCAAAGAAGAAATTTCATTTTCAATTTTCAAGTCCAAAAATAGCCGGAATTTCTTTGCAAAATATACTTGATTGTTTTTCAAATACAACTCTGACCTTCTTCAAAGTGCCAGCCATTAGCATTAATGTATTTCTCCAAACGTTCATTACAGTATTGGAAGTACCTTTTAAATTTGCCGTCTATGATACATGCTAACATTGGCATGAAATTGTGTTTTATCTTCGGGACCAGGAAATAGTCCGAGGATGCTAAATTTGGAAAATAGGATGCAGAAGTTAAGATAGTCATCTTCATTGAGGTAAAAAAAGTAGAGAACACTGAGAGACGTATGCGACATGAATGTTACAGAGCCGGACGTTTCTGCACAGTCTTTTCATAACCTTTAAATGGAATTAATAATTTATTGTCTTTTTTTGCCAACAAATTTTAATAATATGAAACGTCTGATGCCAAAAAATACAGGTAACTATCGTTATTGTGAGGTGAGCCAGTTGACTTCCAATGAGGTAACTGTTGTTTACATTCTGCATCAAACCTAAAGTACCATGACACATCACCTGTGATGATTTTCTTTGTGATGGATTGTCTTTGAAGGCGACCTTCATTTCATGATAGGATTTACGCAAGGATCCATAAGAAGTCTCAGTACAAATTTGGTATCACTCTTCGCATCCCCAAATCAACGCTCTAGGACAACCCGGATGAGTCCTTTAGTTGGTTAATTTTAATTGGTCAGATAACGTATTTTGCCAATATTATCTTCGCTTCGAGCAATGAAGTTAAAGGGCGACCTTCAATGGCCATTTTTTCCTTTTAAAAACCGAAAAATCAATCCGTATACTTGAGTTATTAGGAGCATGTTCTTTGTAACCTGTTTGCACAATAATAACAATTTTGGCTACATTCTTGTCGTACAAAAAAAAATTCACAGGGACATATGCTTATAAGAAAAATGCCGAAAAGAATGCTAGAAATACAGAATTAAGAGTTTCTGGAAACGGGATTTGATACAATCGCCGATTTTCTTCGGGGGTAACCTTCTTGGTTAAAAATTTAAGCAGGAAAACAATCGTAGAAGTATCAAAAACTCCCGAATGAGGAAATAATATCATGATGATTGCAAGGCCAATTTTGACGAGCCATTTGGAAAGATAATTGAAAATGTTTTAACTGTCTGGTAAGAAAATGACGATTGCCAAAAATAAATGCATTGAGCATGTTAAATGACAAATGAGGATTTGGAAGAGGAGGAGGAAATCTGACCAAGAAACTCATCAATGAAACGACCGTTTATTTCGGCCTACATATTGGACGAAATTCACAAGCAAGAAGAAAAAAGGAACAATGTTTCTTCACAAGATTTCTATTGACAAACATACGCAACATACGTGGTAACTAGTAGTATTAATATTTAAAAGCTAAGGAATATCACAAGCTAAGGAATAATCAAAAGGTAATTTATATATTATATATAATATATGGACGATTCTATCCCTCGTCTTTCACCTCGAGATCTTGGATTGATTTGAAAAAAGGTTTTTTATTACAGAATTTCTATTGATACACATCCATTAAAACTTGCTGTGGTATCTAGTAGTAAACGTTTTTTTTTTAAATAAAAACAAAGAATCTAACATCCGTCCTAAGTTTAATGATTGTTGTGTTACGTGATGATGCGCTACACTATTAAATGAAATATTGAGTCTCATTTCTTCATATTCGTTCAAAAAGTAATTTGATTTATAAAAATAAATTAAATAGATACAATTAATCGCTATTGTTGCGTCTCCCTGACGCCACAACGCCACTTTCACATTCCTTTCTAGAAAAAATGCAAATCCACCATTTAGGCAATTGGGCCCGCATTTTTCCTAGGAAGAAAATCTCTTATACGCTCCTCGGGATGCGGGCAAAATCACCATAACTATTAAACATTTTCTGTTAATTTTTGTATATTTTTTGTTAAACCTTTGAAGGGAACAGTGCTCCCTACAAGCAACTCAAAAACACCATGTGAAAAAAGTTAACCGCTTACAACGGTCGTTTGTGTGCTCAGTGGAAACTAACCCCACGAAAACAAAAGAGCTATGACAACAAAATGTGTTTTGGCATAATCAGCAATTCTCTTTAATATTAGCCATAAACAGAACAATATTATGAATAATGCAATGGATGTTTTACCCTAAACAGCAGTGGAAATTTCCAGCATGTGATTTTCTTGCAAATTTACCATACATTTTGCAACTTTATCAACACACATCGGGATTAACTTCAGCAGCACTCATTGTTGTGTACAACAATGGCTAAAGCAATATTTTATCCCTAATGGAACTAATAGAATTAACAATCACAAATCGATAAAGAACTCATCGATAAAGCAGAGAAGAAAAGTTTTGTAACCAGGAAGGAGGTACTACAGTTTGCTGCCTCAAAGAATAAAGCCAAACAAATGGTATTCATTTAGTAATTAAGATATAGCTTGAATGTTAATATACAAATGAAAAATTTGTTCAAAATCTTTATAACAGTAGTGAATAAACCTATTAAATTTTACCAATTGCTTCTGTGAAAAGCTTACTCTCGATTTTGTAATTTCAACAGCACTTTGAATGATTGCATGCATTAGGTACGATACAAGATATTGTGTTTTTTTAAACTTCTTAACGGTCCCTAGATAACCGCTGCCTCAAACTAAAGACAACTAAAGTTTGTAATTACTAAATTACTAATTAAAAACCATAAGAAATAAGAATATTTTTATCAATAACTAGAAAAATCCTTGATACCAAAATTTTGAAATACCCAAAAACGTTGGAGCAAAAGATGAACTGTCAATAAAGAATTTAATCCAAGCATTCACAAAATAACGACAACAATGAAAACGTAACAAGAACTATTGAATTAAAAATAAACAGAGTGCCGACATCATTAAATGTCTACAGATTAAAAATTATACTAATGAAGATAATGATGAGAAAATTATCACCAAAAACAGATTAATCTTCATCAGCAATAATAACAAAAACTGTCGAAAATAATTCATCAATAATGGTCGGAATAATTTGTGAAGATATTAAATTGAATTTATATTTATTTTTTAAGTAATTAAAAAAGTTTTGAGACAACATTAACAATCGTAGAATCATTGATACGGTACTGAAATTCCTTCTTGAGTTACGTAAAGATTTATTCCAAGTTCATAGATACAATGTTTGCTTAGAGTAAAAATATCTTTAAAAACTTTATCCACAGCCATGGGAAGAGAGTACAAAAAATACATCCAAACCATCTTCATTATTATCAATCACAAATGAAACTATTGAAAATTAAAGATAAATAGTTTGCTTAAAACATTACAAATCTTCAAATTAGGAAATATTCAATTAAAACAATAATTACCATCAAAAATAATTTTTGTCTAAAACATGTACACACTGAAATAATACAAATAAATAGTCCGCCCAAAAGATTAAAGATCCACAAAACAAATAGCAGTAAAAAAATATTCATCGTCAACCATCATAAGAAGAATTGATGAAAATAATCTTCGTCAAAAATCATAATAATCTTTATTAAGAACTATAGAAGGAGATAATTTTTCTTTGGAGCATTAAATACTTTTAACAACTATAAGAAGAGAACAGTTTTGTTCAAATCTTCTTCAATTAAAGTTTATTTATGAAGTATTTGTTAAAAATCTCTACAAATTAAAGTTTAAAAAAATCTATTAAAGATTAACGACTGCTTTTGTTAAAAACTTGTCATGAACTTTACAATTTTAACGACATTCATTGTGTTCTAGGATATTTAAAACAAGATTTGATGCATGATAACACTGATAGTTTTAATATCCGTGCATTGAAATTCCAGATCGAAGTGTAGATGAAACGTACATAATATTTCTTGAACCAAACAAACCAAGTGTAATTTAAATTTAAATCTTCAGCGTCCAAATGTTTCCTAACCTCAACTGTTAATTGTCTGCGAAATTCATTAGGGGATTATTATCTGATTTCTTTTTAATTTTTGTACAGTATGTTTCAGATACTGTTCTGGCCTTTATATACATTTTTTGAAAAACTTTCTCTTTGTAAACATTATGAAATAATTATTATTTAGTTTCCCTAACCTTTAGTGAATTATTTCAATCATCTGGAGGGTTTATAGCTATTATATAGTCCAAACTAAATGCAAATGTGCTTAGTTAATCAACTAAGGAGGGCCAAAAGTACTTATCAGTTCTACGTTTCTCTGTCACGAATAATTTTTCACTTTCTACCTTAGAACTTTATTGCACGGTCTTTAATTGCCATCAAAAACAATTTTTGTCTAAAACATGTACAAACTAAAAGAATTCAAATAAATAGTTCGCCCAAAAGATTAAAGATCCACAAAACAAATAGCAGAAAACGTCTTTATTAACGTTGGAAAAGATTGAATTATCAAATTTAAACTTAGAAAACAAACTCCAAAGCAAGGTCCACAGGGAGGAGTACTGTATCCTCTTCTGCGGAACATCGTGATAGATTACTTGCTGAAGAAAATAAATAAATCTGACTTCCAAGCCATAGGATATGCAGATGACATAATAATTCTGCTATGAAGGTGTGCTCGGTGAACTAATGCAGAGTGCCCTCAATACAGTAGAGACATAGTGTAAAGACAACGTCCTCTCGGTAAATCCAACTATGGCGGAATTGATGCTTTTTACCAACAAAAAGAAAGCGAACAGAATGAAGCTGCCCAGGATATACAACACAACACAAACTCTGACTTCTCTTTTAAAGTATCTGGGAATTATCCTAGATCCTAAACTGCACTGGAGTAATCATCTTCAAACCAAGGTACGAAAGGCGAGCATAGCGTTCTGGCAGTGTTGGAGGATCGTTGGGAAATCATGAGGACTATCACCCAGAATCACCATGTAGCTGTAGCAGTTTTTTTTTGTGTGGACAAGGGTTAAACTCAAAACTACAACAAGTAAGCTATAGTACATTGAACGTCTAGCACGTATGGGAATTAATGGCTCGATAAGCACCACATCAAGGTCAGTAATAGAGGTGTTATTATCTCTAGCTACTACACACATTAAAAAAAAAACAAGAAAGGAAAGAAAATATGCCTACACCTATATTTTGTACCGAACTGAATCTGAAACTAAAAATACCCTTGAAGGAACACTCTACGACTATTCAGGCGGAAATCACAGGGATACTTGTTTGTGCCCAAAAAATAACTGAAATATGGATAAAAAGAGAAAACATCTGCATTCACACAATAAACAGTAAAATCAGTATTGCTATCTTAACACATCCCAAGGTCTCATCAAGTCCGGCAAAAGAATATGTTATGGCACTGGAGACGGCATCTGTACATAAAAAAATTATCCTATCCTGGTCCACACAAAGCAAGGTGGAAGAACGATTGCACTTGTGCTCATTTAAGAAACACAATACGAACATCTACCACTAAAATTGCACAATATTGTGTTAACCAAAGCAGATCAGACCTAAAATCCCTGACTGGGATCCTAACCTCCAGTAGAGAGTGCAATGAGGAAGTGCGGTCGGCGGGGCATCTACTGCGCTACTGTCCTGCTCTGGCAACATTAAAAAAGATCCTGCTGAGAACATCATGGCCAAAACTTTTCCAGCAAAATCCTCGACTTTATCTTTTTAAGGTAGTTCTTCTATCAGTGAAGAATCATACTGTGACTTTGTCGTCCTCCCTTTTATCCGTATCCGTATCCGTTCCCGTCACAATAAAAGTGTCCAAGATCAATTTCCTCTCCTCTTATCAAATTTTTAGGCTTATGTAAGAATTGGATAACTAGTTCTTTACCAAAGCTGATTATTTATCTTTCTCTTAAAAAATCACATATTTCCCCTGAGTTAATAGAAAGATGGAAGGGTAGGCAAATGGAATAATTGCATAATTTAAATCATTACGAATAAAAACACTTTTGAGTCAAATCGTGTGAGAATTTTTTTGAAAATTCAACTATTCATTTCGTGCGTATACAATTTAAATTCAATAGTACATTAACATATATTCAAAACTTTACTACCGAATACAGTATTATGCAATCATGGTGATAACGACGTTATTTTCAAAAGGTAATAAGTTTTAATAATAAATACTAAAGTGACTGATCGATTGAAGTTCCTTGATTCCATACAATTTGTCGTAAGATGTGTGAAATCTCATGGGGATAACCACGTTATTTTCAAAAGGTAATAAATATTAAAATAATAAATAGTGGTATAAAAAATTATTTTCATTTAATCTTTTTTTTAATAAATACTTAAATGGCTAATCGATTGAAGTCCCTTGATTCGATACGTGTTAAAATTTGTCGTAAACTGTGTGAAATCTAAAAGAGGGAACCAATTTATGTAGAACCACAATACAAGTTTGACATTTCTATAAAACTAATTGGATTGATATTAAGAAGACTTATGACTGAACCGAAATATTCTAAATCCATTGGGAATATTATGCGTGACGATATTCTTCATAATGTGCATTATTGTGTCAGGTATATTAATTATTCTTAAATAAATTATAATTAATCTATTATTGAAAATGATAGTAGACCGACTATGTAGTAGTTCATTTACCCTTTTAATCTATTATTATTAATCGTGAATAGAATGGGGCAATTTTACTTGCAGTTAGTTAAATCATTGCGTGTGCGTCATAGACATCTGAAAATAATTTCCTAGAAGATTTTCATGCGCTTACTGCCTCCGTAATAAATTATCATCTTAAACAAGGGCACGAAATAATTAATCGGCTATTTATGACACCCACATGATAAATCGTTAATCCACGATTCACAATTTTGACCATAAACTGGAAAATTGAAAATAGTGGGTACAACTCTGATGATCTTACATATAAACATTTTGAACAAAAACAAACAATTTAAAATTATACATACACATTAAAACTGTTAATATTTCAAACAATTGAAGAAGATAAAGAAAAATCGATTTGAATATTTGATGGTATTTGAATAAGTTGTAATTGAAACACGACAATATTTTAAAAATTACACAGTGACTATAGTTTCGACTATAAGCTAGTTATTATCACGTTTAATTTGACAATGACTAGCTTATAGTCGAAACCAGTCACTGTGTATTTTTTTAAATATAGTGGTAAAACCAAGTTATCGTGTTTCAATTATAAAAACGATTTGCTTTAATAATGTTAATTGATGAGTTACTTGAAGATGATACAAAAATAAAATAACTTGTAATCATTTTCTCCACAGTTTATTTTTATTTAGTTAGCTAAATGTAAAGATAAACAGTGGAAAAAGTGAAATGAAAATACTCTATAGTCACCTAATAAATCCTGTGTGTGATATCAACGAAGTGTATTTTCATTTAAAGTTCCTGATTAAAGATGTATCACAAAGTGATGGCTTCAAGCATTAAACATATTGTGGAGAAAGTATTTTATTATTTCTTTACAGAGTTGAAATTTTACAAAATCAATAAAACAATTGGATTATTATTTTAGATAGGAAAGTTAGATTTCACTTTCTTCGCAGTATAATAATGGGTTTCATTTTGATATTTCAAAAAAAACGAGTATATTTTAAAAGAAATCAATGGATATTTATTTCATTGTAAAGAGAAAGGTATGCCATTAACGATGAAAAACAATATCAGCCAAATGGCCGCCACGACTACGGTTGCAAGCTATCCTATCCTTTTCATGAAATTTTCCATGACCAATTCGCACATTTGCGGCTGTATGTCCTCGTTAACTTCACGAATTCCATCTTTAAGCTCTTGAATCGATTGTGGAGCATTGGCATAGACCTTATCTTTCACGTGAACCCAAAGAAAAAAGTCTAAAGGTGTTAAGTCACAAGATCTCGGGGGCCAATTGTGATCACCTCTTTGGTTTGCGATTGTTTCGTTGCTTGTGTGGCACATAGCGCCGTCTTGTTGAAAATAAACGTCGTCCACATCAATATCTTTCAATTCCGGCCATAAAAAATAATTAATCATAGCTCGATAACGCAATCCATTCACTTTAACAGTTGCACCAGCCTCATTTTCGAATAAGTAAGGTCCAATCACACCGCCAGTCCAAAAACCGCACCAAACAATGACATGTTGAAGATGGAGAGACTTTTCAATAAGCATTCTTGGATTTTCCGAGCCCTAAATGCGGCAATTCTGCTTATTCACGTAGCCTCTGAGGTGAAAATGAGCCTCATACTGAAGATGATTTTTCAATGAAAATACGGATAATTTTGATGCGTTTTAAGGACCCAATCAGCAAAGATACTGATGAACGACCGACATGAGTTCTTGTGTTAACTGAACTTTAAAAGCCTTCAAACTTAAGTCTTTATGCAAAATACGGTGTAATGTCGTTTTTCGAATGTCTAATTCCAAAGATCGACGAGGAATCGACAAATCTGGTTTTTCGTTAATACTATTGGCTACAGCAGCAATATTCTCAATTGTTCTTGCAAACGGTTTCGATTCTTCACATCACTCAGTTGTCCCAACAGATTAAATTTTTTAACCAGTTTTCTTATTGCTGGCCGACAAGGTGCTTCACGATGACCCAAAAGTGCTTCAGTTTGGCGAACTGTAACTGCAAAATTTTCACCATTTCTGTAGGGAATTTTAATAATTTCAATGCGTTGTTGAAGTGTGTATGGTTGCATTTTTATTAATGGCATAGTTTTTACATGTCACATGTCAAAACATGACAGCTATAAAAGTGACAGCTGCCCAGCTATTCAAAATGAAACCTCTTATTGGAAAACTCTTTACAACCTATGTATTATATTGAAGAAAATGAAATCAAACCTGAATTATTTAATCTCTTCGCGTAATTCAACAATTAAACCAACAGAAAAAAATTGCAATATAATGAAGCAAATAATAGTTATTTAAGGTACAAGTGTAAAAAGTGATGCTTTATTGCACGAACTGGCGTTTAAAAACACGAGCGAGGAACGAGCGAGTTTTTTTAAAGCCAGGAGTGCAATAAAGAAACTTTTTACATGTGTGCCTTACAAAATTTTATCTTCGATCGTAAAGGATTTCAAAAAATATATTCTTATGAGAAATATTTTAATGTCATTTAGATAATTCAATTAATGAAAACATATTTTACCCGCAGTGCACTAATGAAAGCGTTACTTAGCAACCAGTAAACAAGTTGCACAAATGTCGGCCGCCATTATTATTTATGGAAAAAATGTTCGCTTTATTGTAATCGCTTCTACTTGCATTAAATGAAATCTTCAGAGTTTATAAATCTGCCATTTGGTTTGTATTATATATTTTATTTATAGTTTATTAGTTATTTGTATCAATTAATAAAAAAATAAGTTTTTCGTCGAAAATTTGTACTATAATATATTCATCTGTCAAATTTGACATTTCTGTGCAACAAAAACAGTTTGACATTAGCGTGCAATAAAAACGTAAAAAAGCACTAGTGCTTTAAAAAGCCACTTTTACAATGAAAAATGATGCAAAAAGCGTCTACTTTTTGTACGATCGTAGATAAAAACAATTTAAAACTTACTTAAACAATTGTAATTTTAACAAAAAAATTACTATTGAATTGACGAGGCGGATACATATGAAAACTGAGTAGTCAACTGTCTGATGAAGCCCCTGTGTGGTGAAACATGTTGCACTGTTCAACAATAAATGTGAAACCCTCCCAACTGTGTTGTTTTATTTCAAAAAAAATAACAGCTTGTTAAAAGCATTAATTAAAAACCAACAAGCGACAATAAAGAATTTTCAAATGAAAAGTAATAAATTTAAAACTTAAATAGTAACAGTTTCAATTTAAAAGAGAAATATCTGGAATTTAAAGAATAATTTCTTTAATATAATTTAAATTTTATCAAACTTTTAAATTTTGCTAATGAAATAAAATAGAATTTTTTGAAAATTCACATAAAAAAATACAATTTATAAATTCTAACAAAAAAAGCAAAACTCAAAGCTGTTAGTATATTTAAAACAATTGAAAGTTTGCTATAAACAATTATATTTTGTAACAGCTGAAACTCTAAATGAAATCGTTTAAAATATGCTTGAACAATTAAAATTTTAACTAAAAAAATTAATAATTGGTAATTCATTTGATATTGTATTAAGAAAAAACAATTAATAATTTGTAAAAATAAACAATTGAATATTTAAAAAAAACAGCTGAAAATGCCAATTGGATTTTTACAAAAGAAAACAATTGTAAGAAAATCATTCATAATTTGCTTAATTTTTATTAATTAACCTTAATGGCTAAACTTCGCCCATTTTTTTGAGCAAATAAAGATGTCTATTATTATTATTATTAATTCTAACAAAAACAAATTAAAGGTGCTGAAATTTTAGATAAAAATGCAATCTATAATTTTTAAATTGATAATAAATTGATAATAAAATAATAATTTTCAAGGAAAACCAATTAAAAAGTGCTTGAAACAATTACAAAACATTTCTTAATAAGTACAAATGATAATTCTTACAAATTATTGAAACAATTGAAATGTTTCAAACAATAACATTTTTTTAGAAAATTTACAATTGTTTTATTATAGTTTTTAATTGTTACCATATTTTTTTGTAAAATTTGAATGGTTCCAATCGAATTTTCAATTTTTATTTTTTAGAAAATTTACTGTCTTGTTTTTTTGTAAAATTTCAATTTTAATTTGAATATGTTTTTCTTTTTTTTTAGAAAAGTTAAAACTGATTTATTACAGATTTTATTGCTATTGTTTTTCAAGTAATTAGGAAAATTTTAAAATTGTTTTAAGTGAATTTTCGACAGTTTTTTTTAGAAAAAAAAGTACTTATTTCAACTTATTGCAGATTTTTCATGAAAGTTTAACACTGTTTTATTATAAACCATATTGTATGCCATTGCACCAATAAACTTAATAATAATAATAACTTTATTAACGGGATTCACCCTAAGTACATTAGAAAAAAAATACAAAATAAATCAACATTGAGAGAAATAAATAAATAAAAATAAAACAACAAACTCATCTAAACTATGTACTTAACAACTAAACAACAATTAAAGCTAAATAGTAATAATAATAAACAAACGTAAATAAATTTAGTAAAGATATTATTTATTCGTAAAATTTCAATTGTTTTAAGTCCATTTTGAAATATTTAAAAAATGCAGTTTTTAATTGTAAAATTCGACTTGTTCCAAGCGAATTGTTATTCGTTTTTCCAGAAAATTAACTCTTTTAATTTTTTTCAATTTTGTATTCAAACATGTTTTTTTTAGAAAATTTACACCTGATTTATTTCCGATCTCAATTTTTTCAGTTAATTTGTAAAATTCCAATTGTTTTAAGTGAATTTTCAAAAGTTTACTACTAAACATC
Source organism: Ontholestes murinus (assembly GCA_963969525.1). Lineage (NCBI taxonomy): Eukaryota > Metazoa > Arthropoda > Insecta > Coleoptera > Staphylinidae > Ontholestes > Ontholestes murinus. The sequence continues at coordinate 57,093,495 of OZ018393.1, read as the reverse complement.
TTTATTCACAGAATGAAAATAAAATATAATACGTTTAATGTATAAAATAAAATAAATTCTAACATAATTGGTCTTCTGTTTCATGGCTCAAAAGTTTATTTTTATTTGTTTTAACTGTTTTATTACAATTTTTATAATGAAAGTTTAGAACTGTTTTAACGCAGATTTCATCTAATTCTTTTCTTTGTAAAATGTCAATTGTTTTAAATGAGTTTTGAATGATTTGTTTTTCAGTTTAAACTATACAATTAAATTTTAATGGATTTAAATAATAATTAAATATTACAAGTCACATAACAAATGCTTTTTTCTCATTTTCCGCCCGTAATATTTCAATTGTTTTACATGCATCTTCATTTTATTTATTCGATACAAAAGTTGGAGTTGTTTTATTACACATTTTAATTTTTTTCGGTTTTTTTCTTTCGAAAAAATTCAAATTTTAAAAATAAATTTTCAAATGCTTTTCTTAAGAAAATTTGGTAGTGTTTTTTTACAATTTTCAATTGGTTCCATTATTTTTTTGTGAAATTTTAATTGTCCTAAATTTCAATTTTGAACTTAATAAGTTTTTTTAGGAAATTTACAACTAATTTATTACAGATTTCAATTGTTTTATTTTTTCAGTTAATTGGTAAAATTTCAATTGTTTCAGTAAATTTTCAAGTCTCTTTAGATTTTTTTTTACTTGTTTTAACTGTTTTATATCAGATTTTTTCGTCAATGTTTAAAACTATTTTATTACAGATTTCAATTTTGTCTTGTAAAATTTCAATTGTTTTTTTTTTCTTCTCCTAAATCAATTGTTTTAAATTAATTTTACCTGTTATATTTCAGATTTTTCCGTGAATGTTTAAAACTGTTTTATTACAGATTTCAAATTTTTTTTTTTGTAAAATTTCAATTGTTTTTTCTTCTCCTAAATCAATTGTTTTAAGTTAATTTTGATTTTTTTTTAATAATTCACAACTGTTGCAGTTTTTAATTGTTTTTATTACTACTACTACTAAACATCTTTATTCACAGAAGGAAATAATACATGTAATGTATACAATAAAATAAAATAAAATAAAATAAATTCTGTTGTTGTCTTCTTCCGTGTCATGGCTATCGACCGGTGGTCTTTCAGCCCTGTTTTTATTATTATTTGTTAAATTTCAATTTTCAATTTGAATATGTTTTTTTTTTAATTTACAACAGATATATAACAGATTTCATTTTGTTAAGTTTATTAGTAAAAAATCACTTGTTTGAAGTGAATTTTCAAATGAATTTTTTTTTGAAAAAATATACTTGTTTCAACTGTTTAATTGCAGATTTTAAAGTCCTTCTAATCTTTCAATGGTTTGTTGCATAAAATGTAAAATTTCAATGGTTTTTTATACGTAATTCAATTGTTTTAAGTGAGTTTTGAAATAGTTTTTTACAACTTCACAAATTCAAAAACTTTTTTATTACAATTTTTAATTGTTTATTTTTTGCAAATGGCAATTTTGAATTTGGATTTTTTTAAATTTTTAATTGGTATATTACAGATTTCATATTTGTAGAGTTATTAGTAAAATTTCAATTGTTTTAAATGAATTTTAATTTTTTAAATTTACAACTTAATAAAATATAATTGTTTTTTTTTTCAAAAATTTAAATGTTACAAATGAAATAACAAATGTTGTTTATTTAATTTTTTTCCTATAACATATTTCAATTGTTTTCTGTGCATTTTTTTTTTGAAAATTTGGAAATGTTTTGTTACAGAATTAATTTTTTTTTTCGTAAAAATTAAATTTTTAAAAATAATAAGTGTTTTATTACATTTTGGATTGTTTACATCTTGTTTTTTTTTGTAAAATATCATCCAGATCCATCGCATAAAATAAGAAATTCACCTAGCGTACTCTTGACCTACCTCAATGGATTGTGCATTAACGCCGGTCAGGAGTACGCTTGGTCAACATACCGTTTATTGTGGTAGGTCAAGAGTACGCTAGGTTAATGCATAAGAATAAGCTAGGTAAAGCAATGGTTTAGTGTGGTAGGTCAAGAGTACGCTGGAATCAAGCAGAAAACTTGTGAAACAGTTTATACTAAAAAAAATATTAGATCGTTGATAATTAAAATAAATTATTACGAAAAAAAAATGATATTTACAAAATTAATTTGTCTTTTTTTGTTTTATTTTGGTATCCTGAACGTTCAACTTTTTTTTTACTTTGACATTTACCTTGACTATTTTTTGGTGTTATTTAAATTAATTTTTAGGTATTTCTCAATATAAATAAGTAAGAATATTAAGGAGGAAGAATTTTTAATTATAATTTTAGAAGTAGTGGCAATTATTTTTGAATTTCATTTTTAATGTTATTACAAATTTTAAAAAAAGTTTTAACACATCCACACAAATAAATTACTAAGTTCTAATAGTAAACCATTGTTATGAAATTTCCTAATTATTTCAACGATAAAATGAAATAGGGCTTAGCATATTTAAAAAAATAATTCAGTAAATAGTTGCGCAATTATTTAGCTCCTCTTTTATCACTTAACCTACATAAATATTTGTAGATATGATATCTATTTAAGTTGGATGACATTGAAATCAATGGCAAATATTACACCTTTTCCAATGAAATCATTAAGTGAGGTAATACAAAAATAAGTAATGTTACTTATTTTCAAATTGTATTTAAACAATAATTGTTCAGTAACATGTAAATATTACATAGTAATATATTCTTACTTTCCCTGTACAAAGTAAGGGAAAATATTGTGAATGTGTTTTTTTTTTTAAATTATTTGTTGTAGTTCATTATTTATGGTAAAACAGTAAATACATTTATTACAAAAGCTTATTTAATAGTTAGTTTAATATATAATTGCAACTTATTTTATCTCATAAACCATTTAAATATTTATTTATCAGTTTTGGTTTGATAACATTGAAATTGAAATGTAAACATTAACACCTTACTCAATGGAGATTTAATAAATTAACACAATCAGTGTTTTAATGAATTAGAAAAACTGACTTTAAACACTTAAATATACAGTAAAACAAAATTGTACCTTGGAAAACTCGTAATGCTCATCAAAACCTCTCCATCTTTCAGCAGCTCCTCGACCTCCTCACGCCTGTTTCGCATATTAGCTTCCACAATGTTAAAATGGGCCAACAAACCCCCGTAGGGTTTTCCAGGAGTTCCCTCGACCATATAAGCCCCGTATTCTGGCCTCCACAGAGACTTAACCCCTTCCGGATTGGCCTCCTCGCGTTCTTGTAGAATATCCAGAATCTCCTTAGCTCTTAAGCTCACCTTTGCCGACTTGCTATTTTCATCAAACTTGACGATAATGTACTCCACCTCGTCGCCCCATTTCAAAACATCACCCTGTCTGTCTTTCAGTTTCTTGTACAAATTAATGAACTGGATTATGCCGTGCTCTCTTACGTGGTCAGACAGCTTCTTGGTTTGTTCCCAAGTCAAAGGACTGCCAATGGTCAAGAGCCCCATTATACACTAGTGTACACAATGTAGAAAATGTTGAATGTGGAAAATTCGGTTTTCAATGCTTCACTCACAATACAAACACTAATCACATCAATAACGTGACCGGATCGATTTTTCCAAAGCGGTGGAATTTTATCTTTGTTGGGGAAGGGACGTATTGCACAACGACGACAACACGTTGCACGTAAAAAGCAGCGACTAACTTTTTGGATTCAAATTGTGCGATTACACATTTAACCTGTCAGAAAGCGGTTGCGGCGTTGCCACATATACACCCTTTTCGTGGCGTTAGAACTTTTCTCATGCCCGTTTGCACCGCAGCTACTTAACCATTGATTAAAATTTAATCACTGGTTAACGAAAAATCGGTTTGCACCGCAACTTTGCCCCGGTTAAAGTCCCCCAAAAACGTCAAATATTTAACCAGCCGATTTTGGCCGGTTAGCGTGCCAAATACGGAACGACTAACTTCAGGACGTTTATAATCGTGAAGTTCTTTATGTAAATTTATCAGACATATTTTATAGTGCTAACCTCTGCTAACAATCGATTTGATAATTGACGAGATTGATGACTTGGATGTTATTGATTTCATTAATTTCGGCACAGTACACTAATATATTATAGGTAGTAGTTTGTGAATTTCGGTTTACATCGTCAAATAAACGTTAGGTTAAACTATTTTGATTTATATTAATTGAAGGCGACATTGATTTTCCAGTTGATTGGTAAGCTTTTGATATAAAAAGAATGATAAACATTTATAAATGTTTCTTTTTAGCAATAATTGTGTTTCACCTATGAATCAGTTGCTGACATGTCTGCGGTATTATGCCACAGGTGGACATTTGCAAACTATAGCAGATAGTACTGGAATGCATTGGCTACAGTATCCAGAATTGTAGTATGTGTTATAAAAGCAATTGCCCAACACCACCGAATGTTTATTAAGTTCCCAACTATGGAAGCAACCCAAGAAGTTTAGCAAGTTTTTTAAAATCGCTGAATTTCCACGTGTTATAGGAGGTATAGATTGTACACATATTAAAATAAAGTCACCTGGTAAAGTCAATTTATTATAAATTACTATAAACACCATACAAATCATCATTGAAATGTAAATTATTAAATATATTTGAGGTGGCTTATTTAAAATATACAATTTATTACAAACATTACTTAATTTATTATAAATAAAGTGTTATCTTTATTGCATTAATATTAAATGTATTAATTTGAGGTATGTTTTGTAGGAGGAGAAGATCCTGAAATTTTCCGCAACTGAAAATCGTATTTTTCAATAAATGTGCAAATCATTAGCAATGCGGATTTAAAAATCACAAATGTTGTTGCCAGGTGGCCAGGATCAGTTCATGACTGAACTATTTTTAATAATTCTAGAATAAATGCAGAGGCTGAGCAGGGATGCTACCAAAACTGCATTCTTCTTGGTAAGATTAAGAACATTATTTAGTGTTCTCTCAATTACTGTCAATTTTTTTAATTAATTTAATACATTTCTCAGTTTTATAAAAGAAACTAGAAAGAAGGAAAGCATTAATGACATTTTTATCTATACACCTTAGCTGTTAATGGGTTTTCGGTTGCATTTGTTGCAGTGTACTGTCTGATGTGTGTCTAAATTAGACAACTCTTGGCCTCTATGAAATTCACTTATCAAATTCAATCAAATCAAATATTTTCTTCGGTATCTTATTAATTTAAGATTTTTTTATTATAAACACTATTAAGAGTTGTTAACAACAATGCACACTTGCAATGTACCAAAAAAATGCTGAAATTTCCAATAGAAAAACCATAAACAGGTATTAAAGTTTGTACCATCTAAATTTTACGATGCTTAGATAAAAAAAAAACCAGGGTATATGATATGTCTGTTACTTCATTACAGGTGACAGCGGCTACCCAAACGAGCCATATTTATGCACCCCATTGATAAATCCCGTAACACAGGCGGAAATACGCTACAATGAATGTCACATCAAAACGACGGTGTACCAGAATTACCTGATGACATAAATAGAGAGATACAATTATTAATTATCAATGGAAATATTGATGCCATTAATAATAACAATAATAATATTGGGAATGTCTGGAGACAGTTAATAAATAATTATTTTAACAATTTATAGTTTAATAAAAGTTATTTAAATGGAGTAATTGTATTTTTTAAAATTTTATGACCAAATTTAAACACTTTCCGCATTTCGCTTTCCTTTGATATACCAAAACACTCTGAAACTTGTTCACGCGTGTAAGGAATAAGAAATATAGGTTAAGTATATAGACACTCCACTGTCAATTGTACGGCATAAAAATACCAAAAATAAAAATTAAAACCCTATAAAAACGTGTGCTCTCTATGTTATTACTCTGTGATCGGTGGTTACTTAATCAGCCGACGGTGCAAACAAAATTTTCTGGTTAAAGTTAATCGCGATTAGTTAATCGAAAAATTTAACCAGAACTGGTGCAAGTGGCCATCAATGTAATATTTGTGTAAATATTCTTATCGTAGAATTTATTAAACCACTTTGTGATATTGATTTACAAATCAAATTTCTTTTATCACAAAATATTACATTGACTGATTAAAATACACACAATCGAGAAGTTCCTTGAAATATTTATATGATAAAGGTTTAATTGTATATTTAAACCTTTATCTTAAAAAATAGTTCTAGGAATAACTAGGTTGTATGTATTAAGGTGTAAATATATAAATAAACCGTTAACTGACAATTATTTATAAATGTTATAAATTTGATGTATTTACACTTATTAATATATCTATAAAAATCTTTGTTGTTTCATCTTAGACCCTATCAATATAATACATAATTTTACTACAATGTATATTACAGTAAAGGTTGTATGATAATAAGTAAATATACAAATAATTTGTATTTTTAAAACACTGAAATTAAATAATTTATTTTATAATTATTATTCAAAATATTGTAATTTTTCAAAATATATCCAATTTTATAGATATTATTATTTTTGTAATTAGAAAATTTGTATTATCGATCTAATTAATTACTTTCCGACTTTGAATTATACATCAAAAAATTAATTTTAAAACTGGCAACACTGCCTTCATTTTACGTAACCTAGTTTGTGCGAACGTCACGTCGATATTGACAGGTATGTTGATTATTATTACCCAATGTATTTTTACAAACGTATTATCTCCACGCATTTAATCTAAATGAAATCACCGCATTTTCAATGATAAAATGCATTATGATAATTGGCACAACCATTCCTGAATAATAGATCCTAGTAAACAAATCCGTAATAAATCAACAGTTTTAAGGTTATGTTATTCATCAATATCTAGTGAAAATGAGCTTGAAAGCGTTTGTGGTCAACCCCATCAATCCCATTTACTCTCGTTTGCTGTCCAAGTTTCCACAAAATTTTTCATTATGCTTTGCATATGGGTCGGGTGTGAAAAAGCAATTAAGAAATCCATCCGAGAATCAATCGAATATGATTGATTTTATTTACTGTGTGGATAATGCTAAAAAATGGCACGAGGCGAATATTAAGGAAAATCCAAGCCATTACAGTGGCTTACGGCATTTAGGACATAATTTTATTGCTACTTTTCAAGAGAACTCTGGTGCCAAAGTTTATTTCAACACGCTAGTCCAATTAGAAGGTGTAATGATCAAATATGGAGTTATTTCAACCAAAGATTTAATCACGGATTTACTCGAGTGGTCTGATTTATACCTAGCAGGCCGACTGCACAAACCAGTGGAAATTATTAAGAAAGCCAATAATTCAGAATTAGAAACTGCTTTACAATTAAACCTCCAATCCGCAGTACACGCAGCCTTATTAATCCTACCAGAATCATTCACTGAATACGACTTCTACCACGCCATCTCAAACCTGAGTTATGCCGGTGATTTTCGTATGACTTTCGGTGAGAATAAAAATAAGGTCAGTAACATCGTGAAACCGCAGCTTCACGGCTTCAGGAATCTGTATAGGCCGTTTTTGGTGAATCTGGCTGATTACGTGGACATCCCTATGGTTAAGGAAGGTGTGATTAGTGATAATGTGTTGTGCACGCAAGACACGCATCCATTAGCCAGGCTGCACCATCTTAATCAATTACCGAGGTGGCCGCAAAAAGCGCTTACGCGATTTTGGAACAGGGGGAATTACCGACAGGATACGGAAGATGTGTTACGTGCCATCGCATATGATCCAGACTGTAATGCAATTTTCGAACAGTGTATCGGGGAGATTGTGTGGAAATCATCTATACGACAAAGTTTGAAAGGGATTTTAACTGCTGGTGTAGTTAAGAGTGTTAAATATAGTAGTCGGAAAATTTTAAAGATGTTTCAATGAAGTTGTTCATTAAAGAATTCATTCAGTTTATTTTGTTTTTTTTATGGACGTGAATCAAAATTAAATTTGTTCATTTTTATAAATACATGATTTTATGCTAATTAAATAAATATTAATAATTATTTAGTTTTGTAAAGAGAAAAAGGAAATATTTGTTTTTTAATTGATATTAATATTAATGCAACACAACAAAATGTTATATATTATTTTAATATTGAAAGTTGACCTAAATAATATTAAAATTAATTTTATTGTGTTATTATTTCTTTTAATTTCATAACCATAATATTGCAACAATTTGTTAAGTTTAGTAAGGCAGAAGTTCAGATTATTCCATAACTTTCTCTTTTCTAGGATGTATGATTTTTTTTTTTTTTTGTAATTTAATTCCGTAAATAAACGTGATTATCAATGAACAAATTGACTTAGCCTTGAGTAAAACAAAGGAACAAATTTATTGTTTATTGTAAAAAAAACAATTGAAACAGAGAGTTTGAAGTTTGCTTTTTATTGTCAATAAAGACAAGTCGCAATTTTCATACAATAAATATTAATGGTTTTTGGAAGCTATTAGAAAAATTTCATGGCTGTAGAGACTATTGTTTATTGGTCCCAAATCTGGAAGCCTTACAATATGAAACAGGTAAATTAACATCGTACTTTATTTAAATTCTAATATTTGGTTAAATAAATAATAATTTTGATGAATTGAAATTTAATTTTGATATTTTTCCAAATAAATTAAATACATATACAGGGTGTGTAAATACAGCTTTTTTTTTCTGTGCAGCCTGAATGCCAAATGCAGCGATCTCATCGCACACACCATAGCGACATATATAGCGTAAACTACCCATTTTTCTAGCTGTACTTAATCACCTCTGTACTGATACACATTTTAATGTTTCTCAATTATATGAGACTATTGTTGGTTTGAGTTTACGTGAAGTGTTTTGTGGTTTTTTAGAGAAACTAAAATCTAAGAAATTGTGAATGTAAAATTATTACAAAGGTTCATTAAAACATTGCTTATTCTCTCTCGATCATGTTAAGATTATAATTAATTAAACATTTATTCCATTTGCTAATATTAACTTGTTATTATCTTTGCAGGTTAGATTATGCATCCGTTTTCCGACTCGGACACTTCTGATTCGGAAGATGGGATTCGATTCAAAACGCAGAGTACTAGAAAAAAGGAAAAACCTGTGAAAGAGCAACGGCAACGTTCGCCCGAACACAGAAAAGAGAGCAGAAGGCGGAGGTCGCGTTCGAGAAGTAGACACAGGCACCGGTCAAGGTCCAGAGACAGGCACAGGCACAAGAAGCACCGCCGCGATCGGGGAAGTCGTGAACGGCAATCCTCGTCAAGGAGCTCTAATTCGGTGAGACCGGTAAAAAGTTCTAAACAAGTACCTGAATCTAGTAATGATAGAGTTAAACATGTTAGTTCGGACGTATCACGGAGAAAAGATAACGGTTCTTATGAAGATAAAGAAGGCTTAGTAACAAGGGGTTCAGAAGATGGTACGGTTAAAAATGATGCTTTTGGACCAAGTTTACCACCAAATTTTGCAAAGAAGGAGTTAGGTGATACTAACGGTCCCAAAATGACATCAGCAATAAGTGAAGATGTCACTACTTCAAATACTGATCAAAATAAAGATCATATAACCAATTCAATTGATGATCCTGCAATGGAGCAAGTAGGTCAATATAAAATCCCTGAATCTTTATGTGTGACCTCAAGTGATGATTTAATTGGTCCTTCACTACCAAAAAAGTCAGATTCATTAAATTCTTGTATAAACAGTACCAATATTGGACCTTCATTACCACCAAAATATGATGAAAACTCAAATTCTAATGATTCAAATGATGATTGTGTAGGGCCTGCATTACCCTTAAATAATGAACTTATTGGACCTATTGTACCATCGAGTATAGTTAAAAATGATTTATCACCTTCAAATGATACAAACGAAGGCCCCACATTACCAACAAATTTATCTGGTACAGAAGAAGATGCGGAAGATGACACAAATATAGGCCCTTCATTACCTGCTGACGTTATAGGACCATCACCACCTTGCCATGATAAGATGATTTTAGGACCCGCGTTGCCATCACACCTTAAAAATGATGAAGATGCCAGTTTTGGGCCAAGTCTTCCTCCAGGTTTTTCAAAAACAACTGAACCTAAATGTATAGGGCCTACTTTACCAGCTCACCTGCGTGAAAAGTTGATGAATAACGAGGACTTGTCGGAAATCGTTGAGGAAGAAGATCATGACGATTACGGCCCACTTCCTGCTGGTGCTAATCCCAGAACTGAAGCACACGTGGCGCTTGAAGAGAGGGCGTTGCAAATGAAATTGGATCGGTTAAATCCTGCCGACGACGGTAAGCCGAGGAGGGAGGAATGGATGATGGAGTTACCTTCAGCTGCTGCTAAGATCGGTTTAGGGCCTAGGCAGTTTAGGGCAAAAGAAGGTCCTGACATGTCTGATAGGTATGTTTGTAATAATAAGGAATTTATAATGTTTGTAATTATATATTATGTTTTTTTTATTTATTAATAAATAATAATTAAAACGCTCGTGGTTGGTGCATACGATTGCAGCTGAACTACTAATAGCGAGAGTGCAGCATCTTTAATCAGGATCAGCAATTGGATGGGTGAACGGTACCACTCACCATTGGATGCTCTAGATTGACCGGACTGATGCTTTAAAGTAACACGCTCATCTACACACACACACACAAATAACTACTACTAATAATAAATATTAATTATTGTTACTGTCTGGTTTTCAAAGTTTAGCTCTTTAATTAAATAATTTTTACAACCAAATGATAATTAATGTGTTACTAATTTTTGTGTAGAGATTGTAGTCTTTGAATTTTTACAGATCTTCCTGGACTGACACACCACAAGATAAGGAGGAGAAGAATAAGAAGGAAAAGCCGGTCGATTTAAAAGAGGAGGCGGAATTACAGGAAGCCATGAGACGTGATAAGGAACAAGAAGCTATAATAAAGAACCACAAAAAGAAGAAGAAGCGCGACAAGAGTTTGCTGGAACAACACCAAGAAAAGCTTAAAAAGAAGAAGGTATTATTGCAGACAAAAATTATAAACGCTTGGGTTTATCAATATGGTTGTTATGTAATTGGTAATAAAATGAACACAAGAGATAAACTCTTAAAGATAATACCAAGCAATTAAATGCTTAGAGGATGATCGTTATTTTGATAATGATCTAAAATTTATATATTTATTTATATAACCATCAATTAATTCATGCATTCAAAAAAGTCTAAAAAAATTTCTCTTCATCTGATTATTTGTTATTTGTCCTCTGGAGTTTATAAAGAATTTCAATTATCAATAGTTTAGGCTCCTGAAAAAATTTGTTAAAAGTTCTGGAATGAGATATTTTTAGTTTGTTAATCAAATTATTATTTAAATATAATATAAATTAATAATTATTGTTGAATGTGGTCGGAGACGGACGTGTTTTTCTGTGGCGTTAATAAACTCAAATAACGAGAGTTATCACACAGTGAAGCACAAATATTCGGTGTAAATAGACAGTGAAATAAACAAGAGTGATTAGAGCGCAGAAAATAGTGAGATTTGATAAAGTGGAGTGTCGTGCGGACAACGCGAAGGTTAGCTACCACGCGGCCGCGTGACAATCATCGGCGAGATTATCGACGGAAATATACGGAGCACAGCATCTACGTGACATACAAATACAATAAGAATTTTGGCTGCTTGAAAGTGTATATGGTCAAATAAATAAAATAAAATACATATAAACATTTTGAGTGTCTAAAAGTGCGACGTTGCCGAACTGAATAAATATTCGGACAATTCAGGAATACAATCCCAGGGGCGGCTTAAGAGGAGTATGTCGAATACTGCTTGGAAAAAGAGGCAACGGACAGACGATAAAGATAAGCAGGAAAGTATCTTTGATAAAAGCAAGAAACTGATTAGATCACCGGAACAAAGGAAAAGGGAAGAAGATAATAAGAATTACTTTAAAGGATTCGCAACAGAAGAGAGGGAAATAATAGCAAAAGAAGATATGGGGGAATTAAAAGAAATTATTAGAGAATTGATGAACAAAATAGACAAGAACACACAAGATCTAACAAGAGAAATTAAGGCAGAAATGGAAAGTAGGGAAAATCAATGGAGACAGGAAAGAAAATGTTTAATGGACAGAATAGCTAGACTGGAAAAGAAGAACGAAAGGGAGGAAAGAAACAAGCGGAAGAATAATATAGCAATTGTAGGACTGGATTCGACTAACCCAAGTGAGGCGGTTAAAAAACTGTGCGAAGAAAAACTATAAGCCAAAGTAACAATCAGAAAAGTAACAGCAATAAATGTTGGCAAAAAATATGAAATGATAATAGCCGAAATAGGGACATGGGAAGAAAAAGGAGTAGCAATAATTATACATAAAGAATGGGAAGACAAGATAGTGGACTGGGAACAAATTGGATCAAGAATATTAAAAGTAAGAATAAAAATGGACAAGAAAGAAGAAATAGATTTCATTATAATATATGGACCGAACGAAGGGGATAAAACAGAAAAGGTAGAACGATTTTACGAAAAACTAACAGATGCACTTGAGAACACAAATAAAGAAGTAATAATATTGGGAAATATGAATGCAAGAGTGGGAAAACAAGCAGAAAGATTCGCACCAGTAATCGGGAAAAATGGTGAAGAAACAATGAACAGAAATGGGAAGAAACTTATTGAATTCTGCATGGAAAATAACCTCATAATCACAAATACAATATTTAAACATAAGGAAATCCACAAATATACCAGGGTACAAAATAATAGAAAAGTCGATAATAGACCTTATAATAGTCTCAAAGAATCTAAGCAACAGAATAATAGATACAAGAGTAAGAAGAGGTTATGAAATAGGGAGTGATCATCATATGGTGATCTCAAAGATTAAAATAAAAGAAGAAATAACAAAAAAAAGTAACGAGAAGGCAGAGAAAAGCAAATATAAAATCAAAGCACACAGATTAAGAGAAGAGGAATACCAAAAGAAATATGAGAACTGGATGGAAGAAAGGTTACGACAGTATGATGAAAACATAAAAGGCTATAATACTAAAGAAATATGGAATATATTGAAAACAACCATAATCGAAGGAGCAAGAATCGCATGTGGAACTACAAGGGTAAGACAGGGGCAGAGAAGAACTGATTGGTGGATAGAGGAGATAAAGCAGGAAGTAAGAAAGAAGAAAAAAGCTTGGAAAGAATACCTAAAAGAGCAAACAGAGAAAAGCTACTCAAATTACAAAGAAAGCAGAAAAAACGTAAAGAAAAAGATAATAGAGGCAAAGAAGAAATCTTGGGAAAAATTCGGGCAAAAAATGGAAAATAACTACAGAGAAAACCAAAACCTATTCTACAGGATAATAAGAAAAGAGAGAAATAAAAATAAGGAAGAAATAAACTGGATAAAAGATAAGAATAACAAAATACTAAAAAATGGTGAAGATATAATGGGAAGATGGAAAGAATACTTCGAAGAATTATTAAATGAAAATAAAAATGAAAACGAACAGGAAGAAGAGCAGGAGACAATAATCGGGGTAGGGGAGAAAATATCTGAAGAGGAACTAGAGAATGCAATAAAGAAAATGAAACTAGGAGAAGCACCAGGACATGATGAAATTACAACAGAGATGATTAAATATGTGGGAGAAACAGGAAAGAAGATGTTATTTGAATTAATGAATAAGGTAATTGAAGAAAACAACATACCAGAAGATTGGCAAAAGGCCATAATCATACCTATTCATAAAAAAGGAGACAGTAAAGTGTGTGAAAATTATAGAGGAATATCGCTACTGAGTACACCAGGAAAAATATATGAATCTATAATGACCAAGAGGTTAAAAAATGAAGCAGAAAAAACATTAGATGATACGCAGAATGGATTCAGAGCCGGAAAAAACACAGCAGATGCAGTTTTCATAATAAAACAACTCATAGAAGGGACAATAGAGTCGGATGAAAAAATATATATGTGCTTTATAGACATCAAGAAAGCATTTGATTCTATAACACGAGAGGACATATGGAAAGTGTTGAAAAAGAAAAATATACAAAGAAACACAATAAATAATATCAAAACTCTATACAAAACAACAAAGAATTATGTAAGAACAAATAATAGAATATCATCAGAGTTTGTGACAAAACAAGGATTAAGGCAAAGGGGTACAATGAGTGCATATTTATTTATTATATTAATGAACGAAATAATAAAAAATTGTAATATAAAAATGAGGACAACAACTTGGGGATTCCATCTACTGAAAAGAGTAATAATTGGGCATTTAGCATTTGCTGACGACCTTATATTAATAGCCAAAAACGAAGAAGACCTACAATTCAGATTAAATATCTGGAATGAAGAAATGAAAAAATGGAAATTGATAATAAACAAAGAAAAAACAAAAACAATGATAATAGCTAAAAAACCAACAAAAACGGAAATTAAGATAGAAAACGAGAAAATTTAACAAGTAAAAAAATATAAATATTTAGGAACAGTGATATCTGAAGATGGAAGAATAGAAGAGGAAATAGAAGAAAGAATAAAAGCAAACACGAAGCTCTATTTTGCACTAAATAGAATAACAATAAATAAAAAAGAACTAAATAAAGACACAAAAGTGAGAATACACAAAGCCATATTTATTCCCACACTAACATATGGATCAGAGGCGTGGTGCACAAACAAAAAACAAACGAACAGAATTCAAGCCAGTGAAATGAAGACCCTAAGGAAAATAGCAGGAATAAGACTAATAGACAAGATAAGAAACAACGTAATAAGACAACAATAATTAAAGAAAATGCATTGAGATGGTTTGGACATATATCAAGAATGGACAATTCAAGATTAGCAAAAAAAGTATGGGAAATGGGTAAAGAGAAGAAGAAAAAAAAAAAGGAAGACCTAGAAAAAAGTGGGACGACACAATACGAGAACATTTAAGAGAAAAAAAAATTAATTTAAACGAAGCAAAAGAATTTGCAAGAGATAGAGAGGCATGGAAAAACATAATAAGAGACAATTGAGTAATAGACCCTTACACTGGCCAAGCCGGTAAAAAGAAGGGGATGTTTATGAATGAATGAATAAATTAATCAACATTAATTTTTTATCAACGCCTAACCTACTATTGCGAACGGTTTAATCTATTTTATCATAGAATTTAAATTTATTTACGAACTAATAATGTAATTGTTTTTTTAAATATGTTCAGGTGAAATATAGTTATGGTAAACCTGATTTAAATATTTTAATCCTTATAAAACTAAATAAATATAAAGTGTAAATAAATAAAGTTGGTGAGTCAATCGAAACGATTATAAACTCAATAATTATTTACCAATTTTTAATTTATGAACAATAAAAATTCAACATAGTTTTATTAACGATTGTCTTTGAACCGAACAAATTGAGAGTCAAGGTCAATGTAGTAACTATAGATAAAATAGATAAAGTCCCTATTTTACTAAGGGCACATAGTAAACATTGACTTTCTTGAAAGCATTTACTAATTTCTTAGATGTTATTCCATTATACTGTAATTAAATCGTAGCTTTCAAGTCGTTTAAAGTATTTTCACCTTCTCATATACGAGATATTCAATTTGTTTTGTAAACCATTTGAAATATTGAGAGTTTGTATACTCGTTACCAAGCATGTTTGTTGATAAAATTTTATCAATGTAACTGTGAATCTTTTCTTCAATAATATTTAAGCTTCAAATATCACCAATATTTATCATTAATTACTCTTAATTAAAATATTAGTTAATATTACACCGACACTATTATTTATTAATTTCAGGAGGAAGAATCTAGCAGCTCTAACGTGAGGCGTCCGTTCAGCAGAGACATCGATCTAAAAGTGAACCACTTTGACGAGGCACAAAAAAAAGCCATATTCAAAAAAGCCCAAATGCTAGACGATCGGTTTTCAAAGGGTCAAACCAAGTATTTATAATGTTCATACTATAAAACAAATTAACATTTCGTGTATAGATTCTAATAAACGTACATAGTTTGCCTTTGAAATGATTTTATTCTAGTGTAAAATTACAAACAACATAATCGAACAGAACGAAAACGTAAAATGCCACTGTTGCTCCTGCCGTCTTTTAATCCTCATCTTCGCACTGGACAACGAGTCCACCAACGCAGCAGATCGGCTCCGGCATGGTCAAGTCGGCGTACTGCCAGGGGTGGTCGCAGACTCTGGTAAACATGGACGGCTAGAAACGATTAGGAAAAATTAGTAAGTTAAAGTAGTATATAATTACTTGACAACCTGCAAGTTGGTAGCGTATTTCAAATAGGAACAAAAAATTCCCGGGCCCTTTCCTTTCGACAACTTCGCCAAGTCCAAACAAATGGTCCTGCATATTTGTTCTCCAACCTCATCGCAGGTGATGTTGATGGGATTTTGAATGATCAGAGGCTTGTCCGTGTAGTCGATGTCCTCACTGGCGAAACCAGCACATTCGCACCTGTACAAAGCGTTTACAAGCCCTTCTCCAGTGGAGAGCTTGACGAATGCCAGGAAGCTGAAATAAGAAAAGAACAAATATGAAAAACAATATAATATAAAAATAATAAAATAAAATTGAGAGGAACAGTTGGTGCAGTTGAACTACATTTAAAATAGCAAGAGGAGGGTTTAATACTGCAATTTAATTAAAATACTTATAAAATATAATCAGCTAAGTTATTAAAATATAGAAAACAATTAATATTTTACCCACACATAATAAAACTTTAACCTGATACAATGAAGGATTTAAACCACTAAAATTAATATTTTTACACCACTTTAGTAAAATAAATATTTTTATAATTGAAATTGTACCACAAAGGATTCAAAAACATGTTTAAAATATGTTACAAATACATACTATTAATTATTGATTGATAATTGAGGCACTCTGGTGTTGAAAATCCATATTTATTATTAAGATAAACTATCAGATTTTCAAATATGGTTTATTTAAAACACTACATATATTTAGTCACAATGTAGGACTTCTTCAGGTGAAGAAAAAATAATCTGAGAGCCTTGTTATCTTAACTGTTGATTATAACATTAAATAATAAGAGCAATATATTCAGGGAATAAAAAATTGTATTATGAAATCGCTTATACAAAGCAAAGAATTTTGAATGCACGGATATAAATTAACTAAATATAAAAATTAATCAAAGAATTTGAAAATATTAAATTAATTATTGTTGAAGAACTCCACTTTAAGATATTTAACATATCATTAGCTATTTTATGAATTAAATCACTTGAGCGTTTGAAAAATAAAAACTGGAAAAATACTTTATTGAAAACACTACTACTGAATAATAGTTTACACTTACCATAAAATGAACATGATTGAAGCTGCGAGTTTAGCCATTTTCTCTGTGTACGGATGTTGCTTTTCTAAACAAAAAAAAACACAAGAATGGTGGTCTTTGCGGACGCACGTCCTTTTATACCATCCTTCTTTCCCACCATGTAAAGCTTAAAATGGTGGGAGATGTTATGAACGTTGAGTTTTATCTAAGAGAAATATGACACCCCTCATAAAATTAAATGATTGCGTTAAAGTATATCTTGTTTTATTTGATATATTATTACATACAGAATGAATTGCTTCTTTATTTTTTAATTATTAGCAAGCAATTCAAATTCTCGAAATTATGAGGGTTTCCCGTTTGGGAATATAAAAAAAAACTAGTGCATATTAACAAATATTAACGTTTTATTTGTAGAAAACATACTAAAAACATTTCTTTTCATAGAAGGTGACTATTTAAATATTTGTCGTAACGTGTGATGAGTTTTTGTATCCCAACTTCATATTCTTCCGTTGCTAGTGTATTAAGATACATAATCTTTCCTGTCAAAAAATCCTTGAGTTTATATATTTTTATAGAGCGACAGTGCAGAATTAACATTATATATTAACATTGACGCCCCTAGTCCCACCTGCAGAGGTTCTGAAGAGGAAAAGGAAACCGCTGAGCATGTACTTCTAGACTGCCCGGTTTTATCCAACCTGCATGAATCCACAATTGGAGAGGGATGTATAAATAATGAGACGTCCTAAGAGTCCCTCTTGGTGCAGTGCTGGTGTTTGCCGATGTCTTGGGTTGGTTTGACCGTAGCAAGGAATGAGGACTCAGATGGGAGTTCCACTAGGGCCTATGTGCAACGGAACTCTCTGCCCACACATCAAATAAATCCAGATCGAGATCCAGAACATTTATACCCCTGCTTTTATTATAATTTTGCAGGTTTTAACTTTAATTTTTAATGGCATGAAAATAGTATGATAGTCACATCACATTTTTTTATAATTTTCATAAATTATTGATAATTTTTTTTTCTAAAATAAATCATGCTATTATTATAAACAACTGCAATTGTTCTACTTTCACCTTTTTCATGGTTACCCATTTTTTATTTATAATACAATTTAAAATGTCATAACTCACTTATTTTTTAGAAATAACTATGTCTTATGCCATATTGGATTAAAGAGAAAAAAATTACCTTTTGAATGAGGTCATAACCAACTATGGTTTCCATTTAAAAAAATGTAAGTTTGCATCTTATCTCGGAAAATAATGAAGATAAAAATTTTCTGATTATATTTTATTAATCTGCATAAAATTATCTAAAACTTTATCCTTTACAGTTTTTTTCTATCTGTTATAATAACCGAGATATATTGATATGAAAAAATTGACACTTTTTACTTTTTTCAAAATATCTAGTTACCCTTGACTTTTTTGAAAACTTTGAAAGTGGAATTCTATTCGTCTCGTAAATCTACACTTCTTTCCCCATTTAACCGTTTCTCTATCTCTTATAGTTTCCGAGATCCCCATAGAGAACATCGAAAAAACTCACCCTGTATTTATAAATATATTGTAACAGCCGTCACAGTTAACAAGGGGGGTGGATTAACGGGTAGGCGGATAGGTTTGTTTAAGAAAACTATTGCCAGTAATTTAGAAGAGTTTTCTTAAACAGACCTAGTCCCCTACCCATTAATCCACCCCCCTTATTTATAAATATTTGCACCAATTTAATTAGAATACTACAAAGGCTTAACATTTTTATTTAGGTAACATATTATTTCTGTGACCCTTAAAATATGTTTTCATTTTTTGTTGTAAATAAGCTTTTCACTTTAGGAAGTGTTTTTAATAATTCTTATCATTTAATTTTATGATTACGATAATTGCATATAATATTTATAAAGGTTTGTTAACGTATGCGTAATATATACACAATACATTCGTTCTTATTACTATCACCAAATTATGCTTAGGTTTCAAGTCACCATCATTTCTTAATCACGCGATAACTAATCATGTTGATAGAGGCGGTGATTCATATAATTCTCGTAACAAAGTTACTGTATTATATCAAATGAATTCAATACTCTGCTGTCATTAAATTAATTTTGATATAAAGATAATGAAGTTGTAACTGTTTTGTTTAATACATTCTCAATTAAATGGTTTATTTTAAGATTCCACAAATTAAAACACATATTTTAGGGAAAATAATAATACTTCATAATGCTTTTTGTTTTGTTTTAAATTTTGACCTGCTTTACTTAACTTTTTATATTAATTCATGTATGAGGTATAGTTTAGTTACGAAATAAAGGGATGCTTAGGTTTTGTAAACATTCTAAAATAACGATCGATAGCTGGATATCATGATTTGAATGTTATTAACATTTTTTTCTTTATTTTATTGAATATAAACTAAAAATAAATACACGTCAGTAAATGCTTAAATTAATATAGTGTCATCTTATTTTCTGTTGCAATAGAAGTAATTTATATTCCAATTTTTATAATAGTCCATTATTCAAAATTCCTTTGTGGATCTTACCAAAAAAGAATTCTTAGGATGTGTAATATAATCACGTATTGCATTATTTCATCCCCTGGATCACTTCGGCTGCATGTCCTTTCACCATCACCCCGTGTTTCTGTTATGTGAGAAGCAAATGCTGAGGGCGGAATGGTTAAAAGCTTCCCACATCGTTCTTAGGGTTCATGCTCAGAACCGATACAGTGGTTTATGGGGATTGAAGGATGGTTTCACGATATGGTGCTCAATTTTCTCATTTTCTAATATTAAAGATATTTATTGCCACACTTCTATTGCATCCTGAATGTGGTAAAAACTCCTCCACTTCTGAAATTACACACTGAATATTTTGCTACAGAACAGAACACATATTTGATGGTAAAAGTGTTTACTTCATGGTACATTTTAAATAATTCAGAATTGAAAATTCCAAATAGTGATTTAGAAAACTATTCACTCTTTGAAAATTTTGATAACAGTTGCCGTTTTTGAGTTAAAAGCAAAAGTGTTGTCCTTTGATTTCAATCGTAAAAAACAAAAACCAAAAATTCTGGGAAAAATCTAAAAACTAACGAAAAATTAAACGTTTTGTTTAAACTACATAGGCAAGTTGACAACTCAATTCGTTTTTCAATTGTCATTGCCCACTCAGATTTGTCGTTCTTCGATCATTACTCTTAAACGAAAGATCGAATTTTAGAAATTCATGCACCGATGGTTCACAAATATCGCATACTTATTGTAAACGTTGAAAACGAAAATTCGATTTTCATTTGTTTTTCGTAATTTGACGATAACTCCAGAACGAAAAATTGAATTTAAAAAATTCTTACACTCATGGTTCACAAATATCGCATACTTATTGTACACGTTGAAAACGAAAATTCGACTTTCATTTGTTTTCCTTTTTTTGATCATTACTCTAAAACGAAAGATCGAATTTTAAAAATTCTTGCACCGATGGTTCACAAATGTCGCATACTTATTGTAAACGTTTAAAACAAAAATTCGATTTTCATTTGTTTTTTTTTTAACGTAACTTTTAAACGAAAGGTTGGATTTTAAAAATTCTTGCACCCAGGATTTACAAATGTTGTATACTTATTGCAGAAGTTAAAAACGAAAATTCAATTTTCATTTGTTTTTCCTTTATTGGTTATAACTCTTGAACGAAAGATCGGAAAATTTTATAAAGTATCTAAAAACTAACGAAAAATTAAACTTTTTGTTTAAACGACAAAGGCAAGTTGACAGCTCAATTCGTTTTTCAATTGTCATCACCCACTCAGATTTTTCCGACGATTTTTCATTTGTTATTTCTTACGATTGAAATCAGAGACTAACACGTTTGCTTTTAACTCAAAAACCAGCCATTGTTATCAAAGAGTAATAAAAGTTTTTAAAATAAATATTCTATTAAAATGTGGAAAAATTAATGTAGATTTACGAGTAAACAAAAATGTTCTGGACAAACAAATTTTAAAAACACCCTGTATAGCATGTTTTCCGCGGTTCGATCGATGTGACAAATTGCCTAAGAAATTTAGTTGATATTAGTTTTGGTTGTACCAAATTTCACCACTCTACCACGAACGGTATTGAAAATATTTAGAATTTTTTAACTTTGATAAATACATGTCATCATTTGAAAGACTTTTATAATATTTTTTACGAATCATCATCATTTTCACTCTAGTATATGTGGTTAATTTTATTCCCCGAGTCACAAAAACACCCTGTATGTAAGTAGAGAATTTAGTCCATTTTTTGTTTAAACATACAAATTGCCTTAAAGGAAAAGTGTAATGATTTGAAGTGGAAAATATTGGTTAACCTAGTTGTTGAAATAGTATCATAAATTACCCGCGAAAGTAACTCTATCATAACTCATTAATAAATTACTTTGATCAAGAGATGTCTTCTATATTGAAGTGGAGAATATTGTCCAATCAAGTACCACAATTAACCCACAGAAGTACCTGATGTATCCTCTCAGAGATTTTATCGTTCACATGAAGAACAATTTAAAGCGATGCTGTAAATATTTCCTGCCTGGTTCTATAACTACTAATTTCTAATTTATTAGAGAACGCAATTTAAGAATTTCGTGGCCTCTAATGTTAGTAATTTTGCTGCCCCGACAAGTTTACCCACAATACATGGAGATTATTTTATTGCAAGTAAGACAATTTCCATAATACAAGCAATCTTATTTCAAGAGGCGATAGTAAATTTGTGGTTGAAAATGAAACAAATATCAAAATATAAATAATAAACTCGACTATAATTTCTCTTCTCGTTTTCGCCAGTTTGCATTCGTAAAGTGTGGTCTATTCTATATTCTTTTTTAGCTTCGTTATTCCTACTAACATATATAAATAAATATATACATAAAACAATACAAACATTTTAGCGGCAGGAATCACAGGCGGAAATTACTGCTTCTCAATGATCTTACACTCGACCCATATCCTTCCACAGACAATTGATAGTCCTTGGTTGCTTCTGTATTTACCGTTGATTCATTAATTCAGCAATATATACTTTATCCTTTTTTAAAGGTAATTCTAGTCACTAATATATATCTATCATCATGAATTTTTTTTAAGAGGCTAAGGATAATTACTCCTACGACTTTTTTTTAGATAACCCCTTGTTCTCTTAATTTAGAGCACTTCCGTGGACTTATGTCTCTTTTTTTTTTGCAATTTGACTATGGCACAACGAAATTTAAAAAGGTTTTTTTTAAAGATTATAAGAAAATATTTATCTAAGATTTTAAAAATGTACTAAATTTAAAATTCATAATCAAAAGGAAATAAGTTTTAAGATATCCAAGACCATTCCTCAAGAAAGTGTTCTTGGTCCACTTCTGTTCATAATTTTTTATAAACGATATTTCGGTCTGCTCTGTAGAAAATAGTGGAATTATTAATTACCTTGATGACACTAATATTTTAATTAGTGGTCAGAATTTCTATAAACTTTTGATTTTTTTTTAATTGTAACGCAAATATTCGTTTTGAGCTCCCTTGAAACGATTTCACAAGTGACGTCGTCTGTCAATTGCCAACGAAATGCATAAGGATTATTGTCGATTCTAACTTCGATTTATCAACTGTTCATAAATTGAAGTTAAATTCGACGATAATCGTCATGAAATTCGTTGGCAATTGACAGATGAGACGAAAAAGTTTTAAGGAAGCTCAAAATGAATATTTAAATAAACAGTATGATACAGTTACAACTCTAGATTAGTCTTAAAGGCTTGGAGGAAATGTGACTAAAGACTGGTATGTACAATCCTGCAGGTTCATGATATCTTCAAAACATAAACCGTTTTCCAAATCCTACATCTTTCTTTTCTCCAACGTTTCTATAATCCTGCAGCTTTCTGCTTGTCAGTTGCTTCCAAACCAAAAGAGGCAATCGAATAAACACTTTAAATTTTCAACTTTCTTGAATTACCTAAGAAAACTAAATAGCTTCTAGGGTACATGATTAAAGTAAAGATGTTTTGCCTCAATTCTGGTTATTATAATATAAACATAAAATATGTTAATCAGGATAAATTATATTACATAATAACACAACTTTAGTTTGATTGCTCATCTTATCTCAAAACCTGATAATACAAAGAATTTAAATTCTCTCTTTCAATGCTTCAATACAATTGTGGAGACGTTTACTTCGTGGTTATAGAGAACAGAGAAGCAATTAAGTTCAAGATTAATGGATGTTACACAACAAGCAGTTGCCGTATGATTCAAATTCATGGGAATAATTCTAAAGAAAGATAATTGGATAATAACGGATAAACTGAAACCGAAAAGTGTTCTTGCAAGCTGCTAATCTAAATGCAAGAAAATAGTCTCAAAAGACGAA
This sequence comes from Ontholestes murinus, assembly GCA_963969525.1. Classification (NCBI taxonomy): domain Eukaryota; kingdom Metazoa; phylum Arthropoda; class Insecta; order Coleoptera; family Staphylinidae; genus Ontholestes; species Ontholestes murinus. The sequence goes on along the minus strand of OZ018393.1, from coordinate 57,069,714 downwards.
ACATATCTCAAAAAAGTTTGTAAGGTGAAAAGAATTTGATTAACCTCTTATATAAATGCATAAAACGGTCATAATCGGTTTTTTGTTGTTGAGGAAATCTCATAATTATATCATCTTTCATATCTGGATTATATCCATATCGGGGAATTCGGTTTTGAAACATTTATTATTATTTAAAATAACTTATTGTGCATTATCTGTACATTAAAACTTTTTTGCAAATAAACTAAAAGGTTGAATTTTCTTTTTAAATAACATAATGATATAAACAATAATTGAAATAACTTTAATTACATTAATAAATCATACTGTTATACATGTTGGGAAAATTTTAATATATTTATAAAGAATCGTGATAACGTAAGAAAACTTTTGATTATTTTTAAGTTTTAATATCAACATTATAAATGAGAATAATTAGTTATTTAATTTCATTAATTGTGGTAAAAACATAGTAAGGGTTTCAATATGTGTTTAGTTATTTAATTGCGTTGTTCTTCCAAATTTGTTTTGGGACATAATCTCTAATAATATAAAGTTGAATTAATATATATGAAATTAGGTCAAAACACTTTACCTGTTGAATCCGAAATATAGTAATCTTTAACAGAAATAGGTCAGTTGCTATGGTGACTGGCAGTAATGAAAATTGTTAAGTTGATAAGTGGTGGTTGCCTTCAATAGGGATAGGTAAGTTCTAAGTGTATCTGACTTTAGTTAACGCCATTGTCACCAAATAATATACTGAACTAGTAAATAGCATTAACTATTTATTTAATAATATTAATATAAATAAACTTAGAAACGCAACCAAATAATTAATTTAAATAATAACAACTATTTCTTTTCTTAGATCTTTATAGAAAGAATTATTTTTTAATAATTTTAGAAAGATATTATAAGGTGCACAAATTTCTTTTTTTTACTCTCCCTGTGGTGTGTTTAATCTTAATGTTTTAAACATTTAATTTTCATTTCCATTTCTTTTGTTTAATTTTATTTGTCTTATTTCATCTTTTAATTATGCTTAGACATTTTTCACATTATTTTTTCTTGTTGAATAACGCATATTTTAACTCTGTTTTTGAGTTTTATGTAAACCCGACGATCTTTCAATTTTTGGCCATCTTCCCCAGCTTCCGCTCTGACGCTGTTGCATTTAGACCAAATGTTATCTGCCTATTCAGTTATAAATAATTTTCAACAAGAAAAAATTAAAGAATAATCAAATTTATCTATTTAATTTATTTAAAAAAACACCGCAGTATTTCTGTGAGAAGTTTAGTGAATGTAATAGGCATTATTTTTAATCAAGCGGCTATAGATATTCACCGATCGTCAACTGTCAACTAACTAAATCCATGAAGATTATGGTCTCATTTACCTTTGATTTGTGAACAGTTTGTCGACAATATGGTATAGCGGCAGTTCTGAATTAACACTATAAGCATCTAAGCAATGTAAGTAGTCTGTTAATATTATTATAGGATGCATTTATAATTCTGTGGGTTGTATTTTTAAAACTGTTTTAAAATAAAATTTGATTGTAATCTTATTTTGAGCTATTAATGGTATATAGTTCACTTTAATTTGGCATTTACACGAAACACTTGCTGTTTTTTGTGCTTATTCGTCTAGATTTGAAAAACATTTTTTGAGTATTAGTAAGAGTTACTTCCATTTACACACACACACACACACAAATACACAAATAACACGGCGGAAGGACCATGTGGTCCATATCCAAACAGTACTACTACTACTACTAAGAGTTACATTAAATTCATATAATAGTAAATAGAAACGACAATAAAATGATTATACGATTTATAATTTTAATTTAAAACGTATTTTCGATTGATAATGCGCATATTTAAAAAAAATAAACAAAAACGTTTACTTTGTTGATATCACACTTTTAAGTGACTCGAGTTTCGATTATTAACTGATCATTATCAACAAAGTAAACGTTTTTGTTTAATTTTCCAAGATGTATCACGAAGTTAACGCCTCAATATTTAATAAAAATCATAAATTCAAAATAATGCAACAAAACAAATTATTAATTACCAGAAAAAGAAAATAAGTAATGTACAAAACATAATAAAAAGAAAACAAACACAAAAAATATATGCACATAAATTAATTAGAGAATTTATTATATTATAAGATTAATCATTAAAAAATTATTACTTTTACTTCTTATTTTCCCTACAAAGTGTATGAACAATAGAATGTATCTTTAGTTGCCTATATTAAAATTATACGATTTGATTTATTCACTTATTATTTTTAACCATAATTGTTTATAAAAACGATTTAATATTTTATTATTATAAAAACCCATGTAGAAGCAATGTGCATAAATTAGAGTTGGATAAAAATTACGAAGGCGTAATCTTAATATTTTTTCTATGGTCAAAATGTTCGAACATTATTGATAATAAAAGGTTTTTTAATATACTATTTTTCACGTTTAGGAATATGTTATCAACTAAATTAACTTAAGCTATTTTTATTTAAAATTTGAATATGTATATCACCTTTAATGATTGTTGAGTTACGTGAAGATGTACTGTACTATAAATGAAAGATTGAGTCTCCTTTCTTCACAAAATCTTTCATTTATATATTATTTTTAAATTACAATACTTTTTATTTATATCTTTCAGTAGATCATATTTTTTTACTAATAATGAGCATATTTAATACCTTCAAGCGTTGATTGAAATATTGTACAGTATTTCAATCAACGCTTTAAGTTTTCATCAGTAAAACTAAAAATAATTTATTATTAGTTTAAATTTTAATAATTTATATAACCCCATTTAATTTTTCCTTGCCTCAGAAGATGGCAGCACCATAGATAGTATCTTTAGTTGCCTGTATAAAAGTTAAAGTTATAGAACAAAGAGTGCTTCGACACTCATTTGAATTTTATCTTATTATTTCCCTCATTTTCTATACGTTATTAGTATCATCTAATGATTGCCTTTCTTTTAATTCCTTGTACTAGACCTAGCTCATAATTTAAGATTTAAACTTGTAATTTATTTGGAGGAAAATAAAGATTATTATTATTATTATTAATTTATTCATTAAATTTTTAACAATAATGGTTTGATCAATAATTTTATAAAATAAATAACGCACACTAATGAAATTTCTTAAAATTGCAAGTAAATTACAATTGGCATGTGTGAATCTTATAAAATTATATCTATGGTCATTTATGTTAAATATGTATATTACTATAAAATCACTATATATTATGTTTAAACTACACATTTATAATATAATACAACATTTTATATTTTTAAATGGTTGATATTTTTCATTAATATCGTATAATTGTTCTATTACGATTTAAAAGCTATTTCGATAATGCAGGAATCTAAGTTGGCGTGACGGTTACGATCCGTAGTGGGGCGACCAATCACAGCGCAGAATCACAAATGAACGTTTGAAAAGTCCTAACTGACAATTTACGTTACAAACCACGCCGAGAAGACGAACACAGACTTACCGAAAAAAAATACAAAGACCAGTTGGGCTCCGCTGTGATAGAAAAGCGCCTAGAGAAACATGTCGAAAGAAGATGATAAACAAGATGTCATACCAGACCTTATGTACGATAATAATACGAAAACTACATACAAGAAAGGAAGGTTCTTCGGCAAAGTGAGTATGAGTTTTTCCGGCGATCGACTAGCCCTGAACTTTCCCAGTTTTAACAAAGTAGCAAACGTTCTCTTGAATTCGGAATGCCCATTGTGATTGTGGTGATATTGTTTGTGTGAATTTAACATATCACCTGTTGAGGCCGCCATTAAGTTTTGAGGTGTTTTTTTAAACCTTTTTTCTTGCTGGTACTGAATGCGGGAAACTATTGTTCTTGTAAAAATGTTGAAATTACATATTTTAGTGGGTGTATACGTTTATGTGACCCCCTAATTATTTTCGATCATTTCTAATTAATCTTAAAATATTTATTGTTTTCCTTATGTATTATAACAGGCTATTGTATATAATTACTGTAAATTTGTGCTGTAATTATGTGTTTATTACTCTTCCATTAAGAATTTTAGTGTTTTCTTTGTCTCCATTGGATAATAACTTTATAGGATGGTTTAAAAATATTCAATGCAGTCATTTAAATTCTAAAGTGTACTAACAACTTATTTATGGTTAAAATAGTGAATTTTTCAATTTAGTGTAGTAACAACTTGTCAGAAAATAATTCAAACAACCAAATAATAAGAGGAATAAAGATCACCAATCTATGTTATACATTTTTATATCATTCATTTGCTTATAAAAACTAGTTTCCCTTCTTAAGGAAGTTAGAAATTAAACCCAATTTTGACTTTGTTTTGTCTAACATGTGGTTTGTAACATGAAAATTGTGTTTAACGAAGTAGAAGTCTCCATCGTCAATGTCTTGAGGAAGTTGTTTATAATGTTAAAATTGGCAATGAACAAACCACAAATGGAAGTTATTTTATAAACAATCCCCAGGAAATTTTAGTCATAAATAAATAATTTATTCAAACTTAAATCTTAGCTTTCTTTTTGATAATGTGTGTTTCAAACTAAATAAATTCTTATTTGCTTTTGTATTGTTCAGGGTGGTTTTGCAAAATGTTACGAAATAACCGATACAAAGAAGCAGTTCACATATGCTGGGAAGATTGTGTCGAAGAGGTTGATGGCCAAACAGAATCAACGTGAGAAGATGACCCAGGAAATCAAGATTCATCAGTCGTTAAAACATGAAAATGTGGTGCGATTCTACAATTTCTTCGAGGACAATCATAACATCTATATTGTGTTGGAGCTTTGTCGAAGAAGGGTAAGTATTTGTATTTAAATTGTATTTTTTGATGTTCAATTAATCCAAAAATTAATTTAATAAAATTTCTTATTATTTTTATTACTTTATTTATTATTGTATAAATTTCAGTCGATGATGGAATTACACAAAAGAAGAAAAACCCTAACTGAACCAGAAACTAGATTCTACATGCATCAAATACTTAACGGTGTCCTCTACCTCCACAACAATAACATTATCCACCGTGATTTAAAATTAGGCAATTTATTCCTGGATAATGACCTGCACGTGAAAATCGGCGACTTCGGTTTGGCGGCCAAAATCGAATTCGATGGGGAAAGGAAGAAAACGTTGTGCGGTACGCCAAACTATATAGCACCTGAAATTTTGAACAAGCAAGGGCACTCGTTTGAAGTCGACATCTGGTCGGTAGGCTGTATCATGTACACCCTGCTGTTAGGAAGGCCGCCTTTTGAAACTAACAGCTTAAAAGAAACTTATGCTAGGATAAAAAAGTGTGATTATAAGTAAGCCTCTAGATTGATGTTTTTTTGTGGTATTGTGAGTGTTAATTGTTTTGTTTTGTAGATTACATGGAACGATTTCATCACCAGCTAAACAGATGATTATGCAGATGCTGCAAGGAGAGCCCAGGTTTAGACCGAAGGTGTCAAAGTTGATACACCATGAATTTTTCGATTGTGGTTATATGCCACCATGTTTGCCTGCTAGTTGTCTCACCATGGCTCCCAGATTTGATCAAGTGGAAAAGAACTTTAGGAAACCTTTACTTGAGGTTACAAATGGTAATGATACTTATAAAATGGATTTTAATATTGTTTGAATACTAACAGTGAGATGTTATTTATTTATTTATTTTATAGGATCTATTCAAAATAACTTATAAAAATACATACATACATAAACACTAATCCTGTCTAGAAGTTTTCTCTTACACAGTAACTTACCTTTTATTTAAAATTTACCTTTCTTTTTTTAAGGTGAACAGAAAAAGCTGACACCACAGAAAGGTCCTAGAGATTCGATTGCGGCAAGTGCAGTTTCCTGTGAATATATGATTCGAAGCTTTGATGCCAAAGAAAACTTTATGATATTAAAAAGAATGCTTGCAGAGGTAACCATATTTCGGTTTATACTGTTTTTACACTGGCTCAGAAAAAGGTGTTGAAATCTTATTGTTCTGTATCTATTGTAGAATCAAGATTTAATATAGAATAATAAATTTATTTTCTGAAATTAGTACATTTTTAGTTTAAAAATATATATTCAATAGATATAACAATATTTATTAAAGATAAGTAGTCTTCAAAATATGATTTTTTACATATTTTATAGGTAATACAATCAAAACCAGCAAGAAACTATAAATTTGGTGATGAAATGTCAGATCCAGCCGCTCAACCTTTGGTGTGGATTTCAAAATGGGTGGATTACTCTGATAAATACGGATTCGGATACCAGTTATGTGATGAGAGTGTGGGCGTGATGTTTAATGACACAACAAAATTGATTCTATTGCCAAATGCTATGTAAGCCTAATTAATTAATAATAATTGCTGATTTTTGTAAAACAAAAGCTAACTAGAATTGATTGTAATCATTATTTGAATTTTTTTCAGAAATGTACATTATATAGACAGAAGTGGTGACGAATCTTATATGACAGTAGATAGTTATCCAAAGGTTCACGAGAAGAAAATGAAGCTGTTGTCATATTTCAGTAGATATATGAAAGAGCATTTAGTAAAGGCAGGTGCGTCGGTTGTACGGGAAAATGATTCGTTATCACGTATCCCGCATCTGCACCAGTGGTGCCGGTCGAACTCCGGCGTGCTTATGCAATTAAATAATGGAACCGTACAGGTATGAAGTGTATTTACTAAACTGCTTATAAAACACTTATAATATGAAAATCAATCCATATTACAAAATTACGTTCCATTAGTAAACCGTTTAACTAATTTATATTTTTGATAATATAATGCAAAGAGGAAGAGTGGAAAGACAGAGAAAATTGGTGGTCAAAATGTGGGATTTGGTGGAAGATGTAGGAACCCCACTATAAAATAATTATTGCACAAATATTTCAAAACACGTAACAAATAATTTATAAAATGAGTTTTTATATAATAAATTCTATCTATTCGTGATATTACAAATATTGTATGTCATATAACGGGTGTCCAACAATTATTGCAGTCCCGGGTGGCGTTGGAATCAAAAACGTAGGTCAATTCTTTCATGTGCCAAATAAATGAACTGACATGTTAATTGTCAAACATAACCTAAATGTGCATTAAAAATGTCAGTTCATTTATTTGCAACATGTAAGAATCGACCTACGTTTTTTATTCCAACACCACCCGGGACTGCAATAATTGTTGGACACCCGTTAGTTTTTAAATAATACCTAACACAGATTTAAGAATAACAAATTGTTACCTCCATGTATATATTGTACTATATTTATACCTACAGAAAAAAAATTATTTGATAAAAATGATGTATTTTTTAGGTGAACTTTAGTGACCACACGAAGATTATAATGTGTCCTTTGATGGCCGCCATCAGTTATATAGATGAAGACAAGTCATTCTGTACGTTTAGATTTAAGTCGATAGAGAAAAACGGCTGCCCGCATGGATTATACGATAAGATCCGCTACGCTTACGATAAGATTACTGTTTTGTTAGAACAAGAATGATTTTATTTATATCGTATTAATTTTAATAACCTGAAATAAATATTTAATTTTAAATCGGATACCGTACTTTGTCCCAAGCGCCAGCACAAAGGAGTCCAATCGTAATTCTGCTCCGTGCAGTATTTGCCCACGACGGTACAGTTTTTTTAAGTATTTTAGTTTGTTGTAACTATTTTTTTTTGTATCATTTTATGTTCATAGTATTTACATCGCCGGACGTGTTGATTTAGCAGTGTTTGATGGTAACGGTTTTGTATTATCGGTCCTGTTAATTTAATATAGGTTGTTGAAAAGATGTGAAATATTCCTTATGTAAAAATTGAGACTGAGAGTATTTTAATTAAAGGATATTCTTGTTTGTACATTAAAAGGCCTTACAATTACTGCATATAATTTTAATTGATGAGAGTTCATCTTATGTTTAATTGGCAATTAAAGATGATATAATAATTATTTGCTTATTTATTATTTACCTTATTATACAAATGTACAAATATTTTAACATTATAATATAAATACTAAAGAATTGTAAAACAGCATCTTTAATTTTTTTTATCAAGTTTAATAGTTATAAGTCTTTAAAATATTTGGATTTTTTGTCAGACCTTTAAACATGTACTTTCTGAAAAAAAAAGAGTTTGTACATTTATTAATATATATTTTAAAGTTATGTGAAGTAAATAAATAATTAAATGTAGTTATATTCCTTACCAACACTGAATGTACATTTTGGACATAATAGCCAACTATTGATAACTGTTGAAATAAAACAGTAAGGTAAGGAACATAACTGTGTTTAATTTATTAATTTGCACACTGATATTACTAATGAAAATGATGGTAGCGACCGTGATATTACTAAGATCTTCCATAGCTTTGTATCTGATGTTAATACATAAATTAAAATTACATTAAATTAATAAATGTGCTGTATGGTATGTAAATAGTAATTATTTTTAAGATTAGTTAGTGAACTTCTGTATGGTCCTAGTAATAAAACATAAAGAAAATAATTGAATTAAAACAATCAAGCAAAACTTGCACCTTTTAAAATTTATTTTTTTCCTTCGACCATAATGATGTGGTAACCAAATTTCGTTTTTACAGGAGGGTCTGTATAAATGGGGTTGCCCAAGCTGGATGTTGGCAGTGCAAATGCGGCGTCCTGAAATGGACCGACCATCGATCCTCTGGTCATCCAACCAAGATCTCCGCCGGATCTGGCTTTGTCCTCACTGTAAGTGGCCGCTACTTCATTAAATTTCTGGCCGGCTTTAAGTTTCTCCAATGCTTCTAAACACTTCGACTGTTTTTCACACAGTATGTGCCTGACTTTGACCGCAGTGCCTCCCTTTTTCTCTTTACTTCCTGAAATGAAATTTAAGGATTTCTTAAATAATTTAAAGATGAGAGACATTTTGTAAATCTACAATAAAAAAATTTACCTAGAATATAAAAATAAATCACTTTTTAAAACCGATATTTCCCTGGATGTGAATTATATTAAATGAAATAACAATAAACAAATAATCTATCAAGGTAATTAATTAATAAAGCACTAAAAAATATCAAGGTAAATTTTGTGTGAATGAATTCGTCAAATAAATATAAATAAATTAAGAAATTTGGAAAAAAGCATGATGAAATAAAACTTGACATATCACTTTGTTTTCCACTATACATATTTGTAGAATTAAAATTTTGACTAATAGAAAGTCATTGTTAAATTTAATGTAACCTGAATTTACAAATTATTCCTTACTGATGATACTCTACTTTCACCCAAAAGATAAACTACACTGGCTAAAAAATATCACTCAAACTACTATCTCACGAAAATAAGTATAGTAATATATTATCTCTTCCTCTCTCCAGTGCTCGCGCTTACTTTGAAAGTGAGTGAGCAAGTCACATGTATACCTGCTCATTTGCTCACTCACTTTCAAATTCGTTACTGATACAAAACAATTGAACTGAGGTTTGTACATGACATCAATATGGTCGTTTAATAGGGAAAATTAAATAGTAATTAAGACGTCAGGAAGGTGGTTGTTATAATTTAAAATAAACATAACAATCACATAATATACCGGCATATGTTTGCTAAGCACCATTTTTTAATATAGTCAAAATCAATTAACGCCTTTTTTTAGCTGGAGTTTATCAAATTTTAAATAGATTTCTGACTGTGAATTCATTATTAACTTACCTTCACCATCATCACTCTTTCCACCTTTCGCAGGTTTTGCTCCTCCTTTTTTTGGGGGCATTATTACTTGTTATTACTCTACAACCAATTCAATTGTTGGAAAATAATTGTGTGTCAGATATTAAGTGTACTTACATAAAATTGTGTAGGAAAAAATATTTTTATTGAAATAACCTAAAATTGAAAATGCTGGTTGTCTTATTAAAAAACAAACATGAAGATAGGCACTAATGAGGAGGAAAACAGTTGACATGTATCTCAACTGTTGCCATATTGTCATATATCACAGTTGCTTTGAAACAGTGTACCGTTTGAAAAATCATTAAAAATGTATTGTTTTAAATATATCAGATAAATTTACATATTTAAAATAATTATTGTTGCAGTTTTGTTTAATCACAATATTGAAGGTTTGTAAATACATAGAATTAATTTAATGAACATATACATATCTATATTACTTATAATATAAAATAACTTGTAATCACTTTCTCCACAGTTTATTTTTATTTTGGTAAATGTACATTTCGTTTACGATGTAAACATTTTCAATAGAATACTCTTGTACAGCTATTGAAGATTCCATATTACTTGCTGATAAAGGCTTTTATATAGATTTGACAACGTTGCGCTGAAGTAGTGGTTGATCATCATGGTACGAGATGGCGTGACGAACCGTCTTCTATTTTCCCTGTTCAAATATTTGGGGACCATGTTCTACACATCAAAGAAAATATAAGGTATAGGTTGAGTAAATAGTCTATTATGTGAGCACACCAAGTTGTCTGAACATAGAGGCTCTATAGGGATCATCCTTTATGGTAATCTCATCTGTATTGTAGATTCCCTTCTGTTCTTATATTTCTGAGCTTGTAGCTCGGATAGAATAAGTAATTTTTTTTTTTTTTAGATGCAGCGTTAGGTAGTAAAAAGGTGAAAATTATTAAAATGAATACTGCATTAATTTAACATAACAATCAATCCCCTTTTTCTTTGCCTGAGAGGACCCATCCTAATTTTGTTTATGTTAACCTCAAAGAACGAACTCAACACATACAATTTTAAAATAAGCACAGCATTTGGACATTAAGAGAATGATTGTGACTTTTATTACATGGGAATCCATATTTGCAAATTTATTACCGAGCTACATTTCAATCTTATTTTCTTTAAAAAATTGTTATAGTATTATTAATACAAGCCTCTGTTTTAATCCGTTAACAGTTTCTTTATGTCCATTATCTGTACTATTTTTTATGAATCATAAGGAAATACTACTGCCTCCTTTAAAACAAAGTTTTGAATCCTTAAATGATATTTTTAAAGGATCATTCAATTAGTTTTTAAAATAAAGGTCAAACACTATCAATCTATAGGAATTTGTTGTTGAGTTACGTGAAGATATGAGTAAAACTTGATTAAAATACTAACACTTTCTTCACAATTAATTTTTAATTTTCATCACATCTAGCGAAATAAAAATTGATTGTGAAGAAAGTGTTAGTGTTTTAATCAAGTACTATCAATCTAACTTTTCATTGAAACTTGTTAGATATTAAACAATTTTTATTTAATGTGATTATACAGGGTGACTGACGAAAAACCTTTGGTGCTGTATCTCACTTATTTTTTATCCGATTTTAATAAATAAAACAGTAAATTAAACCATTTTTAAAAGACTTTAATAGTATCTGAACTGTTATTTTTTCTTGCACCCAGTTTTTGACAAAATACGATCAACATTTTTTTTTTAAATTGCACCTTATATATATTTTTATTGATTCGCAAGGAGATTTTTTTTCTGAATATAAAATTGTAGACAAATTTATCCATACATCAAACTTAAGTCGAGAAATTGAGGATTAAAAAAATAAATAAAAAGTCAAGTATCCATTGTAAACAATATACAGACCCCAATTTTAAATGTCAAAAGTGACAGTGACAGCCATTGATACAATACTGCAACGATTTTTAATTATTTCATAATTAAAATGTTGCAATATTTCAAACACTGTACTAGAATTTTGTGCTTCTACAGAAATCGTTTTTCAGTTTTTGAAATCTTGCAACATTTTTATTATGAAATTATTAAAAATCATTGCAGTATTGTACCAATGACTGACACTGTCACTTTTGACATTTGGAATAGACTGTATATTGTTTACTATGGGTATTTGATTTTTAATTTTTTTTAATCCTCAATTTCTCGACTTTGGTTTGATGAATGGATAAAATCGTTTATAAATTTAGATTCAGAAAAAAATCTTCTTGCGGATCAGTACAAAATATGTATACAGTGCAATTTGAAAAAAAAAAGTTGATCGTCTTTTGTCAAAAACTGGATGCAAGTAAAAATATCAGTACAGTTCATATTAAAGTCTTTTAAAAATCATTTAATTTGATGTTTTATTTATTCAAATCGGATCAAAAATAAGCGAGATACAGCACCAAAGGTTTTTCGTCAGTCACCCTGTATACTTACATTATGAAATATTTCAAAATGCAAGGTAAACAAATGATTATGAAAATTTGAACTTGTATTTACCCTCGACAAGAATGGTGTAATTTGGGTAAAATAAGTTCGACAAACATTTATAATTATAATAGCAAACTTTATTGTTTAATTTGTACAACAAGGTAAATTACATCAACTACGAATAAATAATGTTTCCTCAGTCAGTCGTCATTATACGATGCTAGTAAGCAAACTTACACCCTGAGCTCAGGGTTAGTGTAGCGGATGTACTTGAGCAGATCTTCGTTTTCTTCGCAGACGAATGGTTTACGGTGGTGGCAAGCAACATCGTGCCAGTTAACACCGTCGTTGTAGAATTGGTTGAGGACGGCCAAGCAGTTCTCGGTGGCGCCTCCTTGTTGGGCTTCACGGTTATCCGGCTGTGGTTTGCCGATTCCTCCACTTTCGGACCAATCGTTTTGCTGCCTGTTGGTGGTCGGCGCCAATTTTTGCAGGACGGCGGTCCAAAACCATCCGTTGACGGAAAGCGGTTGCAAATCGGGACGGTCACATCCTTTGAAGTCGCACAGCCGACCAGAAGTCCAAATGTATTTGACCTGAAACCCAATATTCGCGCATTAAACGAGGACGAAGCGTGACCGCGCATTTAATTAATGCGCTTTTCTCTTTCCAACGCGCCTAATCGATCGGCACCAGACCAGTCTAATTGAAATAACTGGTACCGATAAATTATGCACGATTATGAAACGCCGTTCCGGTTCGAGGGATTAAAAGTTCGAGAGGATGCGTTAATTGAAGCAATTGGGAAATCAATTTCTTCCACGTAGTTAACGACCTCATCGGTTTCACTTAACTTCGAGATGTTTTCAAGAAACACGTCCGGCGCTCGTTAAAGTAATGGAAAGTGCGCGCCCAGTGAAGATTTCTCTCTTGTTTTAGTTGATCTCTCGCTAAGTTCGTGCATTTAAACGTCAAGTCTATTAATAGCTTAATTACTTATATGGTTATTTTTGGTATTATTTTTATGTTTGTATCAAGCGTTACTCTTTAGTAATTGATGGGGTATTATACCAATTATAGGAAAGAAAGGTTTGTATTGGATTAGGTGACATAGTTGTTAAAAATGGTGGTTGTTTGGCAATTATATGGTACGACATAATTGGAGTTTAGATAGTTATTGCATTCCGTTTCTCTGTCTTAATCTTAAGCGATAATTCGCCTGAATTTTTGTCTAGAAAAAACTTATGGCCTTAGACTACCCTACTGTAAGGATGTTCATGATGGTTTTACCCTTTCATAAAAAAAGATTGTCTTCTAAAATAGATTACAACATTCCAGATATTTTAAGAATTTTTACCTTAAAATTATAAAATTGATGAAAAAAATTCTCACTATTTAGATTTGAAATTGTTTCAAGAAATTTGGATGTAATAAAGCAAGGTATAGTGGATAATTTACGTAAATTGGAATCTAGAAAAGAAATTGATGAACGAAAAAATCTAGGAAACTACATGAGCAATTGCTGGACTATTCTGATTCAATAAAGCCGAAAAATTAAGATAATTCTCTTAATTTGGAAGATAAATTTATAGAAAAATGAAAAAAAGAATTCTGAAAAATTCTAAATGTCTGGAAAAGAAACTGGTGGAAAATATTAACATTTATGAAGAAGGAATTGCTGAAAAATTTAAAAATTCTTTAACAAAGTTGCTCAGTTTAGAACAGAAAGATCAAGGAAGCCCTGCGATCCAAATAGGTTTGCGTTTGATATGTTAATTTATACATAATTCTAGAAATCTAGAAGAGAAATTCCTGATAAAAGGGGAAGTTGTTCAAATATTTTAAAACGCTTTAAGAAAATTCTCGAATTTGATAGAATAATGCTGGAAAATTCTAAGAATACAAACATTTATTAAGAGAAATCGGACAGAGTGAGATTAAAGATATCAAAAATTTCTAAAAATCTTGAAGAGGAATTGCTGAAAAGTTCTAAAACTCTGTAAGAAAACTCGCTCAATTTAGAAGTGGAAGATCAAGGAAGCACTACATTCCAAATATATTTACGTTTGATTCCGATGTTTTATTTTTCTTAATTTATGTAAAATTCTATAGATTAAGAAGATACATTTCTGATCGATTCCAATAAAATAAAACTGAGGCAGAAAAGTTGCTCAAAAATTATTAGAAACTTCACATAATTCGGAAGAGAAATTGATAGAATAATAAACGAAGCAATGGGAAATTCTAAGAATCTGTAAGTGAAATTGGTAAAACGTACTAACATTTATTAAGAGAAATCGGACAGAATGAGATGAAGGATTTCAAATATTTCTAAAAATCTACAAGAGGAATTTCTGAAAAGTTTAAAACCCGATCAATTTAGAAGTGAAAGATCAAGGAAGGATAGGATTGCGATCAAATTGCGTTTGATTCCGATATTTGTTGCTCAAAAATTTAAAAATCCTTCAAGAAAACTCACATAGTTCGGAAGAGAAATTGATAGAATAATAAAAGAAAGAATGCTCTAATATTCTAAGAATCAGGAAGTCAAATTGGTGAAACTAACATTTATTAAGAGGAATCGGGTAGCATGAGATGAAAGATATCAAAAATATCTAGAAATCTAAAAACGGAATTGCTAAAAAATGTTAAACATCTTGAATTAAACTCTCAATTTTGAAGAGGAAGATCAAGGAAGCGAAGCAATTCAAATATTATATATATAAAAAAGTAAAGTTTCTCAAATATTGTAATACCCTCAATGAAAATTAAGAAGATAAATTTATATTTCACAAAAGCCGAAAGAATAAATGTTGAGAAATTGTGAGAATCTGGAAGACAAATTGGTGGAAAATACTATAATTTATGAATAGAAATCCGCCAAAATGAGTCAAAAGATGTCGAAAATTTCTGGAAAACTAGAAGAGGAATTTCTTTTGGGATGCTGAGTGCGTGAAGAGTTATTATTCAAAGTGTTTAAAACGCCCTGTTCTTCGCACTGAAAAAAGGCATTTGAGTAGAAGAGGAACTGTTCGAAAATTTTAAAACTCTCAATTTTAAAGTGAAAGATCAAGGAAGTAACGCGATCCAAATATGATTGACATTAATGCCGAGGTTTTTATGTTAATTTATAAAAAAATTAGAAACCTACAACAGAAATGCTTGACGATTCCAATAAAATAAAGATGGAAAAGAGAACTTTCTCAAAAATTGTAGATCCCTCAAGGATAATTCACGTAATTTGGAAGATAAATGTATATACAAAAACTGTTTTTTCCTTCAGTTAGAAGATTCTAAGAATCTTGAAGAAAACTATAATTTATGAACAGAAATTCGTCAAAATGAGACAAAATATGTTGAAAATTTCTAGAAATCTATAAGAGGAATTGCTGAAAAATTCTAAAACTCTCTCTTAATTTAGAAATAGATGTTCATAGATGTTTGCGTTTGATTCTGATGTTTTTTATCTTTATTCTAGAAATATTTAAGAGAATTTTCTGAACGATTCCGATAAATTAAAGCTAGAAAAGAAAATTACCTCAAACATTGTAAAACCCTTAAAGATAATTCACGTAATTAAGAAGATAAATTTATATAAAAGCTGAAAGAAAAAATAATGGGAAATTCTAAGAATCTGAAAGACAAATTTGTAAAAAATCTGGCATTATAAGACAAAAGACGACGAAAATTTCTAGTAATCTAAATGAGGAATTGCTGAAAAATTCTAAAACTCTCTCTTGATTTAGAAATGGATGATCAAGGAAGCGCCGTGATTAAAATCTGTTTGTGTTTGATTTCGATGTTTTTATCTTTACTCTAGAAATATTTAAAAGAGAAATTTCTGGTAGATTTCGATAAATTAAAGCTAGAAAAGAAACGTTTTTCAAACATTGTAACTCTCAAAGATAATTCACGTATTTTAGAAGATAAAAACTGAAAGAAACTGGAATTCTTAGAAATCTAAGAAAGGAATTGAAAAATTCCAAATCTCTCGAAGGCAGCTTTCTAAATTTCGAAGAGGAAGATTAAGAAGGCTGCGCGATTCAAATATATTTGCGTTTGATTCCGATGTTTTTATGTTAATTTACGCAAAATTTTAAACCATTGTAAATACCTTTTTTATATAAAATCTAGATTCAAGGATAATTCAGTAATTTAGAAGATAAATTTATATAAAAAATAAAAGAAAAAATGCTGGAATATTTTAAGAATCTGAAAGACAAATGTTAATTTTGCAACGAAAAAAAACAGAAATTGCCTGACAATTCGAATAAAATAAAGCTGAAAAAAGAGAAGTTCCTCAAAAATTGTAGAACCCTCGAGAATAATTCACGTAATTTAGAAGATAAATTTAAATAAAAACGGAAAGAAAAAATGCTGGAAAATTCTAAGAATTTGTAATACATCTTTTGTCTCATTTTGACGGATTTCTCTTCATAAATTTTAGTCCTTACCATCAAGTTTGAAAGTACTAAAATGGATGAAGAGAAATCCGTCAAAATGAGACAAAAGATGTCAAATATTTTTAGAAATCTAAAAAAGTAATAGTTAAAAGAATCTAAAACTCTCGAAAGCAACTCTCTCAACTTGATATTCTAAAAATCTAGAACAGAAATTGCGATTAAATAAAGCTGGAAAAGAGAAGTTTCTCAAATATTGAAAAACCCTCAAAGATAATTCATGTAATTTAGAAGATAAATTTATATAAAAGCTGAAAGAAAAATGCTGTAAAATTCTAAGAATCTGTAAGACAAATTGGTTGAAAGTACTAAAGTTTATGAAGAGAAACCCTAAAAAAATTAATCGCTAAAAAATTCTAAAACTCCTCGAAGGCAGCTCTTTCAACTTTAAAACATGAAGATCAAGGAAGCATCGCGATTCAAAAATGTTTGCGTTGAATTCCGATGTTTTTTATATTCATTTATGTAATATTCTAGAAAACTACAACAGAAATTGCGTGACAATTCCGATAAAATAATGCTGGAAAAGAGAAGTTTCTCAAAAATTTTAATGCTCTCCAAAGAAAATTCATGCAATTTGGAAAAGAAATTCGTAGAAGCATGAAAGAATGTCGGAAAATTCTAAGAATCTGGAAGAGAAATTGGTGGAAAATAGTAAAAATTGGGCTGAATACTTGTATTTGATTCCGATGTTTACTTAAAAATTTATGCAAAATTCTAGAAGTCTAGAAGATACATTGCTGGTCAATTACAATAAAATAAAGCTAGAAAAGTAAAGTTTCTCCAACTTTAAAAGCCTCAAAGAAAATCCATTTAATTTGGAAGTTTTTTTTAATAAAGAAAAACTCACTTTGTTGATATCACACTATTTATTTAAAAGTGACTCGAGTTTCGATCACTAGCTGATCATTTCAAACTCTATGTTTGAACTTTGGAAAGAAATTCATAGAAAAGAGGTTAGAAAATTCTAAAAATCTGGAAGAGAAATTGGTTGAAAATACTAAAATGTATTAAGAGAAAGTAATACCAAAAAGGTAATTCGTTTTATTTAAAAATAATAATAAGAGAAATCCGGTAAAATGATACAAAATGAGTCGAAAATTTCTAGAAGAATTGTTGAAAAAAATCTAAAACTCTTTAAAATTAGAAGAGGAAGGAAGGAAGGACCACAAACAAGTGAATTATAAGAAACAAACAACAACAATATTACTAACAAATAATATGTATAACCCTGTAATTTGAACAAAATAAATACATTATACTAAAAAAAATAGAAGAGGAAGGTGAAAGAAGCACTGTTTGATATTGACAGCGACACATTATCAATCATTTTGGAAAATAAATGGAAAATAGAAGCAAAAATCCGAGGAACGTTAGAACAAATAAAATTCACATAATTTAATTGTACGTATGTTTACTTGATGATTTTTTTAGTTTCGGGAAATAATAATACTTAAAAAGTTGTCGTTCCCAATCATTACAATACGAGGGTCGATCAAGTAAGTGTTTTTGCAGGGGTAACCTAAATGGCAAAAACTTTAGGAAAAGTGAATTGTACTAGAAAAAATATTACGTTGAAGAAGAAGAAGTAAAAAAGTGAAAAAAAAACTAGCCATTTATTCCCAACAGAAGTACTAATTGATCACGATATGAGGATGAGGGTCCATCAAGTGAGTGTTTTGGATATGGCAGAAAATTTGTACTAAAAGAATCTTACTTTGAAAAATAGAAGAAAAAAAAATGTGACAAAAATTCACAAATTAAACACTTTTTAACTTTGTTTGTATAACTGGGATTTTATTAAGTGGCACTTCTAGTTTGAAAATGACAAGTTAAAATTGTCGAAACTATAGTATACTTATACTTAATTAAGTCCCAGTTATACATTTGCACTAAAAGGAGAATCCGTTGAAAAATAGAAAAGAAAATGTGCCAAAACTTGCCTGAACTGCTTCTACTTCGTTATACATCATTATTCACAAATGAAACACGTTTTAACTGTGTTTTTATAACTGGGACTTTATTAAGTGACACTTCTAGTTAAAATTGTCGAAACTATAGTCACTTAATAAAGTCTCAGTTATACAAAGTTAAAAAGTGTTTCATTCGTGAAACACTAAATACTTATTGATCGATCCTCGTATGTAAAAATGGAATGATTATAAAAAATATTAAATTATTTAGGCAAATTCTTAGAAGACTTTTTGTAAAAATAATATCAATTTTTCGATTCTATACTTTTAATTCAAAAATGAAATCGCTCTTATGTCTTCTTTTCTCTTTTTTAAATTTTTTTAATTGACACATCTGACAACGTTTACTAAAAGCTACCTTCATAATCAGCATAGGAATGATTAAAAAAAGAATAATCTAATAATAATAATTTTTCTATTTTCTATTTTTTTTAATTACTATATTTAAAAATCTCTCTTGTGTATTTTTAATTAAAAAATCAAATCACTCTTTTGTCTTCCACTTATTAGAAAAATATTGACTATATTTAAAAATCTCTTTAAATTTTTTTAATGCCCATTTGTGATGTGTCGACTTTTGCTAAAAGCTTCATTCGTAATCAGCATAGGAATGATGAACAAAATTATCTATGTTTTCGATTTTCCATTTTTTAATTGAAAAATAAAATCACTTTGAATATTGTCTATATTAAAAAAGAGAAAGAGAATGAAGAAAATGAATTAACCGTGCATTTCAGATGTACCAAAATTTTACCAAAAGCAACTCACACAGTTTCTTCTTTGTTGTTTTAATATGTTAAAGTTTTGATACCAATAATCGTATTTTTAAGAATTTTGTAGCATTCTCGAAATTAAAAAGAGAAATCACTAGGAAAAATCCAGATAAACTCCGACAAAACAGGACAAGAAATGGATAAAAAAAACAAAATAAATGGTTGATTTTTCCGAACCAAAAAATTCTGACATTTGAAAGAAGAAATTTCTGATAAAATCTAAAAACACAAAAAATTGTTTAAAAACGTTTCTGGAAAATGCTTAATGAAAATTCTATTCATTTGTAAGATTAATTATTGACATAGTTGCTGTACAAGTTGTGAAAATATTTCTGAAAATTTCTAGAAATCTGGTGGAAATTAGTTAAAATTTCTAAAAATAATAAAGAAAAATTACCGTGTAATTCTAGAATTAGAAAAAATCTCTAAATTAAGAAGAATTCGCCAGAAATTTCTAGAATATTACATGAAAATTTTAGATAAGTTCCAAGAAAACTTTAACAAGATGTAAAAAGGCCAAAAGTCTCGATTGAAACAATTATAACAAACGTTATACGCTGCTGGAAAATTGCCAAACCCCCAAGAAGTTCTCAGAAATGAGTATACTTAAAAATCTGGTAGAGAAATTGCTAGAAAAACATATATTTAAGTTCTTGACATCTGGAAGAGAAATTGAAGAAAATTTTTGAATGTTTTTTTTTTTTAAATTTCGGAATTAAAATTCCGATCAAATCAAGAAAATTTTAAAAATAGCAATTCTAAAAATTAGAGTGGATATCGTGAAAAGCATCCCAACTTTTCATTTCGTGACTCAAAAGTGATCATTAAATTTCGTTTGATTATGAGTATCTGTTGTTTGATATTACATGCGAAGATAATATCAACAAAAAACAGACACTGGTAATCAACTCAATTTTAGAAGTTCTGTTTAGATGAACCTGACCCGACAGTGACTAGAATTAGTTACGTTATTTTCTCAATGGTTGGTGATGTTAAATAATTCGTTTTCCTTACCTTATCTTGCACCAATCTCTGTTTGATCCATTCGTTCTCGGCACTAGTTTCAAGGGAAATCAAGTCCATGCACCTTTGTCTGCAGTAGTTGCGGGCGCCCAACCAATCCTCCTCAACGCCCTTAAGGGTGGGTTCCCTCCAACTGAACATGTAGCCTTTGCCTATAACACAAAAGTTTTCGAAATGTATTATTAAAAACGGTTATGACTATTACTATGCGGCAATTCATGATATAAAAACAAAAGCAAGGTTTATTATGAACGATAATGACTTACTATCCAGTAATTCATGATATAAACACAAAATCTAGGTTTTAACCACTAAAATTTTTACCTGAAAATAATGAAATGAAACAACGAAAGTTTTACTTCCTCCAATTTGAAAATTTGCTTCCATCAAAAAAGTGGCAGAACATATGCGGATTATAATTTTAAAAAAGTGTTTTAACCATGTGTTTCAAAGCTTTTTCTATATTTGAAAAATATTACATAACGTTTCAAACAAAAGTTAAAGGGAATGAGAAACTGAACAAGTTTTATTAAAAAAATGTTTTTCATAAAGTTCTAAACTTATTAAAAATTTAAAAATATGATATTTTTTGCCCACTGCTAATAAACTATAAGAGTTACATGAAATTTATTTTTAGCCATTTGTTTCAAAGCTATAAGTTTTTAATAAAAACACTCAGTATGAACATTAATGCCTTTCCATGAAAAATTTTAATAATACAGACAATAGATTTTCGTTTTATGACCAAAATTATCTTTCTAAGAAAACGGATTTACTCACCATCAGGGGTGCGCTCATGGATAACCCTTTGGGCACAGGAGGTGGGCACTGGAGGTTCCAAAATCCTTCCACCTGGGAATTGGGCTGAGGCCAAACCGGCTACGAAACCGAAGAACAACAGGAGTTTCATGCTGAAAATAATAATTAAAAAAACAATAATATATATAAATATTCCCAAACATAAAGGTAATTGAAAATGTTAGCTACTTGATTATGTATTTATTATTTTAATTGTATCAATATTACAATCTAGAAGCGTCAAAGATTTATTTATTTTCAAGAGAATTTTAAGAAAATTCAATATAAATTAAAATAGGAAATATTGAAAGAAAACTTAAAGAAAGTTTGCTTTAACATACAATCAAAAATTCCACAAAATTTAGCATAGAAATTGAAGAAAGATTTCTTCTAAATGGATATTTTAGTATCTGACAGAAATTCTTAGAAATTAGAAATGAAATCCCTAATAAATTATTTAATCCTCAGCACTTGATTATTTTTTTAAGATTCAAATGTTTAACGCGGCAACATATTGATTAATATTAATTTACAAAAAAAGACGTTCAAAAATATCTTTAAAAACACTTTTACACACTAACGTAAATGCACTTTTAACACTGTTCACAAAAACCGGTAATGAATTAATTAATTAAAAATATTAACTCATAACTATTTATATTATCCAATATCTAAGAATTGAAAATAATCAATATTGAACAAATTCAAAACATTAACTAATCAACTAACTTTTTTTATATAATCCAATATATAAGTATTAAAAAAAAAACAATATTGTAAACAACTCTTGTTGTTATAAATATAATACTAAAGGTAATAACACCAAAAATTTTGCGATGAAATAAATTGCACAGAAGTACTTACGTGTTAGATGGTCGTTGTAAGTATGGTATACCTGAGGAATACCGCCAGGTATATATACAAAGGTGGGGCTAAATAGAAAAGAAAGACAAGCGTACGAACGGTAATTACATTGGATGGCATCTCACCTTGAACTCTAATGATTCAGTCGTGCGTCGGGCCCATAATCACTCCACAAATATACACCAGTGAAAGCGGTCCGGTCCGTCCAAAAGGGCCCAAAAAATGTCACCGTAACGATTTGTCATCGATCGGAATAATTTTGGCTCGCTTTCTTTATTTACAATATATTGCGTTCTTGTGCGAACGATTTCATCTCTTGCTGGTTTTAATTCTTTCAACAGTTGAACTATTTTGATTGTGCTTTTCTTTAATACAAGTGTTATGTCATTAAAATTTGAACTACCATTGATGGTCAATCTAAATTTTTTAAAACTATTTTCTTAAGTGTTGTTTGAATAAAACATTTTTCTGATTGATGATTCAATCTAAATTTTAACCAATTGAACTATTGTGATAGGAAATGTGATTACATTTTGATTATGTCATTAAATATTTAACTACCTGTGATGGCTTTAGGACAATCTATTTTTTTATTTTCACTAATTTCTTGTGTTTATTGAAATAATCTTCTTTAGTCATAAGAATAGTTGCGAACGTTACTACGTGGTTTCATTCCTGATAAACATTGAACTAAAACACACACTATGTTTTTACTACTAGAAAATCTTCTTTAGAAATTTCTATATGGTTGATTTTATTTCTTGTAGAGTTTATTTCAATTATTGATTTTTGACATAGAAAAGGTAATTGTATTTTCATTAATAGCATTTTTAAATACTAAATTGGTGAGGCTGTTACTTGTTGAAACTCCACATCACTTAGTTATTAAGAAATAGCATTTTTATGTGAATAAAAATTGAAATTGCTGAGGTAGTTTGGACACGACGTAACTTAATAATTTTTACTCCTTCGTTGAGTTTATTGAAACATTCTAATAAAACAATAGAAAATAATAAAAATTTGGAAGTAAAAATTGCTGTAATATTCAAAGAATGTCGCAATTTAGAAAATAAATTCCTTGAAATTACTTTAAGTAATTAAATAAAAGTTGTTGGAAAATTCCAGAATGCTCGAAGATATATCTATTATCTGGAAGAAAATTTTTACAAAATTCTAATAATTCAGAACAGAAAATACTGTAAATTTCGATAAATTAAGATTGTAATATTTATATATAAGAAAAATTACTGGAATATTCAAGAATATGTGAAGAAAATTATTGCAATTTAAAAGAATCCCTCATAAAATAGATAAAGTGTTGTTAAGAATCAAAATCTAGAAATTTAGAATGGAAATGCTGAAAACTTCGATAATATAGAAAAATTACTGGAAAAATTCTGAAAATTCTTGGAATTTAGAATTTAAAATAGAGAAAGAGTTATTATTACTTATAACGCTCGAGGGATAATTTAAGAGCCTGGAAGTAATTTTGAAAAATTCTAAATAGCTGCAAAAATATTCAATATTCTAGAATCCTCAAAAAATCTCGAAGAGAAGTTCCTAAATCATTTTCGAGAACTAAAAGAGAAGAATAGTTACCGAAAAATTCAATAAAATGAAACGAGGAATTCTAGAAAATACTGACATTGTCAAGAGAAGTTTGTTAAGAAACTTTGACAAAATGGTAAGATGAAGAGCTTTTAGAAAATTCCGAGAGGATGGATAAAATGCAAAAATAATAGATGATGAGATCCAAAATAGATGGAAACCGGTCGGTGGCTGTTGTTGACAGAATTCAATAATTTAATGTTTACATTATTATTAAAGAGGGAACTAGTGCAAAGATGAGACAATAAATGGTGACCGACGGTTTATCCAGCGATTTAAAAACTCTAAAGTAAAACTCCGTTCCTCTGTCTTGAACTGCTCTACACTGACGATCTAAAATAGATCCGTTGCTGTTATTGACAGAGAATAAATAAATAAAAATCCTTATTTATGCGAATAAACATAAGTTATGTAATATCATTCTTATTTTAGGAGCTGGAACCACTGATCTACCCTCTAATGGAGTAGCAGATATGATTTTGTAGATAACTTTTAGACCTGCTCTTGATTTTTTTTAACATTCATATGTTTAACGCAGAAATATGTTAAGAAATTCTGAACAAAAGTTTCATGAAATTAAAAATTAAAGAAGAATGGTTTTAGAAAAATTGAAAAACACTCGAAAAAACATTTGAAAAAAAAAATTCGGAAAGTAGGAAACATTGTTTAAAAATTCTAGAATCCTAAAAGTAAATTTTATAAAGAAAATCTTAGAGAAATTTAAAAAAAAACATTTCTTGAACGCTCAAAATAATGATTCATCTAGTAAACGATTTTTGGAACATCTTAAAAATTTGGAAGAAAATGTATTAAAAACTTTTGATAAGATAAAAAAAGAAATGCTAAAAAATTGTAGTTGTTTAGAAGAAAGAAATGCTTGAATATCCTATAATTCTCGATGAAAATTTTCGTAATTTAGAAGAGAAATTCTGAAAAATGCATGAGAAGAAAAGAATTTTTTGAAACGTTTTTAATACATACAAAGTTTTATTATTTTTTAAGCAGCAAAATCATCAACAATTAGTATTTAAAGTTATTATGTACATGTAGGGTGGGCGGGTGGCCTCTAACCCACTCTCCAATCAGTAAAACATAAGTGAGGGTTTTTTTTAAAGTTGTAAAATATAAATAAATACAAAATAATTGCAATTTTTAGAGATTTATTCATAAAAAAATTTCAAATAATTTTTGATGATGTTTTACTGATTGGAAGGTGGGATAGAGGTCACCCACCCACCCTACGTATACATATAAATTTCAATTACAGATCGTCTTGCGGTTTGAAGTAAAATTAATTACAAAGGTTTTTGAATAAAAAAGGGAATTCAAAAGGTAACATTTTTAGTGAGGAAATTAATAAAATTTGTATGCGTAATGGGTGGGCAGACTTTAAATCTAAATTAGATAAGATTAGCTATAGAAGGTCATTTATATCTAAACTTAAATTTATGCTATAATGTTTATTACATACACTGTTTTATTGCTTTGCAAGCAGCAAAATCATCAACGTTTAGTATTTAAAGTTATCATGTATATGTAGGGTGGGTGGGTGGCCACTATCTCACCCTCCAATCAGTAAATTATAAGAGAGGGTTTTAATTTAAAAGTTGTAAAATATAAAGAAACATACAAATTGGTGATGTGGCCATCACACTACAAAAATACTATTCTTAATGATTTGCTCAATTTTAAATGCTTTAGAATTAATTATTATATAAATGTAGGGTGGGCGGGTGGCCTCTAACCCACCCTTCAATCAGTAAAACATAAACGAGGGTTATTAAAAGTTGTAAAATATAAATAGACACAAAATAATTGCAATTTTTAGAGATTTATTCATACAAATTTTTCAAATAATTTTTGATGATGTTTACTGATTGGAGGGTGGGATAGAGGCCACCCACCCACCCTACATATACATATAAATTTCAATTACAGATCGTCTTGCGGTTTGAAGTAAAATTAATTACAAAACTTTTTGATTAAAAAAGGAATTCAAAAGATAACAATTTTGAGTGAGGAAATTAATAAAATTTGTATGCGTAATCGGTGGGCAGACTTTAAATCTAAATTAGATAAGATTAGCTATAGAAGGTCATTTATATTTAAACTTAAATTTGGATTATGCTTTAATTTTTATTACATACACTGTTTTATTGCTTTGCAAGCAGCAAAATCATCAACGATTAGTATTTAAAGTTATCATGTATATGTAGGGTGGGTGGGTGGCCACTATTTCACCCTCCAATCAGTAAATCATAAGCGAGGGTTTTAATTTAAAAGTTGTAAAATATAAAGAAACATAAAAATTGCTGATGTGGCCATCACACTACAAAAAAACTATTCTTAATGATTTGCTCAATTTTAAATGCTTTAGAATTAATTGTTATATAAATTTCGTGTAACTCCTATCGTGAATTAGCAATAGGCAAAACTTTTAATTTTTAATTTTTTTCTCGCAAGACAAGAACTTTATGTAAGCCATGTTTTAACGAAACTTGTTCAGTTTCTCATTCTCTTTAACTTCTGTTTGATAAGTTATGGAATATTTATCATATTTAGAAAAATAAAACAAAAAACCATCGAGTAAACATCCACTTCCAGTTTATAAATGTTCACTGATAAAACCTTAAGTTTAAAAATTCATCTCAAATGGATCATTCGTATTTAAGATACAGCGCCTACAGACAATTTCATGCACGAAAACAATAGCATTTTTGAATTGAGAATCAAGAGACACATATTTCAAACGATATATCACAAGCTCACACCTCCTATTTAAAAATTGGGGGTTGTAACTATCACTTGAAGGGGGTTGAAGGTAGGGAGCACATTTTCACGTTGAAGAATGTCAATTTATAATTTCAATTTGACGTGTTTCTGGATTTTTTTTAAATATGTGCAGTAACCGAAATACTGAATTTATTCCATTTGGCTTTTCCACACTGTATATTCTATGTAGGGCAAGTACAAATGGAAGAGAGTAGCCAAGCAGAGCGAAAAAGGAACTTAAGGTGACTATCCTAAGTCTGTTTCAAAATGGGCTTGAGTGGAAGAACACAAGAAGTCAACTGAAGCCTTTTCCTATGTGACCGACATTTCTGTAGAATTGAAAACTTGAATATTTTAAATATATTATGTAAGCATATGGAATAAAATATAATACAATACAAAGCTGAGACAATAAATGTCAACTGACGGTTTACCCATAGATTTAAAAACACAAAAAATGTGCTCCCTACCTTCAACCCCCTTCAAGTGACAGTTACAACCCCCAATTTTTCTCTGTCTTCAACTGCGCTACGCTGATGAGATCCAAAATAGATCGAAACCGATCCCTAGATGTTGTTGACAGGGAGCAACAATTTAATAATAAAAAATCTGTATTTGTGATTATTAAAATGAGTTATATAATGCCATACCTATTTTAAAAGTTGGAACTACAAGTTACCTGCCAAAGGAGTAGAAGATATTACTTTGTAGATAACTTTTCCACCAGCTTTTGATTTTACGCAGAAATATGATAGAAATTTTGAAGAAAAGATTCTGGAAATTGAAAATAAAAGAAAATAGGTTTTAGGAAAATTGAAACTTGAAAAAATATTGGAAAATTCTGAACAAATAAAACATTTTTGTTTCACTTGGTGGTGCATTTTGATAAAAAGTTTAAATAAAACACTTTATAACTTTGTTTTACCACTATATTTTCTACAACTGTGACTGGGATCAGCTTATGATCGAAACTAGTCACAGTTATATAAAATATAGTGGTAAAACAAAGTTATAAAGTGTTTTACTTAAAAATAAAACATTGCTTTAAAATTCTAGAATCCTAAAAGAAAATTAATGCAATTGTATAAAGAAATTCTTAGAGGAATTGATAAAAAACGTTTATTGATTATTCTTGAAGCCCCAAAAAATTTATTGAACTGGTACAAACAATTTTTGGAACATCCTAAAAATTTGAAACAAAATCATGATGATGGTTGCGACCGTTACTACGTGCTAATTCAAAATATAAACACCTAAATAAAACTTACTATGTTTTTTACTTCTACATTACAATAAATGTATATAAATATATTACGACTTATGTTTCGACTTTTGAAGACTTTTGAATTAAACATAGCTTTAAATTTCTAGATTCCTAAAAGAAAATTAATGCATTTGAAGACCTCCAAAAGTCGAAACTTAGGTCGTATTCTTGTAATATATTTATATTCCCTACAATAAAGTTAAGTGGTAAATACATAGTAAGTGTTTTATTTAAGTGTTTTGAAAGAAAATGTATTAAAGATTTTATTTATTTATCTTTGGTCTTAATAAATAATTCACATAAAAATAATTTATTAAAAAACCATACATAAAAATTTGTCCCACAGAACAATAAGCGAAATTAACTAAAATACTAAATATATTCTTCCACTCAAATCCATTCATTAATCAGCAAGGGTCCTCCTCGACATCTGGAATCTTTGATGTATATAAACTTTTTAATTCTTCACCTTTCTCGGAGAGAATGTTTGGCTGTTTAAGCCAGGATGACAGATTAAATACAAAAAGAAATGCTGAAAAATTGTAGAAGTTTAGAAAAAAAAAATGTTTCTTGAATTCTCTATAATTCATCAATTCATTAGTTCGAATCATCCAGACTGTTAAGCTAGCTAGAAACACTAATTATTTTTTTTTTAGACATAACTTGGAGTCAAGACAGGACAGAAAAAGAGACGGTCGATAGCCCAACGGACAGACTAACCATATTGTTAATTACTTGTATGTAATTGTTCGAATAAAGATGTTGTTCTCTCTGTATCGATGAAATTTTTCCTAATTTAGAAGGGAAAAATGGATGAGAAAGTTCTCAGAAAATTTTCTAAAACGCACAAAAATATATCTAGGCATTAGAAAGAAACTGTTAAAAACACTAGAAATTTGTCATCTATATTGTTAAATAAAATTATAGAAGTCTAGAAGAAGAAAATTTGCTTGAATATTTGAATATTCTAGAATCCTTTTATAAAAATGATAAAAAAGGCCAATGGATTTGAAAAAGAAAGCCGTATTAATCAGTAAACCATTTGTTTTTATTTTAACAATTAAAAATCACTAAAAATTAATTCAATTTTTAATTTTTGTAACACTTTGTACATTCTGAAGAAAATAGTTTATTTTCTATATATTCTTCAAGAAAATAAAGGACTATAATCTAAAACATACAAAAATACGAAGGGCGCTAATTTCTTCATTATATTTATAATATACCATAGAATAAACGCCTTCACAATTTTATTTTATTGCAAAACAAACAAAAAACAAATAAAATAACCAAATAAAAATGCTTAGTATTTAAGATTTAAAAAGGTAGATGGATAATAGACTACATTTTTGGAAGGAATTCATTAACAAAATTATATGACATAAACAATATGGACAGACGATTTATCAATTTCTAAATCGATAATTGTTCTCTTACTTTCTTGATGAATTCATTTTTTTAAGATAGGCTGAACCGTTTTATGTGCGTTAGTTCTTCCAATATGAATTTCAGAGTATTTTGCAGGACAGTTAAAAATGGGTTGAATCTTTTTATGTGCATTACTTTTCCTAATTTGAATTCCTGAAGCTTAAAAAATACATTTAAACTATAACAGATTATTTTTTACGATTAAGACTATTTTTAAATTTAGTTTAATTTAACATTTAATGACTGGTACGATACATTTGACAAATCTCCACCACCACCCCGAAGTGACGATACCATATTATTTCATATTACAAAGAAGCATGATTGTACGCGTCCCCAAACCAGAAAATGTTCCCACTTGTTTCCAGCCACCATCCCATAGCACTCTTTTCTATTATAGGAAAACTCTTTATATCCCTTATTGAATAAAAATGTCTACAAACATCCATCAAATCTATTCCAGAATTCCAATCTGGCTTAAAAAAAATCAACTACCTTTTCTCTAAACATCTAACCTTGAAGATTACATGCTTTTGGATGTCAAGTGAGACAAAAAACAATGTATAGTCGATAAATAAAACTCTTCGGTTTTGAGAATTTACGTGGATTAATGTCAACGCACTGCGACAATTGTTTCGCCACATTTCATCTGCTTGGTGAAGCAGTGCATCGACATTAAACTGTGTAAATTTTTAAGTTTTATTTCACCAAGTAAAAGCCTCATCAATCCAATATTTAGAAATAATGTTTCAAAATTCTTCTTTAAACTCTATGCAAAAGTAAATAAAAACAATATCAAAATCAGGGCTTTGTATTTCAAATCCCTTAAGCACAAATTACAAGGTATTTCAACAAATGTATAAGTCAATGTATTGGTTATTTTCAGAATATGTAATAATCCTTCTAAGTTGCCAAACGATTTGCCATATGAACCCTGACTAAACTAACCTCTTTGTACCTTCTTCATAAATCCTTAAATGTTATTTTGTATGAAACCTCCTATTTCTCTGTGTATATTATTGTCAAGTTTGCAAATAATCATTTCAACCAACCCCTTCTAATAAATTTCTGCATTTCTCGAAAACCAAACATCTCTATACGATGAATTAATTTCTCGCTTAACCCGTGGTAAAACATGTTTGTATTAATTCAATTGATGATTAAAATACTTGGTTTAATAAACCAAACGCATCTTCAAAATATCAGCACCATTCCCTCACTATTCATCAATTCATTTGTGTGAATTCTGCTAAGCAAAATAGCAAAATAGCAAAGATAAATATTTTTACATTTCCATTATAAAATTCAGGAGAGAACGGAAATGCCAGGCAGATAAACAATAATTTATATACAATTATGATTATTGTTTATTATTCTCTGTTTTATCATGTATGGTACTTGATGTATTTATTTAATAATAGTAGTACACATTTTATATTTAATTAACGAAAAGAAATGAGTGTAAACAATAATTTAATTGAATGAAATGTAAATTATAAACAAATGTTGGGGTAATAATTTAAAAATACGAAAACGTTTCGTAAATCTACATCAATGAGTCTTACTAAGTTTAGTAAAATCAATAAAGACTCATTGTTATAGATTTACGAAATGGTTTCGTATTTTTAAATTATTAGTCAATTTTCTACAACGAACTAAAGGACTATTACATTTTATTATTAAATGTTGAGGTGTTATATTAACACAAATGATATTTTAAAAATTCGAAAACATTTCGTAAATTTACAACAACGAGTCTTACAAAGTCTAGTTTTAGACTTATTATTGTAGTAGACTTAGAAAATGTTTTTGTATTTATAATTACGGCTTAATTTTCTACCTAAAACCTAAAGGACTTTCATATATTTTTTTAAGACAAATGAAACAAAAATATTTTAATATATTATATTATAATTCTTGAATGTTGTCGGCGTTTACTTGGTGGTACATTTAGATTAAAAATAAATCAAACACTTTTCACTTTGTTTTACCACAATAGTTATTTATTATATTAAAGCCTACTAAATCTATAAAATTTCCAAAGCATGATTTAATTCAATTTAACATGAATCATTTATTGAAACTCTTTAATTATTTCTGTTTTGTTTTGTCAAATCATCTTATTGTCCAATCTTATCTAGTTCGTATTTTTTTTATAGCATATTCAAAATGTAACAATGAAAACGTCCATTATCATCATCATTATTAATATTATATAATGAAAAATTGGGGCATGCACAAAATATAATCTTCTAAACACAATAGCGGGTTACGATTATTTAGCCATGCGTTTAGACTGTACAAAATGATATACTAGTTTCAAAATAGTTTTTAGAGTGGAAAAATTTATATCTGCGTATTAACAACCTCCAAATTTTACATAATCGAAGCGATATCTACCATAAACAATGACAATCAAGTTATATCAAAGTTATGACAATTTTTCTCTGAATAAGAGAGGGAGGCAGAGAGGGAATAGTATATTTCTTTACAGAAGTGCATGTAAATAGAGATATATTATTTACTTCTGATCAACGACTAACTTTAATTATCTAGTAAACTAGTTGTTTAAAAATCATGATCTCTAAAGCAGTAAGAACGGACGAGATGAATTGATGTGAATTAAGATCGGAAGGAATTTTTGCTATTGCTTTATTATCTACGGTGATGGATCCAATATAGATTGAAACTGGCCTGTGGCTACCTGTTGACAGGAAAACAATAATTCAAAACCTAATTGCTGTAAACTACCTTAAACGTACCTAGTACCATTAGCTCTCCTCTTTGATTTCCATCACATCTATATTATCTCAATATTTCTTGAACAATTTTCTAAATACTGGATTGTTGAGGTAAATGATAAATCCAATGTTTGGTGAAACATTGTCGTAGAATAATAAAAACATTTTTGAAACCATATACAGTATTTTATTAAATAATTTTCTAATTTTTCTCTTGGTGAAACATTACCTATTATATCGCTTCTTAGATAATATTCTATGTAACTCATCAACGATCTACCTTTAGGTGTCATAGATGATCTGAGTACATATATAAGCTATCTTTTGTTCTCAAGACAAATTGACCCTCCACAATCACTCGGTTGCTAGGTTCTCAATTAGAACGTTCTCAAGTAGAACGTTCTCAGTAGAAATATTTATGGTTCAAAATAATAAAAGCTTTGATGACTGTTAAAAAGTGCTATAGCTCATTTCGAATAAAAAAGAAAATCAACTATTTTTTATTAATCGCTGTAAAAGTTCACAGAAATTCTGTGAATACAATTTAAGCACTATTTCTACCCCAGTTGTTTAAAAAAAACGTTTAAAACTTATGGTCTTCATTTAAAACTTTTAATTGTAAATAAATTCATGACTTATTTTGACGATAAAAATAGACGCTTTTCCATCCGCCCTCCTCTTTTCGTTCTGCGTTCTAACTGTATCTTTTCTAAACTAAAATAATTTCAAATATCTATCATATCTCTATTGCAGTTTTTCGTTGGAATATATTTATTTTATTATATTTTAGCTTTCTTCTTAACAAAAACATGAATATATCAAAATTGAATACAAATTATATAACAATTTTGTATAGAAGAGTCTGCGATGATCTTCCACTCTAATCCATATTTTTGACAGGCAGTAAAAGTCCAAAAATGGTTTATCTTCTCTTTACCATTAATATTTGCCTTATTATAGACTTATTTTCAATCTTTTTGACTTTGTCAAAAATTACATATGGAATATGAGAAATGAAAGAACATAGAATGAACAAAATGTATGAACTAATTAACGAGAACTTAGTTGAAAATCCATATTACATATAACTAATTATAAGTGTTTGATTTTCAAATGAGTGAGTTACATAAAAATTTGAATATCAAACACTTTGAATTAATTTAACAAAATTTATATCGTATTTTTAATCTTTGCGTTTAAGCTCTCATAAAAAAGAAATTCCACAATAGCTGTATTTCTTTAAATTATCCCAAGAATAGACAGTTTTTAAACACTTCATTAATTAGACTAAAAATAGAAATGACAATTTAGAGCTAGAAAGGACAAAAACCTTACAGGCAATATTTCTAGACTCACTGTAGATATTCAAATAAAGAAAAATAACCACTTTAAAAATAAATATGCTATGTTTTTACTTTACTCTTCTGCTTCAATTAATTGATTCCTATTTAATAAGATTATTTTTGAACCCACAACTCCATACAAAATATTTCAAGTATGAATGTTTTTTTATCAACTTAAACAATGAATTATGGTTATATGTTTTTCGTTGGCGATTTTACGACATTTTTTAAGAGTTCTGCAATTGGTACTATTTTAATTGATTAATGTAGGAAAATATTATAAGATGATGTCTAATTTTAATAAAGATACAAAGGAATGTTCGTTCCAAAAGGTTTGTTTAGGAAACGGGATGAAGATTGTGGAATAGAAAGCAGATAATCATGTAGAACGCAATAAGTCATCTGATTGATGTGGGCAACAGTTTTTGTGAAAATTCTTCTGTTCTTCATGATCTCTGCTTTAAAGTTTTATGTGCAAACTTTAAACGTTAATTTAAGAATATTATTCCGAGATATTTGCAGGATTCGGAATAGTCAACTATATGATTATATAAAGTTATTTTATGTTGACAATTTTGCAAGCATGGTGAAATGGGATGAGGTGGTGGATTTTCTTTAAGTTTTAAGTTTATGAATACTTTCCACTTCGTAAACCACATCTGTATCAAATCGATCAGCCCCTGAAACGTGGTAAGGGACTCGTTTAGGGTTGATTCTTTATTATCTGCATTTAATAATGGATATTCATAATGGTTACGTTGAAGAGGACTGGAATTATAAATTTCGTAGATAAGGATGTTGTAAAGGAGTAGAGATAAGGAAACACCTTGATTAGAGACTAATGCGTAATCTGAAAAAACCTTGATAAATAGATACAAATTATCATGTATGTATAAAAGATATAGTGGATTTTTAAGTAATTACTCTTGTACAGGCAAACTCAATGCCATACTGAATCTTTGCTTTCTGAATATAGAAAGGATTTAAGCAGATTTCTGATTTACGACGTCTGACAGTTTGATATATTGATAATCCATACTCCTGTCTTATATACCTTAATCATTTTCTTTTTTAATTATGTATCGTCCATCAGCTGAATATCTCGAAAAAAGTTATCGTTTCTATTTGATAAGCCTTAAGGTGTAGTTTAAGGAGGAATATTTCAATTGATTTGGTATACGTCGATGTGTAGTGTTTAGTCGGCTTAGTTTATTTGTTAAGAAAAAATATTGTCGTTTAATTGATTAATGGGAGGATATCAATGAACTCATTTACGTATGCACTTTTTCAAGCTACAGACACTATTATGGAATATAGTTCTAAGGCGTTCTTGCAGAATTGACTATTGTATATATCTGGTAAGATTTAGACAAAAAATTAAAGAGATCAAAACGTTTTTTGGCCTAATAGAAAATTATCGAAAATTCATTTAGGACTTTGCAAAATAAACAAAACCAATCATAAAATGCTTAATGATAGGTGCAATTATTAATATTAGCCTACAAAATATTGCTCGTTTTAAAAGTCTTAAAGATAATGAACCGATTTTAAAACACTTAAATTTTCTTGATTGTAGAGGCTTTAACTTTGTGATACATATTTTATAAATAAATAAAGTCACTTAAATTTTCACTGACTCTTTCTCGTAATTTCTGACTGATATAATTTTGCAATAAGAGCAGTTTCGTTAGTGTAGGTTTAGATTTGCCAATAGCATATGTTTAGTCTTTACCCTGGAACTGTCTTCCTTAATTCACGAAGTAACTGAAGTAACTCTTTTGTTACTTTTCGTCCATTTCTCACAAACTTCTTTGACAAATATCTCCAAGTATCCTTTTCACTAACACATGGTACATAATTCCTATAGCCTTCTCCAAATTAGCTACATCTCTCTCTCTTTCTCTCCTGACCGACATCTGGCCCTTACAAAAGAAACCCTTTTGTCCTTACTAAGCTGACCTGCTACTTGCTTTGGTTGGATTGTATTTGATGGAGCGCTTAATACTTTTATAATTAATCATTAATACAAGTTAAATGAGAATTTCAATTTAGAAATATTTTAGCAAATCAAGTTGCTTCTTCCTAAAGAAGAAGATATAGAAAAGTAATTTTAATAATATCCTTTTAGAACAATCAACGAAAATAACTTCAAAATGTCTTTTAACTCCTGCTGTACCTAAAGAATACAGTATTAGATCACACTTACAGATTATCTTAGATACTCTTTGTACAACTTCCAGCAATTATTATTAAAATAGGCCGATATTATAAGAAGAGTTATTATTTATGTTATAATTAATTTTCATCAACAAACATCGCATCAGCAGACATTACAAGAACATGTAGGCAAATATTAAAATTAATAGGGCTAGTTTGTATAGCAGATTTAAATCAAGAAGGCCATTACATGCTTATAGTATCATTTAGGACTACTAAGACAGTAGTCCTTGTCTGAAGATATGAATAACATTATGAATAAGGTGTTGGATGTTAGATGTACATATCGTGATGGATGTCAGGAGTAGAGAAATCGATGTGGGACATTCGCTTTTAACAGAGGCGAATTACTTTATTTTGATTTTCTTCATATTAAAATCTAGGAATATACAAACATAATTATAATGTTTCACATTATTCAAGAAATGTGATCATGTAAATAGGCGTTTGAAAGAATAATGTTTGGAGCGTGAAGACAGGAAGTTCAATAGTACATTGTAAACATTATCGTTGGTTCATTTGAAAACAACTAATATTCTTTCAGTGTATTCTTATATTATCTTTTGACTGCGTGTCGTAGGATCTTGCCAATTTAACAATTATTAATTATCTTCACGCGAAAACCTACGCAATTTCAAGAGGAGAGTATGTTTGGGCCTAGGTCTAAATTCCAATAAAATACCAGCTTATTGAACACTGTATTCAAATTTTCAATATCTAACAAAAAAAACAGAAGGCAGTCCTTGTATTTGTTTTTCATTTATCACTTGGTGAAATCAATTACCTATTATTAAAATAAGATAGTCCAATCACAAACATTTACGATTCAACATCTTGTTTGGATCAATCTACATCCTCTCCACCACCATCATAGTAACTCTCTCATAACTTAAATTATAAATTTCGTATATATTATTAGCTATTGTCAGTTCTACACTAAAAACATGCAAATATATATTTTAGGACAAATTCTTATTTATACATGGTAGTTTTGAATAAGATATGATGATGATATTTAAACTCTTTCTATGCTAATTTCAGAAATTAAGGAAATCACAAACAGAAAACTGTCTAAATCATATATTTACCAGATACCATCAAGTTATGTCATGCGTGCATCCATTAACCTTCCGTGCGAGGAAACTCACGAAACTATTGTCAGGATCATGTCCAATTGTCTTTTCCATTTTCACTTCGCAATTTATGTTTCCTACAGACACCAAGCGGTCGTTTTCCTTGTAATAGTTAATACAATCACTTCACACTTCGTCGTGTGAAATGATTGTTTAACGTTTTTATTTTTTTAATATCAGACATTTTCTTCTTATAAATCGCGTTATGAAGTCATGTCGTCGTAAATAAAATAATCGATAATGCGTCTTCGGCGAATTGGTGTGCCGCTTTCGTTTTTGGGACGATTTCGAAGGAGCAGCAGCACCATTGAGTCGTCTACGTCTCTTGCATACAACAGCAATGTGTAAACGGAACACTTTCTTTGACCTTGCTTTTTTAGGTCGATGAAATGCCCGGGTCGATCTGTCGGTCGATTATTTATTACCGATTTTTTCAATGCCTTCAAAGTGCATTCAACTCGTCTCTTTAATTGATCGTTTGCTCTTAGGCTTTATCTATTCGCTAGATTTATGCAATCAGTTATTCAACAGTTGTTACATATTTCAACGCATACGTTTCTGGTTTTTATGGTTTAATTAAAGTTATCTTTAATGGTTCATTAATGCATTTATATGATTAGTGTCAGGAAGATGGAATTTTAATTTTAATGCGCTTTTAAATTAAATACTTTGTTATGGATCATATAATACCGTTAATATATTTCTTCATAGTAATTAATATAGATTAATTACTTTATAACAGTTTATTTATTTTTTATTTTATGTAACGATTGAAGTAAATTAATATACTTGGATTTTTAGAAGCGGTATTAAAGGACACATTCATAGTCAAAGAAGGAATAGCAGATTATTTTGTAGATTCAGAGAAATTCATTTTTGCAAGATAGATTTCTAAAATATTTTTTGTCAACTTCTATATTTCGTAGACGCTGTATGTTCCTCTTATCTAGCAATAATGTTTAGTTTATTCGATTAGCAAGATTACCTATTATGTTTCATATATGTATTTATCATGTTCATGAATTTAGTTATAATTTAGTTCTCATTATAGTATTAGTTATTATTTTGTGCATTTTGTAAAAAGTTGATTACGTCAATAAATATTATTATTATTATTATAAATAGAAACTTAGTGGAATTAGGTTTGCAAACATTGAAGCAAAAGATAAGATTAAAAAACAAAGGTGAGATAAAAAAAACTCGTGGCAGTCCCTACAATAAAGTTAAGCTGGATGTTGAAAGTATGGATTTTGATATTAATGGATCTGTGTCTTCGAAAGAAACCGTTGAATTTAATACGATAATGGATGTTTAAGCTATGGTGTAGATAGAATCAAACATTTATATCAATACTCTGCATCAATATATCTTTTTGGCAACGCCCATTCGAAATTCTAAAATACAGAATACCAGTACACGAAATGGCTGCAAATGTTTTGACCTTAGGATGAATTGTTTAAAACTTTAAGTGAAAGGGCAGTTGAATATTTAAAGAAAACAAACAGAAAACTTTTTTGGTGAAGGTTCTTTATTGTACGATGTGTGGACATTTTGGTTTAAGCTTTTTAAAAGCGATTATTTCTGTCTTAATGACACACAATGCTCTGGATGACCCAGGAAGTGCGACAACAATCAAAAACTGCTTGGTGGCCATTTCTATCACCTCTTCTGGGGGAGATCAATTTGCCAGGAAATTTTCACTTTGACCGACGTCCTGGGGCTTTAAGGACTTTTAGGAGTAAAGTTTTAGGTATTTGTGCATAATACCTATACATATTTCCTAATTGAATGGTTCGGATCGTTATGAACACACTGGATGACACTATCCACGTCCTCTGTCGTTCTTGATGATCTTGGTCGACCCGTTTTTAATTTCTCCAATTTTGTACCGGTCTCTTCAAACTTCTTCATTCATTTTTGAATGAATTTTAAGATGCAAGTGGCGAAAATCTGTGCTGCAGTCGCCAAATCACAGGCACATACCACGCGCCAAACAATTTATATTAATGTCAAATTGACATAATTTATGTATGAAACGAGCAAAAATAGAATTTTAGCGACCTATAATATTTGTATTCCAAACTGGACCTCCTATGACGAATCAGTTAGGAAGAGGATCAGCGGGTTCGAGTGGAAGATCATTCGTAAAAGTAAACTCTGTCTCGTACATGCAGTCAAAATTCATGTATATATTTTTTTTCTTACGATTTAGTACAATTATATATTCATGTAAATTCATTGCGTTCACACAGGAAGTTAAAGAAATATAAACCTTCTTTTAGGGATCTTTGTATAAAGGGAGTCTCAAATCATTCCAAAACATTTGTTTTGATAAACTAATAAAAGTTATGCGAAGGTAGGTTATGATATATGGAAAATTAAAGCTTGAATGGTTCTGATTTAAAGAAAAAATCAGGAAGAAGAAGAAGATACAAAAAGCTAATAAGAACCTAGGTTTTTGAAGTAAAAGTAGAATCTTGAATGCATCCGTATGGTTTTGAGCTGGAGAAGGAATTCTTCCTCCTCCTTACTGTCTTAAAATATTTAATTTTTTTGATCAACATAGACATATAATCTGAGAAATAAAAATAAAGTCCATATTTTCTTTTAATTATTATTATTTTTTTAATCAAAACTCTTGTGTATAGTCCAGGGATTGAAGATTGGGATAGAGGCCACCCACCCACCCTACATATACACATTACCTTACATCACTGTTACTGCTTTATATTCCTGAAAAACTGCAGTACTATTGCTGTAGATGTTTTTCAATATGTATAGCACTGTTTCGGTTAAAGAATAAATGTATATGTAGGGTGGGCGGGTGGCCACTATCACACCCTCCAGTTACAAAAACATTAACAAGGGTTTTGTTAAAAAGGAATTACACAATAGGAGTAAATTACTTAAAATAAAATCCATATTTTCTTCTAAATAAAAAAAATATTTATCAAAACTCTTATGTATGATCCAGGAATTGGAGAGTGGGATAGAGGCCACCCACCCACCCTACATATACATATTTCCTTATATTACTGTTACTGCTTTGTATTCCTGAAAAACTACAGTACTATTACTGTTGATGTTTTTCAAAATTTATAGTACTGTTTCGGTTTAAAAATAAATATAAATGTAGGGTGGGTGGGTGCCAACTATCCCACCCTCTAGTTACAAAAATGGAAACAAGGGTTTTGCTAAAAATTATTGTACAATAAAGAGTAAATAGATAAAAATAAAGTCCATATTTTCTTTTAATTATTTTTTTTTAAAATCAAAACTCTTGTGTATGGTTCAGGGATTGGAGATTGGGATAGAGGCCACCCACCCACCCTACATATACACATTACCTTACATCACTGTTACTGCTTTATATTCCTGAAAAACTGCAGTACTATTGCTGTAGATGATTTCAATATGTATAGCTCTGTTTCGGTTGAAGAATAAATGTATATGTAGGGTGGGCGGGTGGCCACTATTACACCCTCCAGTGACCAAAACATTAACAAGGGTTTTGTTAAAAAAGAATTAGACAATAGGAGTAAATTGCTTAAAATAAAGTCTATATTTTCTTCTAAATAAGAAAAAATATTTATCAAAACTCTTGTGTATGATCCATGGATTGGATAGTGGGATAGAGGCCACCCACCCACCCTACATTAACTTAATTCCTTACATCACTGTCACTGCTTTATATTCCTGAAAAACTACAGTACTATTACTGTTGATGTTTTTCAAAATTTATAGTACTGTTTCGGTTTAAAAATAAATATAAATGTAGGGTGGGTGGGTGGCAACTATCCCACCCTCTAGTTACAAAAATGGAAACAAGGGTTTTGCTAAAAATTATTGTACAATAAAGAGTAAATAGATAAAAATAAAGTCCATATTTTCTTTTAATTAATTTTTTTTAAATCAAAACTCTTGTGTATGGTTCAGGGATTGGAGATTGGGATAGAGGCCACCCACCCACCCTACATATACACATTTCCTTACATCACTGTCACTGTTTTGTATTCCTGAAAGACTGCAGTACTATTGCTGTTGATGTTTTTCAATATGTATAGCACTTTTTCGGTTAAAGAATAAATGTATATGTAGGGTGGGTGGGTGGCCAATATCACACCCTTTACTTACAAAAACGTAGGCAAGGATTTTGCTAAAAATAATTGAACAATAGAGAATAAATTGTTTAAAATAAAGTCCATAATTTCTTCTAGTTAATTTTTTTTTCATCAAAACACTTGTGTATGATCCATGGATTGGAGATTGGGATAGAGGCCACCCACCCACCCTACATATACACATTTCCTTACATCACTGTTGCTGCTTTATATTCCTGAAAAACTGCAGTACTATTGCTGTAGATGTTTTTCAATATGTATAGTACTGTTTTCGGTTAAAGAATAAATGTATATGTAGGGTGGGCGGGTGGCCACTATTACACCCTCCAGTTACAAAAACTTTAACAAGGGTTTTGTTAAAAAGGAATTACATAATAGGAGTAAATTACTTAAAATAAAGTCCATATTTTTTTCTAAATAAATTTTTTTATCAAAACTCTTGCGTATGATCCATGGATTGGATAGTGGGATAGAGGCCACCCACCCACCCTACATTAAAATACCTCACTGTCACTGCTTTGTATTCCTGAAAAACTGCAGTACTATTGCTGTTGATGTTTTTCAAAATATATAGCACTG
This sequence comes from Ontholestes murinus, assembly GCA_963969525.1. NCBI lineage: Eukaryota > Metazoa > Arthropoda > Insecta > Coleoptera > Staphylinidae > Ontholestes > Ontholestes murinus. The sequence goes on along the minus strand of OZ018393.1, from coordinate 57,028,373 downwards.
TTTCGGTTTAAGAATAAATATAAATGTAGGGTGGGTGGGTGGCCACTATCCCACCCTCTAGTTACAAAAATAGAAACAAGGGATTTGCTAAAAATTATTGTACAATAGAGAGTAAATAGCCAAAAATAAAGTCCATATTTTCTTTTAATTAATTTTTTTAAATCAAAACTCTTGTGTATGGTCCAGGGATTGGAGATTGGGATAGAGACCACCCACCCACCCTACATATACACATTTCCTTACATCACTGTTACTGCTTTATATTCCTGAAAAACTGCAGTACTATTGCTGTAGATGTTTTTCAATATGTATAGCACTCTTTCGGTTGAAGAATAAATGTATATGTAGGGTGGGCGGGTGGCCACTATCACACCCTCCAGTTACAAAAACATTAACAAGGGTTTTGTTAAAAAGGAATTACACAATAGGAGTAAATTGCTTCAAATAAAGTCCATATTTTCTTCTAAATAAAGAAACATTATCAAAACTCTTGTGTATGATCCATGGATTGGATAGTGGGATAGAGGCCACCCACCCTGCATTAACATATTTCCTTACATCACTGTGACTGCTTTGTATTCCTGAAAAACTACAGTACTATTGCTGTTGATGTTTTTCAAAATTTATAGCACTGTTTCGGTTTAAGAATAAATATAAATGTAGGGTGAGTGGGTGGCCACTATACCACCCGCTAATTACAAAAATGGAAACAATGGTTTTGCTAAAAATTATTGTACAATAGAGAGTAAATAGCTAAAAATAAAGTCCGTATTATCTTTTAATTAATTTGTTTTAATCAAAACTCTTGTGTATGGTCCAGGGATTGGAGATTGGGATAGAGGCCACCCACCCACTCTACATATACACATTTCCTTACATCACTATTACTGCTTTATATTCCTGAAAAACTGCAGTACTATTGCTGTAAATGTTTTTTTTATATGTATAACACTGTTTCGGTTAAAGAATAAATGTATATGTAGGGTGGGCGGGTGGCCTCTATCACGCCCTCCAGTTACAAAAACATTAACAAGGGTTTTATTAAAAAGAAATTACACAATAGGAGTAAATTGCTTAAAATAAAGTCCATATTTTCTTCTAAATAAAAGAAATATTTATCAAAACTCTTGTGTATGATCCATGGATTGGATAGTGGGATAGAGATTTACCTAGACGATATCTCCAGTACTTTGCTTTCGATGAATATAAATAGTACTGTAGGCTCAGATAATGTTCCACTTGTATTGAAGCATAACACACATATTTTACTACATCCTTTACATTTTATATTTTCGTTGTCTTTAAATACTGTTGCTTTTCCAAGCTTGTATAAAGATTCATATTTAATACCCATACATAAATTTAAATCTAAATCTAATGTAGAGAACTATAGGTCAATTTCTATTTTATCATCATTATCAAAATTATTTGGATAAGTGGTCTATAAGCTTCTGTTTAAAGCTTTTCGTGCAGTGATCGCAGTAAATCAACACGGTTTTAGATTCACGTTAACCAATTTGTTCATTTATACCGATTATATCCATGTAGCCCCAGAGAAAACTGTTGAAGTTCATGCTATATATGTGGACTTCAGCAAAGCGTTCAATTAAATCAATTATTATTTTCTTATTAAAAAACTACAAGCTTATGGCTTAGGCACACCATTATTAAGTTTCAATATATTTATCTGAGAGGCGGCAGTTAGTGAAATTTAAGTCTAATCTGCCAAAATCGTATATCTCCACACCAGGTGTCCCACAAGGGTCCAATTTGGGACTCTTGTTGTTCATTATTTTTATAAATGACTGGTCTCAGATACTACAGTACCCCTACCTGCTCTTGGCAGATGATTTAAAGCTTGATTACAAAGTCGAAAAAGTTTGCGATTGTATTAAAACTCAGTGTGGTATCGATTCAGTAAATAGCTCGTGTAATCTAAATGATAAGAGGCATATATGAGCCTCATATCTCAAAAAAATTGTTCTAGGAATATTTGATGAAACTTTAGATTTTGTTTTGGTAAAAGGAATATATTAGAAAATTATAAATTTCATTTTCGTATTAATATATTATTAATACCCTAATCATGAAATAATTCCATGTCAATGATTCATCATACGTGGCGATAATATCATCATTAAAAAAGGATTCGACGTGTGTGCACTTTCACGGTAAGGTTGGTTACTTAACGATCAGACCACGTGTTAAATAGATGCACTTAAAAGACAATTAGGTAAATGCGATTAGAGGAAATTGTCAAGGTGTTTAGGTACAATTAGGCGCCGTAAATGACCCCCAGCGTGGAGAAAATTAGGAAAAGACCCTCTCGAATCATTAGCATAAATTATTATGCACGTCGTCGATTACATTGTTCGGCATCAATGTTATACTCGTCCGCGTTGATAATCCTATTGTGAAATACTTCCAAAAATGCTTGTTGATGTAACACATTATGTATTGTAAATAGTTCAAGGAATACTCTAGAAAATATTGCAGACATGTTTTATAATAATAATTAGTTTAATGACAAATTAAGACAATTAAAATAGATAACAGATAAACAAAAGGTGGATAAAATACACAAAAAATGATATGACAATTTTATAAAGAAAAATTAATTAATTTGTTAATGGTAGAAAGGATTCCAAAAGTAAACTATCATCTTCCTTTTCAAACGGTAAGAAAGAAATGAAATTGCAGATTTATTTTTAGAATTTTTAATTCCGACACAAATATTTCATCAATTGTAAATTTTCAAAACAATATTATTAATGCTTATTCATATCAAATAAAAAATGATGTCTTACACGGTTGGGCCAATATTATAGAAATACTTGCAGATGTTCTGATAGTGGTAAGAAGAGTAAAACTGCTGTCTTATTTATTAAATTTATACGAAAGCACATAAAACAGACAGAAGACACATAAAAGGCGAAAAGAACATAAAGATAACCCGAAATATATAAAGCTGTCAAAAGAAGTATAAGTTGCTATTTTTTAAGACAAAAGACAAATAACAAAATTAAACTTAAAAAAAACAGAAATATGGAGGCATAATATCTGTAATGTAATAAAGAAAGAAGAGGCGAAAAAATAGACAACATACAAACTACACAATATAACAAAAGGATATATACAATATAGCAAATATCAAACAACAAACCAAAACAGAAACATGCAGATTACGGGTTAATCAAAAACAACTGTAATCTATGTCATGGACTATTAGAAGATACGCAAAAGACAAATCGTAGAAAAGTACAAATAAAACAAAGATCACCACAAAAGGCAGAAAAGAAGAAAGAGAGAAAAATATAATAAATAGATAAATACAGTTTTAAATGCAAATTTGTGACATAAACATACTGGCAATGTGTATTTAAAAAGAAACAACTATGATGTGAGGGAAATGCCAATAAAAAAACGCAAAAGATGAAAAAAAGGTAATAAAAAAAACTGATAAAAACAATTATTAACTAAGGAATATATAGAATAAAAAGTAGCATAATTTCGATAAATGTCCGTGCCTAACGAAAAAAGCAAGTAATAGACTGAAGTTATACAAACAGAAAAAAAAAACAAATACACAAGTAGCAAAATAATTGTGATGTAGCCACCATAGAACTTTTTTTGGAAACTACAAGTTTTATACAAAAATTATAGTCTTAAATAATGCTTTTTCTATTATTATCTGTATTTGCATTTTATATATTATATATTCTCGTTTGTTCCCATACCTTTCAATAATTTACAAAAACTCAGAAATTATTTCAATAAAAAAATTGAAAAGGAAAAATATATCTAAAGAAAACTTCCACTTAAGGTTACCAAATTTTACTAAAAGCTTCTCAGTATATCATTTCTTAAACTTAAACTAAGTTTGAATAGACTTATCCATTTTTTTTTGGTAATCAGCTTTATTATTATGAAGAAGGAAATGCGAATCACCTTTCTTTTAATAAAATACTGACACAGTTTATGGTTTCAAGAACGTTTTTATTATTCTACAACAATGTTTCACCACACAGTGGCTTCGTTTTTGAAACCATATACTATGTCAGTATTTTATTAATGATATGGAGTTTTAACAAGTAACAGCCTCATCAATCCAGTATTCTTCACTTTTGTTTATTATTAAATGCATTCATTATCAATAGTACAACTTATACTTTTTATATTTTTTTTAATATAGATAAGCTAGTATTGAACTCCGTGGTACAGGAAAATTAATTTCTGGCAATAATACAACGCTTTATTATCACTTTCTCTGTGAGATTATTTATTCGTACAGCTATTAAAAATGTTTACATTATCAACCAAATGTAGGTGTGGCAAAGGTGTAAACATCTAGAGAAAGTGATAATAAAGAGGTTTATTATTACAAGAAAATGATCTTTTAATGGAATTTGTATTATTTTTTTTTTTTGTACTGTTTTTTTTTGCTTAAAGTTTTGAAATATTTTTCTCAGGAAAGTTTAGTTATTGTTCTTTAAAAAAATTGACATGAAAGTACTTTTAAAATTTGAATTGTGTTTTCTCTTGTAAAATGCCAACTATTTTAAACTAACTTAAAAATGTATTTTAAAAATTTTCATCTACATTTAAAGAAATTATTTTATTTTAGAATATTTTGAACCATTTAATTTTTGTTTATTTTTCTTCTGTTATTTCTTAATCGATTGCTTTATATTTGGGTAATGTTAAAATGTTTCCCTATTTTTAGGCTAATATTAAATTGTATTTAAGTTTTCAAATGTTTTATTTTTCTCTTAGGTGAGTTCAATTGCTATTTAAGCCCGACCATCTTTAAGTAATTTTTGAAATATTTTCAACTGTTTTATATTAAATTCTCAATTGTTATTTTTGGTAAAATTTGAACTATTTTTAGGTAGTTTTTTAAATTAAAATCTCCTTTTTCCTAACAAATCTTAAAGGTGTTAATTATATGAAGAGATCTACAAAATGTTCTTTTATTGTTTTTAAACAGATTTTCAATTGTTTTTTTGCTGTTTTTTTTCATGTTTACAACTGTTTTTCATTGCAGTTTTTTAAATTTTTTGGTCGATATTTTTTAATTTTTTATAATCAATTGTTTCTTAAAAAAATTTCATTCTCTTCTTTGGGTGTTGTGTAGTGTTTTTTTACACAATTTTAATATTTTTACATTGTTAGATTAATTTCAGTTATTTGTAAAGGAGACACAATAACTTTGTTTTACCACTATATTTTAAACAATTACAGTGACTATAGTTTCAATTATAAGCTAGTCATTATCAAACTAAAAGTCACTACTATAGTCACTGTAATTGTTTAAAATATAGTGGTAAATCAAAGTTGTTTTGTCTCATTTACAAATCATTCAAGATGTACCACGAAGTAAACGCCTCTACCATCAAATATTTAATTTCAGTTAGTTGTTTCAAATTCTCAACCGTTTCTTGCTTTGAAGAATAAACATTGTTATTTTTGTTAGTTTTAAATTTTTCTCTTTAAAAATCACTTTTTTATTATTTATAAAATGCTATATATTTTCAAGTGAATTTAGATAGAAAAAATTCAAGCAAGCAAAAATCAATTACAAGAAACTTTTTTAGGATTTTTTTGTAAACTATTTTTAAGTAATTTTTTTTTTTAAACAAAAACGTTTACTTGATAAAACACTTTATATTATTTTTTTTATAAAGTGTGATATCAACAAAGTAAACGTTTTTGTTTAATTTTCCAAGATGTATCATGAAGTTAACGTCTCAAACATTCAATCAATGTTTTTTTATATAGTTTTTAAAAAAGTTTTCGGTTTTCTTAGTAAATTTCATCTTCAGCATGATGCTTGTTGGCAATATGACCATTTTTTTGGTTTTGTTTTTTGTTATGTTTTATTTTGTTTGTTATTGAAAATTTTCAATTTTTTTTTAGGAAATCAATAATTGTTTATTAATAATTGTTATTTTTGGTAAAATTTGAACTATTTAACTTTGATTTTAATGTGTTTATTTACTATGTATTTATTTTTTATATATTTAGACTAATATTTTGTAATTTGACGTTCTCGACCACTTCAAAAAACATGTTTTGACTTCTATAATGTATTTTTGTATATGGTGGCTACGAGAAATAAAGAATTGATTGATCAATTGATTTCTAGGTTTTTTTTCATTACAATCTCTTTTTCTTAACAAATAATGTTAAAAATATTTTTTTTTTTAATTTTAGCCATTTTAAACGAATTTTTAACTGTTTTTAGACAAGTTTAAAATACTACTTAGCAAATTTTTCATTGGTTTGTTTAACATTTAATTGCCAATCTTGTTTTTCTTTTTGTAAAATTCCAACTGTTAAATTTGCAGTAAACATTAAATTTTTCAACTATTTCAGTAGATTAATTTTGAAATTTTCAATTGTTTTTACATATGATGAATATTCTTTGTTATAAACCTTCTAATTGCATTTTTAACAAAGTTTAGCAAGAGCTTAAATCGCTTTAAAGAAAAATCCTTTTTTTCAATTCCCTCTCTGTATTTATTTTTACTCACATCAACTTAAGATATTCTTGATCTGCTTCAGTCAATAAGCACAATGCATTATTATTATTGACCTACTTCAATAAATTGTCGATTAACCTCAATCAGACATGAATTGATCCAGCGTACTCTTGACCTGCCTCAACGTATTTTATATTAGCATAGGACTAAAGGCATTTTAAAAAATATTAACCTAACATTTACTCACATCAACTTAAGGTATTCTTGATCTGCTTCAGTCAATAAATACAATGCATTATTAAGCGTATCCTTGACCTACCTCGATAAAATGTCGATTAACCTAAATCAGATATTAATGTATCTACTGTACTCATGACCTATCTCAACGTATTTATATTAGCCTAGGTCTAAAGGCTATTTAGAAAATATTGATTTAGCGTACTCTTGACCTACCCCAATTAACCTATAAAACATTAATGGCGAATTGATTGAATTCTAAACGGAATATTTTCAAATTCTTTATTTTTCATTTTGGATATTTTTTTGACGGACTAAAATCAATTGACATAAATTGTTGCTTTAGAAAACCAATTTTTGAAAGTAAAACCTTCAAATTATTATTATTCTAATCGCTGTAGAAAAACCTAAATCAAACATTAATTGATCTAGCGTACTCATGACCTATCTCAACGTATTTTATATTAGCCCAGAGTATTCTTAATCTATCTCAATTTATAATACATTGAAGGTTTAATAGATTTTGTTAACATTATTTTTAAAAAAAAGTTGCGTTAAAAATTAATTTTATATGGTATACATTTGATAGAAAACCGTAGACAATTGGTACGTTTTATTTTCAATAATCTTTGTTATAATAAAATTATTTAATTAAATTTTGTTAAAACATAAAACGTTTATGTTAAATTTTGGTTGTATTTTATTTTTTCGCAAATGTACACTATATTTCCGGACAACAAAAAACGCCAAATGTATACCATATTTCCAGGTAGAGGGAGTATATAATTTACCTAAAGACATAAACAGTTAAATTGTTGCATTAGAAGATCAACTTTTTTTTAAAGATTTTTGTATTAACTTATTTTGATATAAAATTTAGACCAAATTATAAATTTTGTTGGGAATATTGAAAATCAATCTATTGAAATCTTAAAATATAACACTTTGCTAATCTTATTATTTGCAGTAATTTTTAATACACATAAGTTTATATATTGGTATTAGAATAATACCTTTAAATCCTCACAGCGTGACCCCCAATATAATTACCTTTTAATCCCATAGTTTTCATTTCTCTTGAACCAACAACAAATAAAACTTTATCGCTTTTGTATGTAATTAACTCGTTTTTGTATAATTGTAAGTTTCTCGTTTCCCGCAGCGAGCAATGTCCACTGTACTAAGGAAGAAGAAATAAATCTAGTTAATCTGTAACAAATCCACTTTTTCCTTATTTTATGGCGGTCGTTAAAGGCCGAGTTTGGGGTGCACAATTTTTCTTTCGCCGCAGAAATGTGAAAAAACCAGTTCGAAATTATCGACCGATAAAATTCTAACCATATCGCGAAAGTTCGAAACGTATATGGGGCTAAGCGGACAATTTCACATCATTATCGATGACATTGTACCCATGCGGGTGATTATTCATGATTCAATAGTTGCACTACTTTTTTTTTTCGTGAATTAATTTCCGAATGCATAGGTTACATTGTGAAACCTTCAAATTGCGTTAAACCCATTTTTGTTTGAGAAAAATTAGTTAAATAATTGATTACTAAAATAATACTGCACCTGTAAATCAATATTTAATTTACACAAAATAATTTACATTCTTTAGATAATCCATACGTTTAATAAACATAGTTTTAAATTTTCATTAAAAAATTAAAATTATAAATTACCAATGTCGACTGATTATATATAAAAATAAATATAATCATAATTTCGAACTGTTTTTAAGATTAGCTATAAATACAATTGATTTGATTCAGGAAAAATAATATCAACTTTTTCCTATTATTTCATAATGTTTCACCAAGAGATAAGTGAAAAAAAAAAATTCAAGAAATTCAATTTATTGTTGCATAAGTCTCCAAATACAATAAACAATTTTTTATGGTAAACTTTTTAAAAATTAAAAAAAAAATAAAGTGATTTCGTTATTAACAAAGTAGAAATATAATTATGAATGTTAAGACTTAAAAACTTTCCACGCAAATGAAGATGTCGTGCGTTCTTAAAACCTAAACCTTTATAACTTTCCAAAATGTATTAATTACATATGCTGAGGGATTGCGTGTATATTACAATTGTCCTATTTCGAGATTTCTTAACGCAAGGAATATTAGTAATGTTTTAATCGTCTTATTGAGAACTATAGATCGGTTTGAATTTACGTAAATTGTTTTCTATCACTAAGTTTATACCTTATGTGCTTATTTATTTAAAAGTTACATGTAAATTTTGTATACACTTTGATCGTTAGCAATAACTAATTAAATTCTTAAAACTATTCATCGTTGAGTACATTTGATTAATATTCTTGGAATAAAACACTAATAGCTTTCTTTTAGATAATAAATCTAATAAAGGATTATCATGCCAAAATTTAGTAACCAATTTTTATGATTTTCAATTGCTTGAAGTTTATTAAATTATAATGATTTGTTTACCTTAAAAACTTGACGTTTGTTGGATATGTGTGTATAGTTTTTTGCAAGTTTCATCCTTACTTCCAATATTCAAACAAAGCACCTCGAAGGTCAAAGTCCGCTATTCCTTTTCTCGACATCAAAAACACGTTTGGTTTTGTTTTATAAATGTTCCCTCTTAAATATTCCCCAACATCTTATCATTCTAGTCCATAAGTTCCTTACTAATGGATCCTGTCAAGTGAAAATCCGACAAGCATTATCCTCAGCATTTCTTCTTGAGCAAGACGTCCCACAAGGCTCCCCACTATCCCTACTACTTTACAACCTATATTCTCATGACATATTTAATCTCAATCCTACATCCATTAATCCTACTATATACACACTCCTTTTTGCAGATGATACTGCCTTAATTACACTACAAATATCCCTCCAATCATTACAATAAGGGTTCTACAAGTGGCGTATAGAATTAAACCCCAATAAAACCAAAATTTTCCTTCCTCTTGACAAAATTACTCCAACATTATTAAAATAAATTCCACCACATTGAAATATCTCCATCACACACCTGCAAAATATCTTGGAATTCTGAAAACTTTCCTTCAAACCTCTTGTCCAATCTATTAAAGCCAAAATCAAAAGGGCACAACAAGAACCAACCCATTTTGATCAAATACCGCCGTTAGTAGATAGAAATCAATTTGCCTACCCCTCAATCCTTTTTACATAATGCCGATTCTTCATCTTACATTATATCTAAGTAGCCGAAAAATCCGCACTTCAAACTTTTACCGAAATCCACACAAATCACTTCCATCGCCCAACGTACACTAACTATTTGTGAAACTCTTTAATGTATCCCTTATTACATACATTTGTATCCATCGAAGGCCCAAAATTCCTTCAAAATACAAGCATCCTTCAAGCACAATTCATGAGGTCATTATATCGCATCAACTGGACAATTCTCTTAACTAGCACGTAATTCATTTTTTTTAGCAGTTAGGGCAGAAAAACCTTTGGTCGATCGCCCATACAGAGAAGTAATAACAAAACTAAACCAGAATAAAATGTATCAAGAAATAATCTATGTAAAGTTGTTGAAATAAAGATATTGTATATATACGGTATAAGAAAGTTTTCTAGAATAACAGAATAATAATCATTCTAGAAGAGGAACCTCTCTGTGAACAGTCACTCCTTCTTCAAGTGTCCTACTTCCTAGGGAACGTTGGTGACCATGATTGTGATTGTTGTAAAGCTCTTTTGATCATGCGCCGCGCGAAGTTCCTCAGCTTTCAGACTAGTCTATTGCCGTAGATTTCGTAGCCAGTTTTTTTGCGTCCTATCCACCTTTTTCTTTCTATTTTACTAATCACTTTGGTAAATTTTCGTAAATTAAGGTGATTAGAATATGAACTTTCAACAACTAACAGTATCAACTATTCAGTTATTTCTATTTTACCATTTAGAATCAAGCGTAGGAATTCATATCTATGTCCTCAGCATAGGTGGAGGATTTCCAGTTTTGGGCGTGTGACTGTTTGTAATATCAGTCTGCCGTGGCCTATTCTGTAGAGAACTTCTTCGTTGTGGGTTCTGTTTGTCTGCGGTATTTTAGGCAGCCTTCGATAAATACACATTATAAAAGCTTCAATTTTGTTAATGTCGCCCAGGTGTAACATCTTGCAAACCGCTTCCTAGTTGTTAGGAACAGTAAATTATTCGTTAATAAGGGTTTTAGTTTTTGGAATGCTCAATTCGGCATCTAATCTAGTCCGAGGGTTTGAGCGATTCCGTGATCCAGCATCCCAGATATTTAAATTTCTGAACTCTTCCTATAGGCTGTCCATTTAATCTCAATACTGTTCTGCCTGAGTTCGTTTTGTTAATAATAATGTTTAACCTTCAATAATAATGAAATGAATTTACTAAAGATGGGTTACAAACTTTTATCACCAACAAAAATACTCTCAGAAGAAATAATCAATCAATATAGATTTGATCACACAAATTCAATTCTCGTTTATGAAAATATTAACTAAAATATCTTTGGATGCTTCTAGATATATTCATCGAAATCAATGAATACGTATGAAGCCTTTGGAGGAATACTTGCTGTTTGAGAAGGTCAACGTCACCAACATTCAAGAAACTAGAAGCATACAATGCAGTTCAGATTTTGACATTCTATATAAAATTCCAGCTGCGCCTACGATTTTGAACATCAGTCAGGTAAGTATTATATGAATATATAGGAGAAGCCCTACAAAGGGTCGTCTATAAATCTCAATTCTCCATTTCTTAGGTGAAAGGGGAGGGCAGGGGGAAGATAGTAGTCATAGTGCTGGCTGTTGTCTTAGTCTGCGTCATTATAGGATCGTATTACGAAGTGTACCACAATAATAAGCAGTAAATAAGGAAGAATGAGATGGAGACCGATGCCAGTATCTTGCAATCGAAAAAACAATCTCTGAAACTGCAAGAACGGTCCAGTTTAGTTAGAGAAAACGTAAGTATCTTAAGTAACAATATTCTATTCACAAATTTCCGAACAGACGATACTAAACTTGCCATTTTTTTTTCTATTAACATAGAATGAATAAAATTTGAAACCGGTACTGAATGGAAATATACCTACGAAGACAACGAACGCACAAATCAATGAAACTGCTGTACCGCCACCGATCAAAAAGATTCCAGTTGCAAAATCAAGTTTTGGACCTACCAAAAAATATCTATAAGGATAAAAGAATTAGTTTTAGAGGTAACACTATATGAAATACAATGCGTTGTAAATAATTGAAGAAAACAACGTTTAAAATTAGTTCTTATGATTCTTTTCATGAAATAAACTATAATTACAACTTACAATTAAAGCTATTTCCGAGAAAACCACCGATCAACGTATCTATGGAACCTCAGAACAGATTAGTGTAGAAGAGGAAGATTTCAAAGAGGTGGAAGAAGACAAGAATGATGTTAGTACTAACATGGTAAGTAATTTATAGATTTATGTGTGGATAGACTTTTCTAACCCCTAAAAATGTATTAATAATAGTATCAGGCATGGACTAGAGAGGGTCAGAAACATCGCAGAAGGGGAATCATAATAAATGAGGTTCAAGACTAATATTTTCGACTAACGGCTCGTCAGCACCAGATCAATAACGACAAATAAACTATACAGTTTAACCAGATTAATTGCTGATTTATAGTTAGCTGAAGAAGGTTATTATGTAAGCCTTCGAATGTTTTACCACAGAATAAGAACTTTCGGATTGCAATCGTATCGGCTCGACTTCGACAGCAACGGCTTTACCAGAATCTAGAGTGGCATAGAGGTGTTTCGTGATGAATCCTGATTCTGTTTGAGGATATACATGATGGCCGCATGATGATCAGATGAAGACGTGAGGAACGTGGAATGGAATGGAATTTTCTGTTGAAAAGCCTGTGCATCATATTTTTGAGATTATGGTGTCGTTTGGTATTCATCCGATGCAATATAAACGCCCAGCGATAATAGAACACCATATTCTTCTCTTTTTTCAGTAGTTATATTGCAAGAGTTTCTATGGGCCGATTTGGGGAAGATACCGTCAGTATCTTGACATGATCACCCCGATCTCCTGATCTTTCGCCCATTGAGCATCTATGGGACAGTATGGGAAGAAGACTAAAGAACTTACAGCATCCTCCGCAGACGCTGCAAGTTTTTCAGCACGACTTACAGCTTGCTTTGGATAGAATTCTTCCAGAGTTTATCGACTACCTGCTTGAATCGATACCATGAACTGTAGGGGAGTGTTTAACCAGTAGGAGCGGACCAAACCATTATTAATACAAACAATATTTATTTTTGTTCTTCTTTTTTCAAATTTGAATCAATTACTAACTTTTAATAGTTAAACTGCTTGTGCTGTCTGGTCAAAAAAATCCTACACCTTCTTGTTGTTGCGGTTTCTATGTGAATGAGTATTTTTGCTTTAGTTTATAATTTCTAACACCTCCTTAAGTATTTTTGCCTTTTTTGAATTTAGACACTTCGTAACTTGTGTGCGTTTATAACTTCTAAATTAGCGAATTATTAAACAAGTTTAACTTCTCTTCCGGATTTTACATCAACAAAACATCGCTTTTCCCGATAATAATGTATATTATAAATAGCCTTAAAAGTTCAATTGCTATTCATTTTATAGTCGGTATAACGTTTATATAAGTGAATTAAAAAATAAACTCATTTTCAATTTGATCTTATTGAGAAATTATGTAAAGATGATTAATTCTATAAAAACGCTCCGTAATCACTTTCTCTTCAGTTTTTCTCTCGAATTTTATTGCGTCCAATTGGAAATATTTACTTTATAAACGAAATGTGTAAAAAGTAAACTGTTCAGAAAGTAATTCCAAATTATTTAAAACACAATTAAATCTACAATTTAATCCAGTTGGATTGGATGATCGTTTTTAATAAATAACATTAACGTTATTTTTATAGTTATTATTCCTTAAAAGGTATAAATTTAATTCGTTAAATTTGAGTCAAGTTTATTACATATCAGCTGAAAACATGTGTTTATTATTCAACTATTAATCAAATAATTTTGACATAAATAAATAAATATTAGTTTATTTGAAAGCTTTTTTGTCTATCAATCGTCATTCTTCATTTTTTTTAAACAAAATCCATTTGTTAAGAAATTTACACTCGACACCGTGAACGTATTACATGCAATTAATTAATCATCGAAATCACGATTATCTAATGAATTTAATAAGCGTCATTATTATCTTATTATTGTTTGGCTCGTAATTGATTAATTATAAAATTCTTAATTATTTCATCGGTGAAATTGAAGAAGTAACTTTCGTTTTCACTGAAGAACTAGTTCAGTATAATTTTCAAGTACAACATTACGGATGGCATCTTAGTATTTATAGATCCATATCATTAAATACATAAAGTGATATGAATTATGTTAATTATTGTCTAGAGGATTTAATTGTATACAGTTAATGAAACAACATCAGTGTTGATATCCGTTATTAAGCAACTCATAAAGGTCATAGCTCGAGTATTTTAATAGGTTGATGTTTCAACATACTTTGTAAGTAATAATATGTGATGGATTATTAAATACTAAAGCAGAATTACAACTGAAAAGGTTTATTTACTATATTTCAACAACTTAATTAAAATTGAATTTCGGTAGTGTAACACAACAACTAAAAGGTTTAATCATAGTTGATTTTGTCAATATCTGGCAAATATTTTATTTATTTATCAATTTCGTGTAATCAAATAAAATTAGTGTTGGTTAATTTATCAATAAGGATAATTCTATTAAACTATTTTAGAAGCTGCGAAAACTATTATCAAATTAGTACAAAAGCTTCAATTGATAACATTTCTTAAAGTAATTAATATTAATATAATAATTGCAGAGGGTACAAAATATTCCAAACTCGCTTTGAAAGGAAAGAGATTTGATATCCAACGAAACGTGACGAGGCTTTTGAACTTCATCCTAAAAAGAAGCCTTGAAAAGTTTCCAGGACATGTATAGCAGATTTCAGCGGTACATAGTTATGGGAGGTAACTATTTCGAAGGACAGTAAGGTAGCTTTCTTTAATATTTCATCTACGTTAATGTTACAGAACTATTCACCGAACTTTATTGTCAGAGATTGTATAACTCCTCATAGAGCCCAATAAATAGTTCTTTAGTGATCGCATTTGATCAAACAGAAATGTAAATAAATACTACATATTTTCATTAATGACTTTTTTAATAATTAACTAACATTACAACAAATTCAAACTAATATTCTGATAATAAATTATTAAGCGACATTAGCTTGTTTGCTTCTGCTACTCTTCTTGACGACCTTCCTTACATCGAATCCAATTTTCCTCCTTACTTCAATCATAGTCTTCTCTGCTATTTCTCTTGCTTTATCAGCTCCATCGTTCAGTATATTGAGAATGTATTCAGGTTCAGAGGTGTATTCCAATATCTGTGCCCTTATAGGTTCTATGTGAGATACAACATCTTCCGCCATCAGTAATTTATACCTGTGAAAATGTTTAAATATACAAGGGGTGTTCAAATGAAAAAGGTACGAAACAACCCTATATGAACTCTTTATTCAAAGAATACAACATAGACTTGAGCACAATTATGCCTTTGATTAACGAGACAAAGGATTACGTATTCCCAGAACTCAAGTGGCCGTGATTAGACCCAATTCTTCGGTGTCTTTGTGTTCATCGATCGAGTTGAAGCGCTATCCACTACTTGTTGAATATCTTGAGCACAGAAAAACCATTAACTCCGATGTATACTGTTCATCAAGAACAAAAAAAACGGGGCTGCTCATGTAGAGTGTGATTCTGCTCCATGTTAACGCGAGTTCATAGTCACACCCGCGGAACTGACTAAATGGGAGCAGCTTGGCCATCCACCATACAGTTCGGACATGTCGTACAGCAATTTCCATGTGTTTGGTCCGCTGAAAAAAACATTTAAAAGGGCAGCGCTTCAACTCGTGCTGGGAAGACGGAATTCTTCATTTTGTTAATCAATGGAATAGTTATTCTCAGGCCTATGGTGTGAACGAATAAAGACTGGATTTATACACAGTGTCGTTTCGTACTTTTCATTTAAACACCCTTTGTATCATCAGTATTTCAAATACAAAAAAATGGGAAACAGTACAAGATGTTAAACAATATTAAAAGACAAAAGTGCTTTCAAAATGTAACTAATCTTTCATTTTTTTAAGCAAGATAATACCATTAAGATGACATCTATTGTCTAAAGCATTGCACTAAGTTTCCCTAGTTGAGTGGATAACCATATGTTCAACATCGAAAATTGTAAGAATAATAACGTGAAACTATTGAATTATTGTTTTTTTTTAATATTTTGTAATTAATTATTCTAGCGTACTCTTGACCTACCTTAAATATCTTCATATTGTCCTAGCATACCTTTGATCTACCTAATCAAATAACTGACTTAATAAACGCTTTCTTGTTCTAGTTTTATCGTTGGTAAAATATACGGTTTCTCTTCAGGTTAAGAGTACGCTGGCGCAACATAGAATTTATTAAGGTAAGTCAGGAGAACGCTTGGACTATATGTAGATTATCAACATAGGCTAGGCTAATGCAGTATTCATTGAGGTAGGTCAGGAGTACCCTTCTCGCAGGGGTGGTTGACGTGCACAGCCATTTGGGAGTAGCGACCCCACGTACCCGAGCCGTTCACTGCACACACTCATATACCCCCATCACATCCAAACACACACACACCCATTCAGACGCAGACCGAAACCCTACCCTAAGTAATGCCTGACGGCGGTTTAGTGGGTATGCACGTTTCATAACGGGGGAGTCCCACACTTCGTCTATAAAAGATTTTCCACCTCCCGGCCATAAAAAAAAGGTCAGGAGTACTCTAGACAACGAATAATTTATCAGGGTAGGTCAAGACAGCGCTAGGTCAATATGAGGATATTTAAGGTAGGTCAAGAGTTCGATATACGTTATTGTATATGTACTGATTGCATTTTGGACAAAGAATGTGAATGTGCGGCATATAACGATTACAGATAAATATAAGAGATTTGTGATGTGGCCTTGCAGACGCATGCTCAGGCTGCACAGGTCAAGATAAAGAAAAATGCAAATGAGGGTGCGACCGTTTTAATGCGAGTCTAAATGTCCCCAGATTTCAATTACTCAAATTTCCAAAATGTTGGTATTGTAATAAATATAAAAATTCCATACGCTTAATAGCATAATAAAACGTTTTGGAAAAAAAAACGAAACCAATCCTGGACACGGTTAAACTATCGTTTATGATAAAAAAAAATATTTCAGGGTGGATGAGCGTTCTCAAATTAAAACAATGAATTAAACAACATGTATGTTAGAGGATTGCTAAATTGAAGTCACAAATACTATTTTGATTTATAAAGAAATAAAAGCAAAATTACTGTTAATGTAAAAAATTTAAGGTGGGTGAGTTCGAGGACACTTACCCACCCTACATATATATGAAAGACATTAAATAAATTATGTTTTTAAGCAATTAAAGCGTGGAATAATTACCATACGCATATTTTATAGCAAATCAAAACATTTTTCTTTAAATTTTAATAAACCAACTGTAAAGTATGCATATACATTAAACCTTTTAATTAGATTAAAATTTAATATTCGATGTTATTCCTACCATTTAATTACATTATTTTGGAGTTTTCCTTCATAATAAAATGACATTTGTAGTTGAAATAAGAGTACATATGTAGGTGGGATGGCCTCTATACCATCCTCCAATCAGTCAAATCAACAATTTTCTACTTATCTTATTCTAGAAAAGTATTCTTAAGAAAACCTTTCATTGGTGAAATTTTTCAATAAATCAAAACATTTTTTTAAATTTTAATATCACAATTGAATTTTTTTTAAAATAAAAGTGATATGCACTAGAAATTGTGAGTGATCCACAATTATTATAAAATCTTCTTAAGATATAGATATGTAACATATGCGATGCGGGCGTGAGACCGATCTTGATCTAAGGGGGCTCTTGAGGTATGAAAGGTAGAAGAGAGAACTGTGGTGTTTCCTAAAGCAGATGTTGAAGGTGAAACGAATAGGGAGAGCATGTGCTGTAAAATGATAAGGAGAGCAGAAGGGTGTGAAAGGAAACTGTGGGAATTAGATGATGGGAGATTGATGAAGGAGGTATGGAACAGAAGCATGGGTAGATGGAGAGTGAAAAGGAGGAGAATGTATGAGAGGGTGGCTTTGACAGAGGAGATCGCGAAGGAGTGGACAGAGCAAGGGGTGAATATGGCAGGAAGGAGACGATGATGAATGGAGAAGAGTGGATACAATGAGGGCTATAGGAAGTGGTAGGTATATGGGAGTAGGCCTAAGAACCTGAATGATAGAACATAAAATGTAAAACTTGAGGATAGCATTTCGCATACATTACAAATTGAACCAGGTGTACCACAAGGAAGTATCCCTGTCCTTTACTCTTTGTGCTGTATGTGAATAATATAGGCAAATGTTTGAAACATTGCAGGTATCATTATTTGCTGATGATTCTATAATATATACAACATCGACCAAAATAAATTAAGGTTTAGAAAACCTAAAATACTGGATCGACGCCAACTCCCTAAAGATTAATATAAATAAGACGAAAGGAATAATTATTAACAGTAATAAAATAAATACAGAAAATGATATCATTAAATTCGATAATACTACAATTGAGTATGTTAAATCAATAAAATATCTTGGGGTTGTGATGGACAATAAATTGTCATTTTCGGAACACGTGGACTACATGTGCAAAAAACTTGGTGTACTAAATAGATGGGGCTACTATCTATCACAAAAGACCAAAACAACAATTTATAATACAACAATATTAACACATTTTTCTGGAACAGTTTTATACATGGCAAACGGCGGAGACTTGCAAAGACTACAAATATTATAAAAGGACAATAATAAAATGTAACAAATACTCCAGCATAAATTTAATGCTTAATAAAAGGGACTGGTTATATATTGTGATATTTGTTAAATTTAAGTTCCTGCCCATTTATTTGCATTAATAATTGCATTATTAATGTGAATGATGTGCATACACATAATACTAGAAATACAGGAAATATATTTCTTGGCCACAAAAACACAAAAAAGGACAAAATACATTTTTGTGATAGATAAAAGAAGAAGAAAGGATAAATCTCTAAAAAAATTGATTAAAAGAATATCTGAAGGGATGAAGAAGATTAGAAGTAGTTGAGAAACTTATTGTATCATGTATTGTATTATGAATTAGAGGAAAATGCCAAATAAAGAGAGAATAGATACATTACACTAAAATAATTCAAAGAAACATAAAACAGAGAAGGTAATGATGGAATTCAAAGATAGGAAGGGGTGAAGAGAATATTTTGAACAACTAACAGTAAATGAAGAAGCAAAAATACACAAGTAAAGATAAGGGAATGAAACAAACAATAAAAAATAATTAGCAAAATTAGACTGCCCATATTTGATGAAGTAGTAGTATTTTATTAGAATAATAAATTATTGATATAATTTAATATAACTATATTTTACTCATAAAATGATGGTTTTCATGGCATTAAACATATTATTATGTAAGTAAATAATTATACATATGTTATTTATATTATAATCATTGTTATTATTGATATGCCTTTTAATGAGCATTTATAAAAAAATCACAACAAAGTAGATGTTGGATTTATCAAGACATGCCTGCACTTAACTTAACACACATGATATGTTAGTTGTGGTTAATCGGTGACATCTGTCACAGTAACATGTTAACCAGTGATTTAAGCTCCGGCATGAATTTATTATGAAATATTATCACGATGGTAAAAATAGCTTTCATTATCTTTTGTATAAATATACTTACTTTCCTGTATCTATTCCTTTAGCTTCTTCTATGATAGTTTCTACACTTTTTCGTGATAATTCTGACTGGATTGAAATTAAGTTGGCAATGCCAGGTCTATTCTCTGGTTCATATGTCACCTACAACAAAATTTATTGTAATAACTGAGATAATAAAGCAAATTTACACGCCGTTGGTGGCGCATTCGGTTACGGCCCCGAACTGACGTGCAGCAACGTTGGTTCGGGTCAGTAGTTGGATGGGTGACCGGCACCATTCACCATTGGGATACAATCAATTAATGATGCTTTAGAGTGACCGGGGCGATCCTTTAAAGTAACAAGCTCATTAGAATTCACTTTCTTTACAATTTATTTTGTATTCACTATTTGTTCTTATTTGGAAAATAATAATAATTCTCTTCACGTAACTCAAAAACCAATAAATTAAATAAAAATATGACTTCCTGGTCAACTGAGTTTAACAAATTTTTCCAAATAAGAACAAATAGTGAATACAAAATAAATTGTGAAGAAAGTGAATTCTAACGTGTTTTATTAATAGAAATTTCTCTTCATGTAACTCAAAAACCAATAATTTAAATGAACAAGCTCATTATTTGTAAATATTAAAAATATAAAACATCTCTTAATTAGACACTGTCTATAATATAGTGAAAAACTCTATATAGTGCAATTTTTTCAAGCTCCAGAATGTTTTAATGAAATTTCATGTAAAAAGCTCTGCATATAGTGAATATGTAAAATAGGAACACTCTACATAATAAAATTTTAACGGAACTTCATATAAATTCTTATGCATTTATTAAGATTTTGGCCACTAAATTTTGTTGAGCAAAAATTATTTTTTAGAAGTAATGTTCAAAAGAAAATAACTGATTATTTTTTCTAGTACATAATATGTATGTTATTTAGCAATTTCTCAAGACTACACAAATTTAAAATGTACATATGTATGTGTGTATTAACAGATTTTGTATTATGTATTCTTTTTATTTCATATGTACTATTTATCCCTGTAGACACATATGCAATATGTACAGTATGTGCATTATGTAATGCTATGTATTTAAACTTTCAAATGTTTAATAAAATCTTTTCTACTATGTAACTCTTTATATACTGAAAAACTCTTCAAAGCGAAATTTCAGTCAATATTTTGGTCTTTCACTATATAGAGAGTCGACTGTAGTTTAGCAATTGCATTTCAATTAAACCAGTGCACTTCATTTATTGATAAATTTTCTACTTTTAATAATAATAAATGATTGTTGAAGCCGTTACTTTGTGATACATCTTGATTATGAAGTAGGTTAAGAAATAATAACACTTTGCTAGTATAATGAATTTTACACTTTTTATTGTGACTAGTTTCGTCAATACAATTGTATTCTATGATAATGTCCGAATAGGACGAAACTACCCATAATAAAAAGTGTATAATCCGTGATACTAGCAAATTGTTATTATTTCTTAACCTACTTCCTAATAAATGTAATTATTTACACTGTATAATAGGGTGAGGCTTTATAAATTTATTGATTTTTTTTTCAAATACTCCACACACACTTTCTGTAATTATAAATATATCTGATTAGGTGTGACAGATGAAAGATAACAGACATTTAACTAACTAGTACTGTTATTTTCAAAAGCACATACATTCATACATATATAAACACTTGTTTTAAGTTTTTAATCATGGTAAGTAAAAACTTTAAATTAACTATATGGTATATTGTATTAACAAATATTTAAACATCTATTAAAAATATGTTCTAAAATATATACTAGACACACTTCAGTATGTAAAAATATATAATTTACTTATGTGTTTCATTTAAATTTATAATAATAATGGTAACAATTATTATGATGATTTAAATTCTCATTTAACCGGTGGTGAAACATTGTGATGTTAATTAGAAGAATAATTAATGTAATAATAATTGCCTATGAGTATGCATTCGTCCCACAATGATATTTGTGTGTAAATTAACTTTAAAAGAGTGTCCCTATCACTTTAAAGCGCCATAAATTTTAAACTCAATGGTGAAGGATACCCATCTGATTGCAGAAACGAACCAATCATGTTCCATTTTCTTTATTAGATTATGATTAATAAAAATATACTTTATATAGAGTTGGTAACTCGCATAAATGATTAAATCATCTTTGAATTCGTTCATAAATAATCTTTTTTTAACTGTAATATTCATATGAACAATTATGTATGTTTCTACTATTTAACAAATATAACTCCATAAAATTTTTAGTAGTTAAAACATAATAAGTGTTTTAGTTAAGTATTTGTTACAGTCATTTAAAGATTAACAATAACATCAAAAATTTTCTAAACTATTGTATATGTTTTATATATTATTATAATACAGAAAATAAAAAAAATTCAAAACCAATAAAAAAAAGTCATAGTAATTCTTCTAAAAAAAATTATATAACACACAACATACGTTCAAGTAATTATTTCATGAATGAATCATATATTTGCTCTATTAATAATTGGTGATTAATTGCCTCAAAATTACCTCATCTTACCTCAGAAGTAAAATCAGTCACGGCCTTCTTGATCTTTTTTCTAATATCATCGGGTCCATCTGTGAGAAAAATGCAGCTTTTTGGATCAGGGTCAGATTTCGACATTTTTTTTAAAGGGTCTCTTAAACTTTTAACTCTAGCAGCTCCATCTCCTAAACAAAGGTATTAGATCAAATGTTTATTTTTAAAGAATTTACAAGTTTACAGGATGCATATTTAATTAGTACTGATTATTCTATTCAGACAACAAAAAAAGTTAATCACTCTTATCATAATGACAAAATTCAAAATACTATTTGATAAACAAGTACTTTAATTAATATAACTCGTTTGCACTGAGTTTATTGTAGCACTTTTACTAAAGGTTTGAAAATGATACACTAATGTATTGAAACTATAGTCACCGAAAAATAATACTTCAAATGTCTATTAAAATAAAGTATTTAAGTGTAATTAATGTAGATTTTGTTATACTTTTATTTTATATTTAATAATGAGAGAAAAATTTACCTAATGTCATGGAATGCGGTATTGGAAACGTTTCACCAAACCGATTGTTAAACATCCTTGCTAAATCTTGAGTTAACTGTAAATGTTGCAGTTGATCTTCACCTACAGGTATGTGCGTTGCTCTAAAAATATTTACATTTAATTCTTGGCTTCCTTGAGAAATTATTAATACTCAGCACTTGTATAATAAAATGTCGGCAGCTTGTAATACTGGATAAATGAATAAACCTAAAGGTATATCCTTTAAATTAGCCGACTTTTCTTTAAATTGAGGTAAATGGGCCAATCTGAAAATATTAAATATAGAATTTTTAATGCATCTGTAATCAATCGAATTTTTTTGAATAAAATAAAACAAGTAACTCATTTATTTATTAAAATTTTATATATTTTTTGCTACAGTCTTTTTTCAGAGCCACCTAAACTTGTACGGTCAAAACAAACATAGCCAAAATTTAACATGCAAAACAATTCTTCATTAATTCTTTCAATTTTAAGTGTAAAACAGATTAAACCTAAAAATGAATATTTACCTCGCCATTGTGGAAATGCACCCTAATGTCCAAAAGAGTTCGGTATGTTGATGAATGGCTGATTGCTGGAAAATAGTTGTTTTGTTAGGATCAATTCCACATGCTAATAGAGTTGCAGCCATTTCAAGGATGTTCTTGGACAGTTTTTTGGGTTCCTAAAAAAATTAAATTTTGTTCACAAAATATTTTTTAATTTATTAATTTTAAGTAAAGCAAACAACTATAATTCAAAAATGTTTCACAAAGTAAACACCTCCAGTGCCAAATTCATTCTTTAAAGATTTTTTACAGGCTCTGGAGCTATAGAGGTTATAAAGAAATGTACAAAATGTGACAGATGAGACCACATTTTCAGGCCTAAGCACTTTTTGGGCCCCACAATATGGGTTTGTGGGGCCCAAAAAGTAAAAGACTACTGCAGAAAGACACAGCAAAAATTAGTATATAATATTATGCAAATGTTTGTCAAAAATAGAATTTCAAGTGTATAAAATTACAATGTTTATTAATTTTGACCATTACAATGAAAACAGAAAAAAATTAATAGACAAAATTACGAAAATACATAATATATTCTTCAGCTGTGAATGATTTCACTGCAATGACTTTTTTATTTCTCAAACGTCAACAATAAAGATTAGAAAATATTACTGGTATTTAAATGTTTACCAATAATATAAAACCAACCTGTGGAAGTGTAATTGAATGCAAATCTACTATTGAAAGTGTCACATTTTCACCGCTATCTTGAAGATTAACCCATTGTTTAATGGCTCCTAAATAATTTCCAAGATGAACAGCTCCAGTCGGTTGTATTCCAGAGAAGATTTTTCTTGGATACTTACTCTAAAACCAACAATGTTATGTGTTGTTGTGTTAATAGTTATAATAGCAGTTAATAATATCATACCTGCGTGCAATATTTTCTAAACTGATTAATAACTCTTCCATTCATAATTTAAAGTCGGGATTAAGGAAATGTAATATGACTTATTTCTATGTGTCTAAAACAATGTCTAAGTTAATATTTACAATATTATTCTAATATTATTTTTAATCCAAATAGTGAATTAATAAGATGAAAGATACTTTTTTTAAGCATTTATAAATTCAAAATAGGAAACAAAAAGTAAGGTTAGAATTGCTTCGACAAAATTTAGTAAGTAAAACAACTATTATAATGATTTAATTTACTTATATTATTAATTGAAAATTTAATTGTAACTATTGATACCGAACAAATTAAAATAATATTTCGGCAACTATTTAATCTTATAGGTTATGATCGCATATTATATGGTAATGGTACATAATTTAATAAAATTTATAAAATGTTAATAATAAACACGGTTATTTGTAGCAAACACAATTCACGAGTAAAATTTATATGTTTGAATATTTTTTTTCAACACGTTACAAGTTATTTTTGAAAGTGTTCAGCGACATGGTGCGCCCTCGATTTCAGTTGCAAAACAACACTCTTTGTGCAAAGAATCCCTGCAAAAATGTTGGGATTTTCCAATAAATCCTGACATTGGCTTTTGGACTGTGCGCGACACGTTATAATACAGTGTTTGTGATCAATTGTGATTTATAAAGGCCTAATTAGGGTTTATCGTTTCGGTTTCTGGTAGGCATAACCTTACTTTTCATTGTATTGCAAAATCATCTGTTTCGCGGAAATGAGTATTTATGTGTAAAAATTATAAATGCAAATAGTTCAGTAATAATTTTATCTATCGTACAGTTACCATTTACAATATTATAGTAAATTGTTTTTAGAAAGACTCGATATTTCGAAGTGAGTCATTGTTTGCGTAGCCTGATGATTTTGTATTACGTATTCATAGAAATTGCCTTATTAATCTCAACTTAAAACAACTAGTTGTGGATATTCTCTGAAATCGTATGTATAATATAAAACTAAAAAAAATTGTTTAAGTTTCGCAGAAATGAGTATTAAAGTCCAAGTTCAAATATAATTTTATCTATTATGCAGTTACCATTCACAGTAAATAAGTAAGTTATTTTTTGAAAGACCTTATTCTTCAATATATTTCATTGCTTGTATAGCTGTGGTATATATGCACATATTCATTGAAAATTGAGGTGTGGGTCGGATGAAAGAGGGAGAAAGTGGTGGATGGGAGAGAGTTATGGGAAGTGCGTTTTGTGTAAGAATGGGAGGGAAGGGTTGTGTTGAGGAGAATAGGATGGGAGAGAGGGAGGAGAAGGGTGGAGTGAAATAAGATATGGAAGGATTATATTTTTGTATTTATTTGTTATGGTAGAATATAGTTTAGTAGATGTAATTATGTATATTTAATGGATGCCAAATAAAGGTTTATTATTATCATTGAAAATCCTTCGTTATAAATACCCAAAACATCTAGTTTAAGGCACTTTCTAAATTCTTACAAATATAGAAACTGTACAAAAACTACTTTTAAGATAAGATTATGTGAATATATGCATTACTTTTAAAACCAAAAGTATTTGATAACCATGCTGATGTCTTTTGTAATTAAGAAAATACATATATTTTTGGACGTTACCCCATTATTTTTAATTGAATATCATAAATATGAAAACAACATACTGCGGCAAATTTTCAATTGTTTTTTTTAATCTTTTGTTTTGGTGATGACCTATTTCTATTCCTCTAAAATAAAAGGAACAATAACCGTGATTTAATTGTAAATTACATTTTTAGGCTCTAAATTTCTATGTCAGCAGAGGATTCTTGCCATGAAGGTGTTTCATCAATCACTTCAGACATTGCAGCTCCGCTATTGCCCAAAGTGGAAGCTGTTGCCACGACATCAAAACAACCGAATATTTACGTAAACAAAATGCAGGACAACAAAGTGGAGTCGAGTTCCTTTATCGACCATGAGTGTGGAGACGGTGCCAGGAACCACAGCCAGGAGACACTCGTGTGCGAAGGCAGCCAGTTGCACTCCGAAATTCCCATGTCTGTATTGGACCTGTGCGAGGAGGAATTCGAAATTATGGACACAGACAAGTAATAATATTTTAATAATAAATAGCAATAGTTAATTTCAGTTAATTAATTGGGGAATAAATTGATAATTGTATTAAATATATGTTTTTCAATATATTGAGCATAAAAAATAAATATTGTTAATCTTTTAACACCTTTCTGCACAATTATTTTTGGAAGTAATGTGCTCATGTCCGAGATATCTCAGGCGTACGTGGGATGTGGTTAATAATCATTAAATATTTATTAAGATAACATAACCTCTAATTAAATGTTTTTACTGAAAATGTCAGTTTTGTTAACCACCACCCAAAAACTAACACTCCACAATCATACACACTTAAAAAATACTATATTAACCAGTTAACTGTGTCGAGTATACTCGTTAATCTCAGTTAACTGGTTAATATAATATTTTTTAAGTGTGTATGATTGTGGAGTGTTACTTTTTGTCCTGTTGCTCCATTTTGAATGTGTTAATTTTAATGTTTCTGTGTGCGAAATTCACATTTTCAAAATGGAGCAACACAGTTAACTGAACAAAAATTAACACTCCACAACCATACACACTAAAAAAGTATTATATTAACCTGTTAAGTAATAAAGTCAGCTGATGAAAGTGAAGCATCATAAATCTGGGTTTGTAGTTAGATGGCCCACCATGGGCCTATATCTAAAAGTGTTTTTAAAATAATGAGTGAGTTTAATGACTTAAATAGTTGAGTCTCCGAGAGCTGACTGTGTCTTATCACTCTATATTGGAGGAATCATACACACGTTTCGACTTTCATTTTATTCTGTCCCGGTCATCCTAGAATGATAGAAAAAGATACATATTAATTGCTATATGGTTCTCAGTACGAACATGTATGAGTCACAGTCCGCTATCGACAGCTTGATTATACTTGCACATAACATCTGAAGAAACATGTTTCCCAAAAAGGAAAAAGGAAGGTTTTTAGTGCATTTTTTGTAAATTAAGATTTTCTATACTTAATTCATCGAATAAAACTCATACCTAATGTTTCCCAAAAAGGAAAAACGAAGGTTTTTAGTGCATTTTTTGTAAATTAAGATTTTCTATACTTAATTCATCGAATAAAACTCATACCTAATGTGTTTTTATATTTTTTTCTATAGGGACTTTGCAAGCCAAGCAAGTCGACAGAGCATTCACAAAAATAACGTCAAGAGGGAATTTAGAAAGGGGAAACGATTAAGAGTGCATTGTAATTGCAGTCAACATGTTGAGTGTCCGAAACCTACCATATTCTTTAGAGATGGCGCGAGGTCTGTTGATTTTATTATGGTTTGGGATCATCATGAAGAATATGCAATTACCCCCACCGCCTATGAAAGGAGAAAGGTTTGTTACATGAGTTTTAATTTTATTTTAAGTGAGTTTCAATAAGAAATTCCTCTGTCTTTCTGACAAATTCTACAGAAGCTATTAAAAAAGTTAAGAATAACTTATAAATTCCCATTAAAGTTATCTATATTTAACATTATAATTTTTAGTAAAAAGTTAGTTCTTTAGAAATAATTTTGTTTGTTAGGAACAGACTGGTTTAATCGTTCTTTGCCATTATTGATGATCTTAGTTGCCTTGTTTTGTTTTTTCCAATGTTGAACCAGTCTTTACCCAATTTCTAATGAGAGGTATTATTGGTGGCTTATTTAGTGGCAAAAACCTTTGCTGCAGTTACCGAATCATAATTTTTGTAAAGCTCTCACAATGCTCCATAGCGAAAAAATTCCCAAGAGTCAAACTGCTAATTGACCCTCAGATTCGTTGAGTTCACGCAAATATCTAAAGAAATATAAACTTTTGTCTATTTGCACACTTGTGAATTATATTATTATATTTTGCATGTTAATTTTGTTGTTTATGTTTATAGGTTTTTGAGGAGAATCTTACCAAAGAAGGTTTAGAACTGGAGTACGAAGAACCGGAGAAAAACGGACTTAATTTTGTTAAAATACACGCGCCCAAAGAAGTGCTTCGAAGATACAGCGAGATCCTGAAACTCAGAATGCCAATGAAGGAGGTAAGAATTTTCGTTTTCAATCCGTTCCCATGGAATAGCCTAAATGTTTTTACACCTATTCAACAGGAACTGTGCGTATTACCAAGAGAATTCCGGCACAGGCGTTTCTATAATGCCGCCAATTATTTAAGACAGAAGGTACAATTTTTTTTGGGCTTAACGCTAACCCGAACTGTGGTGGTACTTCTCATTATTATCTAATGTTTTATGGTGTGTTGTTGTGTTTTCATAATGTTCCTAATGTTTTTTTTTTATTACTATTTTGCACAATAATTTTTAATATATTTATATTTTTTATGTCGTTATTTGGGGTATGTGTGTTTCATTGTTTATTGAATAAGTAGAAACGAATAGTTAATTATTAGAATAATAGAATTAGAAAAAATACGAAAACATTTCATAGTTTAAATATTAAGTCATTTTCAATCGAATATCTAAGTGGTGCATGATTTTTAAAATAAAATTCCCAATTTAAAATTAAAAATTGCAAAATAAAAATAAATTAACACAAACTCTTATCGGCGACACGTCATATTCCCGGCGCATTCACCATTTTATTAGAATATTACGACTGGGGTTATTTAGATTTATTTTACGAAATTCACATGTAAAGATGTTTTTAATAATCTAACAAAATATGTAAATCAAAATTATATTTATTGTCTAAAATATTATAGACTCCTTAGCGCAATAAACAAATTATATTTTAAAAAATTCTGTATTGAAGATTAAAATTGAACAAAGAAAATTTTTATTTCAGTTAATTTTAGTATATAAATGAAGTATAAACAGAGTTCACATTATAGAAACAGATCTATATAATTTTATAACAATATCATTTTTCTTCTTAGTCTATGGCTATGCTTTAGGGATAAGAAAGTCTCTGTTTTAAATAATGAACTTTCAATATTTGGCTTTTAATATACTCTGCAAAAACTGTTTGAATTAATTCGTAAAAACTATAAATATCAAATAAAAGCGGTTAACATGTAGTGTTTAGATTCCAGGTTTACACGAGATGCACCATCACACAAATTTCATCATGAAAGGTTTCAATTCTCAGTGGGAGAGACTAAAATCGTTGATTCTGATCGACAGGGAACACTTTCCGGAAAAGAGCCATCGATTTACGGCCATTTATAGTCGTGATAGGGAATACCTGTAAGTTGTTGGCTTAACATACTGTTCCTGTTATTTTTTTATGTTTGTTTTTGTAGTTTTGACGTAGACTCGCCATGCTTTTTCACACCAGCCATCCACT
Source organism: Ontholestes murinus (assembly GCA_963969525.1). Classification (NCBI taxonomy): domain Eukaryota; kingdom Metazoa; phylum Arthropoda; class Insecta; order Coleoptera; family Staphylinidae; genus Ontholestes; species Ontholestes murinus. Next base: position 56,998,818 of record OZ018393.1, on the reverse strand, counting down.
CTAGAATAGTGCAGTTCATCTTAGATAGGAAACTGTTTTCTAACAAGAATAACGATGATTTTTCTTTTGGGATAGAGAGGCTACTTAATGATAGGACTTACGCCGCTGTTTATCCACTCCATGATGTAAGTATTTAGATATAAGTTTAATATCTAACAGTATTCATAACTTACATTACATATAATATAGTATATAATTTTTTTTTAATGGTGAAAAACTATATAATTTTCTTACAGGGTGATTTACGGCAGCCAGGTTCTATGCGGTATTTGTTGTATTATGAATGGGCAGCTGTTCGTAAGTGGTACCGATATCAGCCGTTGGATTATGTTAGAGAATATTTTGGTGTAAAGATAGCTTTATATTTTGCCTGGCTGGGATTTTATACGCACATGTTACTTTCTGCTTCCATCGTTGGACTCGCATGTCTTATTTATTCTTGGAGTACATTATTCAATAACAAACCCAGGTATGTGTAATATGTGTAACATGAATTAAATCTAATACTTACTGTTTAAGTACCGGGTGACCCATTTTAATAAATCCACTGCAATATCTCGACACATATGCGTCCTACAAAAAAATGTTCCAAATAAAAGTTTGATGGTTTCGAAAGGGCCATCTGATCCTATACAAATTTTTTCACCCCCACCCTCCAGGGGGCGGGGCAGGGGGTCAACTTTTATATCTTAAATGGAAACCCTTATTTTTTATTGCAGGTTCGGATTCTACATAAAAAAATATGAAGATTTTATTTGAACTTTTTCTTCGAATTCGTGATAGATGGCATCAAACCATCAAACTTTTATTTGGAACATTTTTTTATAGGACGCATATGTGTCGAGATATTCCAGTGGATTTATTAAAATGGGTCACCCGGTATAAATACATTTGTTTGTCATTGCGATTACGGTGCAAGTAAATTAGTAATTAGTAAAGTGTTGAATTTGTATTAACATGTTTTATGTTTACAGTGAAGATATTTGTAGTTCTACTATAAAAATGTGCCCACTCTGTGATCACTGGTGTGATTATTGGAATCTCAAAGAGACTTGTGTTCATGCTAGAATTACGTACTTATTTGATAATGCAACGACTGTATTCTTCGCCATATTTATGTCCTTTTGGGGTAAGTAATTTTACGATCCATACATTAAAGTAACTGAAAACAATAAAATTAAGCATCTATTATAAAATATATTTTAGTTTTTTTATATTAATTTAAAAATATATTAATATAGTTGTATAACAAAGTTAAAAAAAAGATTATTATTAAACAGGGTGAATCGGTACAGCGGTATAAATTTTCAGAAGAGGTAGAGTAAAGATAGAGAAATTACTGATCTACACGATAGATGTCACCACGTAAATTAAAACAGCATATGACATGCGCACACTAGGTTTTTGTTGCTGCACCTGCTGTGAAGTTTAAGGCGAAGATCCAGAGAAAATTAGGCGCTGAGGGGGTAATAGCTATTTTAAATCCGCGACTCTAGAGAAAACCATATTCTCAAAGTGGGTGGTGCACAAAATAAGATTGTGAACTATGGTCTAGACGTACATTAGTAACCAGTGTACTGATTCACCCTTTGTATATATTCTTTAACGTACAATAAATTATCTGTTTCTATGACAATTATCTTTGGAAATACTGATTAGCTAATTTTATAATTGTTTATTACTTTTTTCTAATAGTTCATAATTATTTTTCAGCAACATTATTTCTTGAATTGTGGAAAAGATACTCAGCGGAAATAACTCATCGATGGGACTTAACGGGTTTCGACGTCCAAGAGGAACACCCCCGTCCGCAGTACCTCGCACGATTGTCTCACGTGAAGCGTAGACAAGTAAACATAGTTACCAACACAATGGAGCCGCACGTTCCTTTTTGGAGGATGAAATTCCCAGCGACGATTCTCAGTTTCTCTGTTGTCCTTTTACTCGTAATTAATAATCCGGAGTGATTTACTGCTGTTACACATTTAATACTGCGTTATTTACAGGTCGCCATGGCTGTGGCCACTGTGATAGCCGTCGTGTTATACCGCATGTCCGTTCTTGCTGCTTTAAGGGTGTACGGTGACCGTGTAACAACAAGTTATGCAATTCTTTTTACAACGAGTACTGCCGCCTGTATTAATTTAGTGTGCATTGTGATTTTTAACTGGGTAAGAATTCTAGATAAGTTAAAATAAAATCGGTTACAAATACGCGAATAGCGCCATCTTTGAACAAAGCAGAAAATATACTAAATTATTTTCATAAGTTGCTTTATACGATCATAAATAATAAGTCATTGTAATTACTTTCTTCACAATTTTTTCGGTTCTATTTTTATACTCTAAGTGTACATTACATTCACAATGTAAACATTACCAATAGCTATACAAAACTTGATAAAATTGGATTGTAAATAAAGTGTACTTCCTTAATATATAAACAGATTTATTTTGCATTTTTGATAAAATGTTTACATTGTAAACAAAATGTATATTTACCCTGCAAACTGTGGAAAAAGTGATTAGAATACATTATTATTAATTATGTTCACATAAGTCATTATTAATATTATTGCTTCATGTGCATTTACCTGTTTTATGTCTTTTTATTTCAGGTTTATACCTTCGTCGCTGAATACCTGACTGAAATGGAGCTGTTAAGAACACAAACGGAATTCGATGATTCTCTAACTCTAAAAATATACTTACTCCAGTTTGTGAACTACTACGCTTCAATATTTTATATAGCTTTCTTTAAAGGGAAGTTCATAGGTTCTCCTAAAAAATACAACAAGATTTTTAACTATAGACAGGAAGAGGTAAATTATTATGAATTAAACATTATTAAACTCAGTAATTGTTAAATAATAAGTCACTTTTGATAATATTACTTACCAACATAAAATTTATATTAATTCTTCAAAAATTATGTTTTTACTGGATGTATATTGTATGTTTTTTTTAGTGTGGACCTGGTGGATGTTTAATGGAACTCTGCATTCAGTTAGCTATTATAATGATTGGTAAACAAGCTATGAACACAGTTTTAGAAATGCTGTTTCCGTTGTTTTATAAATGGATGAATACACTGAAGGTAAAAACTGGCCTGCAAAAAGACCAATCGGTCAAAGGAGTTCAACCGCAATGGGTGAAAGATTTTAAATTAGTCGAATGGGGACCTCGCAGCTTGTTTCCAGAATATTTAGAAATGGGTACATATTTTTTTTGCCGAAAACGATGGTGATATTATATTATGTGCTTCTATGTTTGCTTTTGTAGTATTGCAGTACGGGTTTGTCACTATATTTGTGGCGGCGTTTCCGCTCGCCCCGTTTTTTGCTTTGCTGAACAATATATTGGAGATGCGCTTGGACGCGCAGAAACTGCTTACGTTCTTTAGGAGGCCTGTGACGCAGCGCGTGCGCGATATCGGTGTTTGGTATCGGATTTTAGATTCTATTGGGAAACTTTCGGTGGTAACTAATGTAAGTCTGTAATTGTAAATAGTTTTAAACAAGTAATACGCTTACAGAAAATTTTGAATATATCTTTATGTTTATTAGTCTTTAGCTTCCTTCCAAAAAAAATACATATGAATATACACAAATAATAATACATAAAGATATAATTTACTGTTGGCTTATTATTAAAGAAGTGCGTTTTTTATCAAAGCTAAATAATATAAAAATGAATGTTTTTGATTAAGTTAATAATAGTCGTTATAATAATTAGATTTGAAATTATTTTGTTGTGATTGTGTGTGAATGAATTAAGGTTTTAATATAATCATTAAAAAATGGCTTTGCAAGAGTATCAGCCTTTTTATAACAATGCTTTTTCTGCATTTTCCTTATTTTTTAATCACAAACAAAATAAAATAAAGACAAACGCTTTCAATTGATTTTTTAATTGTATGAAATTATTTCGTTATAACCATGTGTGGATGAATTAAGATTTTAATAAATATCACTAAATAAATCTATTGAATCTTGTTTGTAATCTTAGAATATTTGCTAGAGCCTCTTAATGACACTAATGTAAGTAATGTGCTTTCAGGGATTTATAATAGCCTTTACATCAGATTTTATACCAAGATTAGTCTATCGGATGGCAGTAAGCTCCAACTACTCACTGGAAGGATACCTAAACCATTCTCTTTCCTATTTTAACACGTCTGATTTTCAAGTCGGATCAGCTCCTCAAAATACCTACTTTAATTATACAATCTGCAGGTAAATCATTTAATTTATAATTTGTATATTTTTATTTTGTTTACTTTAAAATAATAATATATTATAACATAAGAGTTACATTACGCACCTTCTAAAATATAAATTAGCTGCTTTTGATATTGAATTGACGAGGCGGATACATGATGAAACTCCATAACAAATTGAAATAAAACAACACAGTTGGGAGGGTTTCGCATTTATTGTTGAACACTGCAACATGTTTCGCCACACAGTGGCTTCATCAGCAACAATAATTGCGAAACCCTCCCAACTGTGTTGTTTTATTTCAATTAGCTGCTTTTAAGGCAATGATTTTCTGTGAAAACTTCATTCCTCTCATTGATACGGAATGCAAAAAAGAAATTAATATAATTAAAGTCTTGGTAGTTAACAATAGTTATCAGAAAATTTTTATAGATCAACTTAATAATAAACAAAAAGTGGAAAAGTATTTTTATACAAAAACACTGACAATTTTTGGAAACATCACAAATAAAATTCCAAATATTCTAAAAATAACACAACATTAGTGTAGCCTTACAGGCCTGTAAATAAAATAGATAGATATGGTATTTATAAACTAATATATAAACTAGTGAAATATGTTAAATCAAAAAGGAAAGGCACATTTTATTAAAACCACTGGCATTTTTTTGAAAATATTCTTAAAATATAAATAAAAATCCTCTATTGCACTAATTAAATGTTTTTTATAATAATAAAAGGCCTATAAATAAAATGGATAGATCTGATATTTACGAACATGTAGTTGTCAAGGAATATACAGGGTGTCCCATTTTACATTACGAAAAATGTGAAGAATGGAAACTTTCATAATTTCAAGGGAGACATCGGGTTCCTGACAAAATAGTTTCCTCAGACCCCTAGGGGGGCCGGGAGAGGGGATCAACTTGAAAATCTTAAATGGAAACCCCTATTTTTTATTGCAGGTTCGGAAAGAGCGTAAAAAAATATGCATTTTTTATTTGGCGACACATTCCACACAGATGGCGCTAGAATCGTAAAAATTAGCTTTTTATTATAAAAATGTTTCAACAGATTTAGATGAAAAAAAAACGTTTTTTTTAAGGCAAAATTCACACGCACACACATAATGTTGAGGGAGACATCGGATTCCGACAAAATACCCTCCTCGCCTCCCTTCAAATCCCCGGGGGAGCCGGGAAGGGGGGTCAATTTAAGAATATTAAATGCGAACCCTCATTTTTATTGCAGATTCCGAAAGAGCATAAAAGTATGTTAATTGTAATCCGTGATTATTCTTGTATGTCCAACAAGTGGCGCTGTAATCATGAAAATACGATTTCTACAATGTTACGTATTTGTCAACTTATTCTCTAGTTGTCCTCGTTTCCCGGCCCTCCTAGAATCTAGGTGGAAGGTATTTTGTCAGAATCCGATATCTTCCTCAAAACAATGTGTGTGTGGATTTTTTTTTAGATAAGAATCTGCAATAAAAAATAGGGGTTTCCATTTCCCCCTTGGAGTCTGGGATGACTATTTTGTCCCTCGAAACTATGGAAGTTTCCATTCAGCACATTTTTCTTTACGATTTTCAAGTTATTCGAGACCGTAATGTAAAATGGAACATAAGGAATACATAAGATACATACACACATAAAAACAGAAACGATTAATTCTACATTTTCCAGACATGTACATGAAAATATACATAACCAATCAATAATGTAATGCATTGTGTCGATAAAGGCTTAGAAATGAATTTAAGTAAAGCTTGTCAATGACCAGACCAACCTGATATATACCCTATTGCTCAAAATATAAAACTGGTATAAAATCTGCGCAGTCGTTATTTTAAGTAACTTAAAATTTGAGTAGAATAATCAGCATAATTGTGTTGAAACTATAATCTTGAATTTTAATCTAATGTGTCATATAAACAAAGTTGTGTTTTTAAATTCATAAGAATGTATCACAAAGTGAAAGTCTCCATAATCAGTTATATATTTTAAATTATAGAAACAAAAATCAGGCTATATTAGACGTTTCTCTATTATACTAAAAATGGTATTGTAGTATCTACAACACATGAAATATAATTAAATGCCAAACATTTACATTTTATAAATATTGTAATATTACCTTTTTAATCTCTTACATTTCTTGTTTGGGGCAATGTGCAATATATTTCACACCATGTCAATATAAACAATAAACAGAAGCAAACATAACCTCAAAATATTTTGTTTTTCATCAATAGTTAAAACTACAGCACTCTTAGTTTTAAGTTGTTATTAAAAAAAAGACAAACCATTATGTTTCAATAAGATCAGAAATACTAACCTCCAATATTTTATTTCCTGCACACGATTGCCCACTATTTTCTTGTGTAAATACACAAAATATCTACTTATCTAATTAAATCAAAAATTCTCATATAATTTTCTTATAAGTTCTGAAAATACTTTATTTAAACAAAAACTAAAGTAATTAATGTAACAGGTAATAGGCAGAGGTTTTTTTTAAATTATGCTTACGATACTTATATTTTTTGTTGTTCTAGGTATCCTGATTATAGAGAACCACCAGAATCACCGCAAAGATACGAACACAATGCCATGTTCTGGCATATCCTGGCAGCTCGTTTAGCGTTCGTAGTCGTGTTTGAGGTAATGTGTTAATGTATCAAACGCAGACATTTTTTTTACAATTATTTTATATCCCTTAGAATGTGTGGTAGTTTGTTTGTCGGGTGTTAACCAAAAGGAAAACAGGTCTGATCCAGCTAATGTCCGTCTCAGTAAAATGCATGTCTGTTTCTCACACTTGGTAATACTGTAAGAAGCTTAATAACTCAACATATTGCAACTAATATAAATATCTAAATCAATGTCTCATTTAAGTTACTTGTCATTTTAGAATGAACACCAAATTTATTTTATATTTATAATAATGTTAGAAAATTATATACAGAGAAGGTAAAAAACAATCACTAAAATTATACTATCTGATATTATATACAGAGTATGTAAAGAAAAGCTATAAAACAATTAATATTTTAATTAAGGAGGAGTCGCGATTACTTTGTTTTACCACTTTATAAAGTAATCGTGTCTCTTTCTTCATTATAATCAAGATGTACCACAAAGTAAACGCCTCCACAATGAAACGTTTAATTAATATTTTTACTGTAGTGGCTAGTTTTGATTACAACATGGTAATAATTATCAAACAGTAGAATATAGTTATTTAAGGTACAAGTGTAAAAAGTAATGCTTTATTGCACGAACTGGCGTTTAAAAACACGAGCGAGGAACGAGCGAGTTTTTTTAAAGCCAGGAGTGCAATAAAGAAACTTTTTACACGTGTGCCTTACAAAATTTTATCTTCGATCGTAAAGGATTTCAAAGAATATACATATTCTTATGAGTAATATTTTAATGTCATTTCAATAATTCAATTAATGAAAACATATTTTACCCGCAGTGCACTAATGAAAGCGTTACTTAGCAACCAGTAAACAAGTTGCACAAATGTCGGCCGCCATTATTATTTATGGAAAAAATGTTCGCTTTATTGTAATCGCTTCGACTTGCATTAAATGAATTCTTCGGAGTTCTTAAATCTGCCATTTCGTTTGTATTATATATTTTATTTATAGTTTATTGGTAATTTGTATCAATTAATAAAAAAATATGTTTTTCGTCGAAAATTTGTGCTATTCATTCATCTGTCAAATTTGACATTTCTGTGCAATAAAAACAGTTTGACATTACCGTGCAATAAAAACGTAAAAAAGCACTAGTGCTTTAAAAAGCCACTTTTACAATGAAAAATGATGCAAAAAACGTCTACTTTCTGTACGATCGTAGATAAAAGAAGTTAATTGTTTTCTTTATTTTAATAATTGAAAATGTACCACAAAGTAAATCCCTTGAAGATTCAAGAATTTATAGAGAAGTATATTTCTATTTTTAGATACTACTATATAATAATAATAAACGTCTTTATTTGCTCACAAAAATGGGTGAAGTTTAGCCATTAAGGCTATAAATTCTTGAATCTTCTAGGCATTCACTTTGTGGTACATTTTTAATTATTAAATTTAAAAAAAACAATTAACTTTTTTATTCTACATTTGATAATTATTACTGTGTAAAAATATTAATTGTTTTTTTCATTCTCTAGAAATAATTAATTCTAATGAGACGTTGATTTATGAATTATCTAATTTTCAGGTCGTACTGTGTACTGATAAACTGTAACCTTAAACACGATGTGCGATGAAAAATAATGCTTTGCTTTCTTTTTGCAGAACGTAGTGGCTGTAGTAAAGATGATGGTGCAGCGATGCTTAAAATTGCAATACTCACGAATCTCCTCTTTATTACAGTTGAAGTACCATTACTAACCCGACCTTGTTGTGATTGTCTATTTCAGAACGTCGTCGCCGTGGTGATGATCATGGTGCGCTGGTGCATACCTGATATACCCAAAGACCTGAGCGCACAGATCCGCCGGGAAGCGTTCATTACCAACGAAATTATTATTAAGCAGGAGACTTTACGCGCACAATTAGGGGAAGAAGGTTAGTAGTAAATTTGTATTAATAATAATAATACTAAAATAATTACTATTATATTTTTCTTTTCGCTTTTTAGGATTTGCTGAGCGAATGACTCAGCTAGAGAACTGCCCTGCAACTCCAGACCAATGGGATCACATCATAACAAAGTCCCTGTCGGGCAGTGAATTTGATCTTTACATACACCAAAATTGCCACAATCAAGACAGTGTCGAATCTCCTAATTCCGTGTGATATATTCTATTCTAGTCATTTATTGGTGATATCCTTTTTATTTATTTATTCATGGTATATTCGCATTATTTTTGTTGGTGAATGTAGTAATATTTCTAATTTGAATCTGTATGTGAAAACTAACTTATTCACTTCTATATCGATAAATCCATACATATTTTATTATATTTATTATACATATAATAAATATTAGTGATGTGATACATAATATTCAGATTCAAATTATAGGGGTTGTGTTGTTCATTTACATTCACTATTTGGAATATAATATCGAAATATATATATATGTTAAAATCACTTTATCTTCTATTACACGTTTAGGACTGTTTTTACAATTGTAGATGTAGTTTTTATTGATTGTTATACATGTGTTTAAATTGTTCATTAGTTGTAGTATAAATCATGCTTCCTATTATTGTATATCTTCCTGCACCTTGAGGGTTGTTAAGTAATTTTATTTTTATTTTGACTTGACTTAATCAAAGTTATTAAATTATTTTTAACATATAACAAATAATGAAGGGCATTACATTATTATTTTTTGTTTAATTGACAATTTTACCAAAAAAGTATTGAATTGAATCATTTAAGTAAATAACAACAAAACATTCTATTTTACAGAACAAATAATTATTAGTAAATAAAAGCATGTTTATTTTGAATAAATTTTAATGCAGAAATAAAGTAAAAAGTAATTACGTTCTTATTAAGGAAATAGCGCCTCTAGCCTGATTTTTTTTAAAATAACTGCCAGTAATTAACCAACCCTCAAGGTTCATATAAACACTTGTTGAGTGAGAATATCTTAATTTCATAGAATTTAAGCATGTGCCTTTTAAGAAAGCGGCTGTTATTTACCTTTCTGCCTAACTTAACCAAAGTAGAATACTCGTTCAGCTATTACATAGATATTACTTTTATTTATTAACACCTCATACATGTACATACATATATTTTTTATGTATACATTCATAATTGGATTTAAATCACACTATTATCTATATTCTGAAATATATATTATATAACAAATATTCTTGGTATAAATTAAAAAGGTTTACTGTCTATTTAGTGCTTGTAAGATCCTCAGGATGTAAATAAACAGATTTATGATGTCCATGTAGAGGTTGATTGTGGCCAAGATGTACTCTTCCGGGGAGAGCACTTCCATCATCATTTGCGTGTCGAAAACTATGAAAACGCAGAAGAGGAACGCTCCGCCCAGGGAGAGGATCAACTCGAACATGGTGGACTGGAGGAATATTTGTATAAAACCGCCGATGATAAGTATGAACAATCCAGCGAATAGACTAAAAGAAGTATAGTAATATTATAAATTTACAAATGAAGTCAATTTAAAAAAAAATATTACAGTAACAAAAGTAATTTAGTTGCAATAAGTAATTTCTTATAGCATGTAGAGCATTTACTCGTTGGCTTTTGATTAAAACTATTAATATTATCTAATCAATAATTTTATTACATTGAATTGAAAAATTCACTATGTTTTAACGACAAATAATTATTTGTGGTTAAAACAGTGATTTTTTTATTTTAATTCAGTGTAAGTATGGATTACCACTTAGTAACGGTCGCAACCATCCTCTTTATTAATCATTTTATTTATAGTAGTTTTTTTATGTAGTACATGTTTTATTTATTTTAATCTCTCTTGGTGAATCATAATGTTAATAAAAGGTTTATAATTATGATTCACTTATATATTGCTTTGTTTTCAGCATTAAGCTGAAACTATTTGAAAATATGGCAATATTTTAAGTAAAACAAACCAAGTGAATCTTAATTATAAACTTTTTATTAATTTCTCTTGATTGACTATTTTTGACATTGCTTTTTGCTATTTTAAATATTATATTAAATTTGTATAGAGTATGATTTGGGTCTAACAGTAATAATTTTGACTGAGGTTTGAGCCTTTTTATCACATGATCAAACTATGTGTAATATTTCTAACTTGTTATAATCAATTTAAAATCGTCATTTTTCTACAATAAATTAGAAAATAAGCAAAGATATACTTACGTTGAGTGAAGGGATGAGAAATCATGTTTTGTCTGGAAAGTGTATAACGTCAGACCACCTAGTACAGCAAGAGTGAGGACAAGTGCTTCAATTACAATAGCTTGGGAATAAAATGAGACAATTACACCAACACTGTAAGCCTGAACAACAGTCTGAAAAAAATAAATCCATATTACATGTATGACATTGAGACAAATAATTACAAATAGGACAACTATTAAATCAAGTTGTAAATTTATAAAATGTTTTCGTATTTTTAAATTATCAGTGCAATAATTTATAAAAGTGGAGCTATCAACTTATTCCATTAAAGAAATTTTAAGTTTAAAACTTTGCTATTCATCCGTTATATACAGGGTGACTGACGAAAAACCTTTGGTGCTGTATCTCGCTTATTTTTGATTCGATTTGAATAAATAAAACATCAAATTAAATGATTTTTAAAAGACTTAAATATGAACTGTACTGATATTTTTTCTTGCATCCAGTTTTTGACAAAAGACGATCAACTTTTTTTTTTCAAATTGCACTGTATATATATTTTGTACTGATCCGCAAGGAGATTTTTTTCTCAATCTAAATTTGTAAACGATTTTATCCATTCATCAAACCAAAGTCGAGAAATTGAGGATTAAAAAAAAATTAAAAATCAAATACCCATAGTAAACAATATACAGAGCCTATTCCAAATGTCAAAAGTGACAGTGTCAGTCATTGGTACAATACTGCAATGATCTTTAATAATTTCATAATAAAAATGTTGCAAGATTTCAAAAACTGAAAAACGATTTCTGTAGAAACACAAAATTCTAGTACAGTGTTTGAAATATTGCAACATTTTAATTATAAAATAATTAAAAATCGTTGCAGTATTGTATCAATGGCTGTCACTGTCACTTTTGACATTTAAAATAGGGTCAGTATATTGTTTACAATGGATACTTGACTTTTTATTTATTTTTTTAATCCTCAATTTCTCGACTTAAGTTTGATGTATGGATAAATTTGTCTACAATTTTATATTCAGAAAAAAAATCTCCTTGCGAATCAATAAAAATATATATACAGTGCAATTAAAAAAAAAAATGTTGATCGTATTTTGTCAAAAACTGGGTGCGAGAAAAAATAACAGTTCAGATCCTATTAAAGTCTTTTAAAAATGGTTTAATTTGATGTTTTATTTATTAAAATCGGATAAAAAATAAGCGAGATACAGCACCAAAGGTTTTTCGTCAGTCACCCTGTATAGACCATTCAAGATTTTTATGATACAAAATATAATCTGTCTTTTTTCTTTCCTTTTAAAAGATTAAAATAAGTAAAATCAATTGATTAGTAACAAAACGAGATTTGGTAATCAGTTGTTTTAAACATTGCTTTTAATTAAAATGTCATAAAAGTTCTTAAAACTCCATAGGAAGTATAAAAATTAATTAAAATATTTAGTTTTTAACTACACATTGTAAATTCCATAAAAATAATTTTCAAGTTAATCAAAAAACATCCCCATAAAATATAAAAACTAAAAGTCAAATAATATTACTTTGAACATTTATTTTATAGAATAAATGACATTGCATTATATAATATTATAATCAAATGTGGTTTTGGTGAAAATGAGCAAGAAATATTTTAACTATTTCCATTGATTGATGATTGGGGCACTTAGGCTTTGAAAATCCATTTTCAATATTAAATATCTTCCACTTCGTTAATAGACAATTTAGTGAACATTTAAAAAATGAAAAGTATGTCAATTTCTAATGAAAAAACTTCGTTGGTCCCATTAAAAACCGTAATTATAAATGTGGCAATTTTTTTGTTACTTAATATACGTTAATTTATACAAAGGTATTAATTTACATTTTAGGCAAATATCTTATCTCTATACTTACAAATGCTGCCAACAAGATAAGATTAGTAGGTGATTCCCTTCTCTTGACGAACAGGGCAAGAATCAATCCAATACTTGCAAAAAGAGCGACGTACATGAGCCAATCGCTAAAATAAAATTTTTAAAACAATGAGGAAAAACAATTTTAATTTAGCACTTACTTGGTTTGTATAAAAGATTTGACCGGTGGTGTTGCATAGCAGACACCAGCGACGATTACAGTTAACAACAACTGTATGCTCAGTAATCCGTAAACTTTCCTGATGAAAGCCATCCGAACACCTTTAGTGGCCTGCAGGACGTTATTGCGGTACGCAAAGTCATTTTCGATACCCTCGTTTTCGTAATCCTTTCCTCCCTGTTCGCAATCCTCCTGGAGGATCAGTGGTACTGTCGACGACATCCTGAATTTGAGGATCGGTCCTGGTTAATAAGTTTTGTTAAATTTATGGCGGATTTGGGTCTAGAATGTTAAACATTTTACTGTTGTCAGGTGTAATATGTGGCAGATAATTTTTGCGAATTGTTGACCTTGTCAGCTGTTTAGAATCTAGTGTTTTTAATGCGAGGTGTTTGCAAATAGTAATGATAATAGGTATTGAGGTACATACCTGTTATTTGCAGGAATTTCGGTGCTAAATTATGATTACACTACTGTTGACGGACGATTTTCTACTTGTTTATTTTCCAAGTGATTGATGTGTAGGCAACCCTACTTGCATGAATGTATGGGAGTATATTTTGTAGTAAGTATGGAATATTTCGTACTCTTTTATTAACACTAATTTGCATATTAATTTACAGTTTAATATGATATTTTGTTTTGAATTACGTGAAGATTAATTTAATTAAATGAAACAATTAGTAATTGTTTTTCTTCACTGGTTTATTTTAAATCCTAAATGTACATTTCTTCTACTAAGTGGATATTTAAAATAGTTGCACTAAACTTAGTTCACTTAGTGGACGAAGTGAAACTTAGCATTTGAAATAAACTGGTGAAGAGAAAGGATAACTGTTTCATTTAACAGTTTAATATATTAGGAATAGGGTTCGTGACACTGTTAGTGAAAGGATGTCGTACCCTGAGGATTACTTAAATTAGAGGGTCTAGTCGGGCGTAGTTTAAACCAATTTTTTGGCTACTAAATCTACAGGCTTATTGATGAGGAGAATTGTGGATTTTTAGTGTAGATCTGTCTGTCTAGAGAGTTTAATTTAGCCCACCCATCTGAGCTCAAAAGAGAATGGAGAGCCGAGTTGATGAAACCAATAAATTCATTAATGTATAACCAATTTTCCCAAAACTCTCTCAATTCTCAATGTTAAATACCCTATCCCTTCTTCTATTTATTTTAAATATATGAAAATTACTGTGGTGATCAACAGGACCTAATAGAAAGGCATTAGGAAGATTTTAACCATTAAAAATTATAGCTTTAATAAAATATGACTATTATTAGAGATGATACCCAAAAAGACAGTTTTGACATTAGAATAAAATTATATAAATTGGCTTTAAAGGATTTAATTTCCCTCGATAATAAATGTTCTTTGTCTTACTTCTAAAAGTACAGTGATACACTCTCAAAATTTCAAATATAATTAGAGTATCTAGTTTCTTATAATGAAATGTTTCGACATTAATTTTTCTGTCTTTTCCAAAAGGTCATTTCAATGCAGTTGTATGAACTCAATGTAGGATAGATAAAACCTCCTAAAAAACTGGAAACACCATACCAAGAAGAAAATAGTGATGAGTAAGATACAGACTTCTCTAAAACCAAAATGGTCTGAGCACAGACGTTAAAAGCTGTTAACAGGTACCCATATTCATTGAAAAATTCAATTCTTTGAAGATTTAATTAAATTAAGAATTCTTAAACAAGTAATCTTAAATTTTACCTTTATATAATTATTCAATAGGGTGTTAAAGTCAACTTGTGAACACCTTAATAACCATCAGATATTATAACCTATTCACAGCTTCAAACTATTGTGCCATTATATGGTATAAATCTGTATTGGCCAAACTTCTTTTTACAATCAAAAAATGGTAGCAATATATAATTAAATAATAGTAAACTTCACATAACTCACAAATACATATTTATGGTAGCAATATAGTATATAACACCAAGAATATGAATACAACATTTATTATCAATATAATAATAATAATACAAACATAAAAATAAGTAACGTATGTACAGTGATAAGATGATGAAGACCTTGACTTAGGCCACAGACATGAGGCGTGAAACATGAGCGCGAATATCTATATGAATGTGACATTACGTGATGGGTATGGCAGGTGGGGTATGACGTAGTTGAGACTGATGATGATCGGGTAGTTTAGTGGTAGGAACCTCCGTGACCTCCGTAACCTAGGACAACAGTCTTTTGCACGACTTGGGGGTGGGCGGCGTGTCCGGACCTTATCACTTCGGCGTTGAAGCCGTTGTGCTTGTCGGCGGTGTACTTGACCGTACGGATCGTACCGTCAGCCTCGACCAGGGAGTACTGACCCTTAACCACGTCACCATCGCGTTCTTCATATTGGTCTTTCTTGTCGCCAGTTTTTCCATCTTCCACGCCGTATTTGAAGGAGTACTTAGGGTAAGCCTGTAATATTAATTAGAAAACCTGTTTGTTTTTTTCTCTCGTGTATTAATTTACAACATCAATAACATCAATTAAGACAGGCAGGTGTAAATGCGTAATGATGTATCTTATTCTTTGTTAATTACATAAGTGTTACCACGAGAGTGAAACTACACCAATAATTACACGAATTAATGGTGCGTGTAATAGGTTTACATTTACATTTTTGTTTGTAGAATATTAATGACAAAGTCAGTTAATTAGATTTTGGATAATCAATTTAAATGTGAAAGTGAGTATCTTCATAATGTTTTTATAACTTCAGATGTAAATAAAATTAAGTGGTAGTCTTAATAAGACTCATTGTTGTAGATTTACGAAATGTTTTCGTGTTTTTCTAATTAGTAAATTAAGTAATGTTTGTTTAAATCAGCATATGAGATAAAATAATCTAATATTAATGATTTCTTACTGAATATGTGTTTACAATTTATCACAGTTCTTTTAATGAAGGAAAACTGCACAGAGAACCAAACAAAACTTATTATGCGCTTAAACAACTCAAACAAAGTAAGGCATATACTATGAGGCATTTAAAAGACAAAATGGATATCTAATAAAATACAAGTACAACGGTTTAATGGAATGGTGAAGACAGTACTTGAAAGATTTAACAGAAATAAGGCGAAAAACAGAGGATTATTATTTATTCATTTTCTCTTTTTTCATTGTTCATTAATTAATTTATTCATTCATTTGTTAGTACTATATAACTAAGGGTAGTACTCTTAATGCTTTATAAGCCCTTAGGGTTACTACATAACTCTAAGGGTAGTACTCTTAATGCTTCATAAGCCCTTGGGGTTATGTAGTACCAAGAGACAAAGAAAGCAATTAGATCGCCTTTTGTGTGTTTAATAATAGACTTAAGGGGCAAACATGTTTAAGAAAGGTTACATGGCTGTGTAGAAGATAAAAAGATCGAATTTTTGGGACTAAAGTTGATTTAAGTCGGTTGATCGAAAAGTCTCAGTTTGTACCAAACTTTCAACATTTCAGAAGATGATGATACTATGTAATCTTCAGGATTTGAATTAAAAACAACCTGAAAATGGGATTATATCGATTTTCATGGGTTTAATCAAATTGTTTCACTAATTTGTTTACTGAGCTTTTCTACCAAAGATATTAAATTGAAATTGACGGACCAAAATGAGATCTCCAACATTTTAGGAATGGTTCTGATTCATTTTTCACAACTCTCATCCTTTTGGTCCAAACTTCGAACTCTTTAATTGTTGATGATACTACATAATCCCCAGGACCTTTGTCAGAATACTACAGCGATACATCAAACTTTTTTTATAAATGCTTTAGATACGCATTTGTTTAACTTTTAATTCCCATCCGTTTGATGCACACTTTCAACTCTTCAACATTTAATAATACTATATAATCCCTAGATCTTCCAAAACGACAAATAATCCGAAGCGGCGAGGAAAGCGATTACATCGCTCTTTAATTTTTCTTTTGTCTATCAGAGCATTCAAGTATGTATGTATGGAAGATAGTTGTTGATTTATATATTGAATCAATTGGAAATTTTACACTGGAAATCTTTTCAAATGTCAGATTGATGATGAATACCAAAGCAAGAAACTTTAAAAATGCTTTAGAATCTCAATTCTAAAAATAAGTTATTTTTCTAATTTGATTGAAGCTATGCTGTTAGCTAAAATGAACTTGTGTTTGTTGTCTTCACATTATAAACTGGCTGGATCAGATATTTTGAAAGACTAAAAGGACAAAAGAACCTATTATTTCTTGCTAGAACATACTACACTCAAAATTTTGGACATTTATGATAATAGCTGTAATTTGATCAATCATTAAGAAGTTTTTTGGTCAAAAACCTTGTTGGACAATGCCTGTTAAAGTCATCGGATACAGGTGTTCTTTTAATTAACTGTATTTCTAATAAGAATGGGTTGATGTTGACAGTTGCTGGCATCAATATTGCATCGGCTGATCTATCTGTATCCTATTCCACAATGTATCTATCTGTTTGTTATTATTCAATCTTTGATGTCAAGTTTTATAGTTGAGCAGCAAAATTATTAAAATGAATGTTTATTAATAAAAGAATTTTTGGCAGATGCTGTTGTAATATTTCGAGATGAAACATGATGAAGAAAGTCTAATCAGAGAATGACAGTAAGGAAGACTTCTACAGAAAACTCTTATGATAAATTGCTATTAAATGACGTAATTTAAATTTACGTTGTTTATTTTGTACTAAAAGCTTTATGAAGAAGTACTATAAATAGTGACTTTATCGAACTTTATTTCAATGAATTACGTAATGAATGAATTAGATTAATTTTGAAAATGTTCTCATATCGCATGAACAGTCAAATTTTTTTCATTTCCGGGCTCTGAATTTTTTTAGTAAATAAATATATTTTGAAGTGGTTAACAGTTCTGAATAACGTTTCCTACAGTTTGCTATACGTTATGATGATAATTATTGTGAAATATTTTGATTAAATGAATATTAAATTTTCAAATTTCCAATTTGAAACATTTTTATCTCCGGAAATTCAGTGGAGCAATTTCTTAAAAAAATCTGGAACTATAAAACTACTTCAAATACATTTTAAAATTAGTTCATAAAGTTAATAGACACGTCAAAATGAATATTAAACTCTATTCAGAATAATCTAATTTGGGGTGTCAACAACGTCCGTTTTTGATTCCTCATTGTGGACGAGGAGGCAGTTTGAACCTCTGCACCCAATTAATGGAAGTTTCTAACGTTTCGAAACTACCATCAGTATATCAAAGAAACGCAAGATCGCTGCTCATAAAAGTATGAAGCAGAACTAAAAGCTTTTGGTTCCTCGGCGTGGACAAGAAAAATCTTCTACATCGATGAGGTGAATTTTTAGATGAACCACTATATATAAATAAATAAAATTTCTGTCAGGTACTACAAAAGCCAATCCTGTACGCATTCTTGCTATTTGACATTGAGACGTTTAGAAGATGACACCAACATTGGCCAAAAATTGCATTGATGATGATTATACCAATTAAAAAGTTTGTCACTGGGCATTACAGTAGTCACTCTCCGAAGCAATCTCACAAGAGCGAGTGAAATTGCAACAAAACAATGAAAAGAAGTGAATGCAAACAATAGCTCTCAAATAAGTATAGTAAAATCAAATAAAAATACAAAATATAAATGCAAACGGTGTGAAACAGAACATACAGCAAAAAATTGTTCAGCATTTAACGAAAAGTGTAAAAAATGTAACAAGAAAAAGCATTTTCAAAAATACTGTTGGTCCAAAAATAAACAAGTAAAAAAATATCAAAACAAAATCAACACAGTTGATAACAATGAGAAAAGTGACACTGAAGGAGAAGTGTTATATGTTAGAAAAATAAATAGTCAAGAGAAAGACTGTAGTGAAGTAATTAAAGTAAAATCTGAAGACATAAATGCAAAATTAGATACATGTGATATCAAAAAGCAATTGTAGAAAAATTAAACATTAACTTAAATGAATCAATTACGAAGAGACTAATTCGTTTTTCCGATGATAAAATTCCAGTGTTAGGAGAAATTAATCTTCGGTGCAGAGTGAAAAATATGAAAACTGTTATAAATTTTAAAGTATTTATTTATTTATTTATTTATATCTTTGGTCTTCTTTATAAAATATATAAAATACATAAAATACAGAAAAAAGAAAACAAATTACATAAGACATACGTAAAATTTTGTTCGAAAGAAGCACGGGCGGAGTTCATAATAAATTATGTTCTTCCACTCAAACCCTATTGTCACCATGATGTAGGAAGGTCAGTAATCTTCATCCACAACTGGTTGCTTTTATTTTAAATTGGCTTTATATCCACTTTTAGTAAATAAAAATGTTCCAACCATATTAGGTAGAAAAACATGTGAAAACTTGGGTCTGATTTGTAGAATTTTAACGGTTCAAGAAGAATACCAAGAACTATTTAAAGGGTTAGGATGTTTGAAAGATCCATAGACAATCCAAAATTCGAAATAAGACCTGCAAGAAGAATTCCACATTCAATAAAGGATGAAGTGGAAAGAAAACTAGAGGAAATGGTAAAAATGCTAGTAATTACTCCAATTACAGAGCCAACCCTAGCAGTCTCTCCTTTAGTAATCGTAAGAAAAAATAACAAGATACGAATCTGTATGGATCCAACAGATCTCAACAAAAATATTAGGCGAAGACATAATCCTTTGAAAACTTTGGAAGAAATAGCCGCAAATGCAAGTGGATCCAAATTTTTCATACTGTTGGATTGCAAGAGTGGATTTTGGTAAGTGAAAGGACGAAAAAGTCCATGGGGAAGATATGTTTGTAACAAGTTACCATTTGGGTGGAGTGCCGCTCCAGAATTGTTTCAAGAAATAATGAGTAATTTATTAAAAATCTGCCAAAATACTGAAAGCTCAATGGATGATATCTTGATACATGCACCAACTTTAGAAAAATTAATTTAAAATTGCTAAGCAAGTATTTAAAATACTAAAAGAAGCTGGTTTAAAATTAAACAAAGAAAAGTGTAAATTTGCAGAAACACGAGTAAAATTTCTAGGTCATATATTGTCAGACAAAGGATTGGAAGTAGATGGCCAAAAAGTATTAGCCATTAAAAACTTAAAAAACCCCTCAAAATAAAATTGGGCATGGTAACATATCTGAATAAGTTTATACCAAACATGTCAGAATTAACAGAACCAGTTGCTAAAAAAAGATATAGAATGGACTTGGAATCAAGAGCAAGATAATGCAGTTAACAAGATAAAATAAGTTTTAACAAAACCACCAGTCTCAAAATTTTATGATAGAAATGCAGAAGTTTTATTATCAGAAGACGCGAGCTCAACGAATCTGGGAGCAGTACTTGTACAGTCTGGACGTCCAATAGCATATGCCACCAACAACAAGAACAAGAAGCACTAGCAATAAAATTTACATAACACAAATTACATGAATACATATACGGAAAAATATTAACAATTGAAACCGATCATAAACAGCTAGAAACGATTTTCAAGAAACCTATTTTTAAAGCCCATCAAAGGCTACAAAGAATATTATTAGATGTATTACAGTACTTACAAAAAAATAATATACAAAATGGGTACACAGATACCAATAGCAGACACATTGAGTAGAGACAGTACTACCATAGGAATTATTATGATTGGAAGTGCAAATAATACTCTCCATGTCCCATAAGGCAAGAGAAGAACTCATCTCTTCAACAAGTGCCGACGAGGAACTTCAACTACTTATCAAGACCATCAAAGAAGGATTTCCAAATAAGATTCAAGATTTACCACCAAATATTCAACATTACTTCAACTTCAGAGATGAATTATCCGTGTACGACAACTTAATTTTCAAAGGTGAAAAAGTCATAGTGCCTAAAAGTCTCATTTCAAAAATGCTGAACTCCATTCATGAAGGTCATCTGGGAATACAAAGTTGTTTAAAAAGGAGCAGAGAAATCAACGATATTATTAAATTAATACAAAAGTGCGCTACTTGTGAAAAGACACAAAAGGCAAATTCAAAGTTACCTGTGATACTGAAAAAAATCCTGAAATACCATGGTAATATCTTCAAAGTGACATATTCATCTTTCGAGGAAAACAATTTAATATTATGTGATAGTTATTCCGGGTTTATAGACTTTAAAGCATTAAAGACTCTAACATCAAGTTAATTTATTGAACAATTTAAAAACTGGTTAGCTGTTCATGGAGTTCCAGAAATACTAGAAATAGATAATGGTACATTATGTGTCGCGAGAATTCAAAGCATTCGTGATCAAGTGGAACCTCAAGCCTATTTCACTCCCAAGGAAATGGTTCAGGAGAGCGTGCAGTACAAATAGCAAAAAACATGCTAAGGAAGTGAAATGCAGATGATACAGATATCTACTTAGCATTACTCAGTTAAAGAAACACCCCAAGAAATCATATACTAGAAACACCAAATAAGAAAATCTAATACCAAAGATAGTAAATGGAGTGACAGAAGAATTAAGAAGACTAAGACAGACGCAGAAGAAATATTCTGATAAAAAAGTAAAGGAACCTGAGGTATTCGAAGAAAAAGATAGGGCAAGAGTGCAGTTCGGACCAAGAAATTATAAGGAAAAAAAATCAAAGATCAGTAATAGTCAGCACCAAATATGAAGGAGTATACAGAAGAAACTCAGCAAATCTGCATAAGACCATAGCTTCAATCCCAAAGGAGAAAGACGTCGTGTCGATTCCAAAATCAACAAACGCATGTGACGAAGATTTACAAAAATTTTCGTTCAACACCGCAGGAGAAGAGACAGAGATTCAACCACATCTAAAGAAATTGCTGAAAGAGGATGACTTATCAGCCAAGCAAGAATCAACTTCAACAGGCAACCAAGTAATCAGATCTGGTAGAATGGTAAAACCAAAGACCTTCCATAATCCACGTTACATATTACAGGTTCCTTCTAGTTAATGCAAATTTGCGGATAAAATAATTTTAAATGGCTAATGATTCGTTACAATGGAATGAATCCATTGTAGACTATAGAAAAGATGTATAGATTAAATTATTATTATAAACTAATTATTTTTTGACACAAAAAGAGATTGATATAAAGCTTTCAAATTAATAAACCATTTTCACTAAAGATTTGCATATTCACATCAAAAATGATTAACTGTTTAACTTCCGATTGTATTCCCTTAATTTGTAAGAAATTACATTATTAATGTTATTAAATAGTATACTTTTATATACTTACAACATAGTCTACAACGTGTTCAGCTTGTTTGGCGTAAGCAATCGGAGCGGCGATGAGATGCGCGCCACCATATCCACCCCCATAACCTCCACCACTTCCATGGCTGGTCACCGTTGCGTATGAAGATGCATCGTGGCCGTAACCTCCTCCGTACCCATGCTGTCCCAAGACGCACACCACCGTCGCCGCCAAAATCACAACCTGAAAATCCAAAATTAATCTCCACCAAAAACACCATAAAACCACCGTACTTTGCTAAACATCTCGACTTGCTATAAGAGGGTGAATAAGCTTTGCGAACGCTGTTCGTACACTGACGACGCCGCTTGGCCCTCCACGAGCTTATATACCTAAAAACCGGGCAAGCGTTCACTTTAATTAATCTGAAAAAAAAACTGCAAACAGTACGTTACGTTATTAATTGAAAGAATATTTGCAATTTGAAAGTGAGATACGGAGACACATCGAAAACTGGAGCGAGTGTTTTCCAATTTTTCCTCACCTCGGCTTCCTCTTTTCCTCGCCCTTGTCCCCGGGGCGCCGGCGACTTTTCTCGGTTTCGGTTGCGCAACGAAAAAGCGGGCAATGTTAAAAATGCGAATGTCTGAAGTGGAAACTGGACCGCCGCCCCCCTATATGGTGTCCGTGGTGATAACGAATAATCCTGATCACTTCTGGCACACGTGCGGTAACGCGCACACCGGTTTTTAAACCTAGAATTGTCCGTTTTATTGCCGTAATTACAATGAGAACAGTCCTATTACAAATTTTATGATGTAAAACGTTTACTCCCTTCAGGGTAAATATTTATGAAGACTAATTACAACAACAACAAAAAAAAACATTTATAATTATGTTGGACATTATTGAACCTAATTTCTAAAATAGTTTTATGTACAATACTTGTGTAAAAGTATGATGCAATTAGTTCATGCGTTACAGTAGTGTAGAGCAAATTGTTTTAATTAGAATTGTTAATGCAGGCCACAAATATTCTTTTAAGAATATTAATAGCTGTAGTCGCACATCAATGATTAAAATCTTTAAAAAAAATAATTGCTATAATCGGTATAAGGGTTTATCAAAAGAAAGTTTACCTTTAGAGGACAAAAAAAAACATAATCCATAAAGAATTTGTTTATTATTTATTAAATTAACAATTTCTTAAAAATAATGTCGTCCAAACGTAAATCTTCGCAGACTGTGATGGATGCCAATTCGTGATAGATTTTATTTTAAATTCCGTTAGTCTAATAGCGTACTTTAAATTTGAGATAATCCCACAGGGAAAAGTTCTTCAGGGGTTGAATCAGTACTAGGTGGAGGCCAATTTATGTCACCTCTCCTGGCGATCAATTTGTTAGAGAAAATTTCACGGACTCGTAGCAGAGACGTATTAGGCGTGTGAGACGTCGCTCCATCCTGCTAGAATCAAGCTCTTTAGTTATAGTTAGGAAAGTTTTGTAATTCATTCACGAAGAAATTGTCTAACATCTCCACAAAACACTCCGAATTGACTGCAACAACACGTCCTCTTTGATTTTCAAAACTGCAAGGGCTGAAAATTCCCCATGCTGACATCGCAGTCCAATCGGTCACTTTAAGAGTATATCGAGGAATTTAATGCTTTCGTTTTGTATACATCGCACTCAAGTAGCAATAGTTCTGCTTATTACCATCTTCTTTAAGATGAAAATAAGCTTCATCAGATTAAAAGATGTTGGTAAATGTTTAAATGCGTTCAATTGCTTAGTTTATCAAGCAAGCTTTTGGTCGGCATTTTGGGGCTTTAATTCTTGTACCAATTGAATTTTATAGGGTTGCGGCTTTAGTTCCTTGTGCATAATACGGTGTAATAATGATCTAGGCATATTTAAAGACCTCGCGTGCTTCCGAATTTGGTCGTCAGGAATAGAATGGTTAACACTCTGCCGTTATTGATGATCTTGTTCGATCCGTTTCAGGTTTATCCAATGTTGCACTAGTCTCTTTACATTGTCGAATGTGCGATATGCTTGGTGTTTCATTTAAGTGGCGAAAACCACGAATTTTGCAGAATCTTCTACGCATTACAGTCGTCGAATCATAATTTTTTGCAAAACTCACAACCCACAACGCGCAGTCTGCTCTCGAGAAACGATCCATTACGACTTTATTCCCAGGAGCCGATTGGCGAACTCCAAAAAAAAGTATAAACTTTCTTTTAGGATCCCTTGTATTTACGTTTAATTTGATTATTTCAAGAATTAATAGAATTTCTGTTATGTTTTGTTAGGCGGACGTATATTTATTGCTTCATTTTCTCAGAATTTAACACTTAGCTCAAGATTTCTATAATTTTAAAGTATTTCTTATACTAATTTGTTGGACTTCTTTTCAAACATTGCAGAAGTTTTCAGCAATTTCTCTTCGGAAGTTCTAGAATATTTCAGCAATTATCCAGTATATCTTCTAGAAGCTTTGGTTAAATTTCTGTTAGTGTTTATTGTATTTTTTCAATTACTTCGAATTTTCTAGTTCCGAATAATTTTGTATAGATTTTTCAATATTTTTTGCCTTGTTTTGCCGAACTTATCTTCAAAACTTTAGTGTTTTCCACCAATTTCTCTTCGATACTTCAATTTTTTTTTAGAAATTCCTCTTCGATATTTTTAGACTTAGACCTTATTATTTTTTTTTTTAAATTAAATCTAGTATTTTTCAGCAATTTCATTTTAGATTTTTAGAATTCTCTAGCAATATCTCTTCCAAATTGCGATAACTTTTTTGAGAGTTTTATAATGCTCTTTTAGATTTCTCGAATTTCCCAGCATATTTCTGCCATTTTTCAAGAATATTCCACCACCTATTACTTTATCACATTTCCCTATTAACATCTCTTTTAAATATTCTTTGAGTGTTCTATATTTTTCCAGAAATGTTTCTCCTACATTTCTTTAATTGTCTCTTTCAATTTTGAAATTTTTTTCAACATTACTTGGTTTTGTGATACGACTTTTCAAGAAATTTCATTTGCAGATTTTCGTAATACTTTTCTACATTTACATTGTAGGATATTTTCTGTAAAACATTTGTTGTACTTCACGTAATATCAGCTTCGTCGGCTACATATTATCCATTTACTGATGCATCAGCCTCGACGTTCCCGAAAAAAGAATTGATTCAAAAATTTTTGGCAAATTCATTACGTAAATAATACATATAATCTAATTATTCCAAGCTTTGATTAAATTTCTGTTAGTATTTGTTAGACGAACGTATATTTCCTGTTTAATTCTCTTTTTTAAATACTTTAACATTTATAATATTCTAAAATTTTACCATTTTTTGTCATATTTTGTCGGACCTTACAAAAATGTTAATATTTTCCAGCAATTTCTTTTGAGAGTTCTAGATTTATTTAATCTATTTCCTTCTGATTTTTACAAATTTTCAGCGAATCTTATTTTATTTTGTCAAACTTCTTTTCAAAAGTTCTAGTATTTTACAACAATTTTGCTTCCTGATTTCTACAATTCGTGAGAAATTTCTCCTCCAAATGTGAATATTTTCTTCGTTCTATAATGTTCTAGTAAATTAATTTTAGAATTTTCCAGCAGCATTTTTCAGTGATGTTTTTACCATCCTATCGAAAATTTCCAGCATTTACCACAGTATTTAGAAGCTATTAAGAAATTAATGGCTGATGAATTTAATGCATTTAGGAAAGATTTTCAAAATTATATAGATAGTCTAAATTTAAAAATTTCTAAATTAGAAGACGAAAATAAGGAGTTGAAGACTCAAATAAATGATCTATTAAATCAGACGAATTCCAATGCTGATATTATTATGAATGAAATTCATGAACGTGAAACTAGGTCTCGTAATATTATTATGTATAATTTAAAGGAATCAAATAAACTTAACGTACAAGAAAGGATGGGAGATGATGAGAAATTATATAAAATTTTAGTCGAGGATGTTGTAAATATATCGAATCCTGTTAAAATTATCAGGTTAGGTGGAGGTGTATTGATTGCAGTAAAAAATAAATTTGTATCACAGTTATTGCCACGTTGTGAATGTATTGAAGAATTATATGTACTTATAAATAATTATATCATTATAGGTTCTTTATATATACCACCAAATTCGGCACCATCTTTATATGATAACCACTGTATATCACTAAATAATTTAATTCATTATTTTCCGAATAATAAACTCTTAATCTGTGGGGATTACAATTTACCATCTGCATCTTGGTCATTTAATGGACTAAGTGTTTTGCATGAGAACAATAATAATAATAATGCGCAGACAATTGGCGAATGCTATGAATTCCATCAATTACTTCCTCGCAATATTGTTAATTTTAGAGGTTTTTTTTTTTTTTTTTTTTTTTTTTTTTTTTTTGACCTAGGCAATGCCATTCGGTCACACACGTCTCTAATTATAAGTCTAGTGTAATTTAAGTCGCATTAGATTAATGTATTCATAGCTAATTATGTGAGATGAATGATTAGACAGTGACACATAGATAGGATAAGGGGTAATTTTAGAGGTGTTTTATTAGATTTAATGTTTAGTAATTGTGATTGCAGTGTTAATAATTCAGTTGATCCTATAAGTGAGGGTAGTATCCACCATAATCCTATAGATGTAACTTTAAGTATAGAATCTAAGGACAATATATATTATTGTGATTACACATATGACTTCTTAAAGGGTAATTACATTGCTTTCAATGATTATTTAGCTAGTTTTAATTGGGAGAATATATGTTTGGGTGTAGATGTCAACTTATCTGTTGATTTGTTTTATGACATTTTGTATTTCCCAACTGGTTTAATTCTGAATTAATTAAATTAACAAAAGATAAACAAGTAATGCATACTAAATGGAAAGTAACTGGTTATCCAGATTTTTATGATGCATTTGTTGATTTGCGTGCTAAGTGTAAAGTACTTAATAATCAACTATATAGTAACTATATTACTAAAGTTGAACAAAGAATTAGATTTAAATCTGAACAATTCTGGAGCTATGTAAGTGATAAACCTATGTTTCTTGATAATGAACAATGTGATACTGTTTCAAATACTGTAAACTTATTTGTCACTTATTTTTCATCGATATATAAACATACTAATTATTCATACTCATTTACAAATTCAGACAAGATTAATTTTAATAAATTTCATATATCTTTAGTAAATATCTTTGATAGTATTAATAATTGCACCGTTTCATGTTCCTATGGCCCAGATGGTATACCTTCATATTTATTAAAACAATGTATATGCACTTTAACTAAACCTATATATTTACTTTTTAATTCATCTTTAGAAAAAGGGATATTTCCCGATTTATGGAAAAATAGTTTTATCACACCTATTTTTAAATCAGGTAGGCGGGATAATATAACATGTTATAGGGGAGTTTCTATTCAGTCGGCCATCCCAAAGATCTTCGACCTATTAATTGCACAGCAATTGAGTTGGTGTTGCAAAAATATAATTCTAGATGAACAACATGGATTCTATTCAGGCAGATCGACTGTATCGAATCCTCTTTGTTTTAAAACTTATGTATTGGATGCAATGAAGAAAGGTTTTCAAGTGGATACTGTATATACAGATTTTGAAAAAGCATTTGATAGAGTTAACCCTCGAGTTTTGATTGCAAAATTAAAATCTATGGGATTTGGTCCTTCCATTATTGATTGGATAGAGAGTTATTTGATTGGACGTAAACAATATGTTAAAATAGCCGGTCATTTATATAATGCAATCGATGTCCCTTCAGGGGTACCTCAGGGATCACATTGTGGTCCCATATTATTTTCTTTATTTATTAATGATATATGCGATTACATTAAGTCATGTAAATTTTTATTGTGTGCCGATGATATGAAGTTATTTATGCCAGTTCAAAGTATGAGTTGTTGTGATAAGATTCAGATGGACTTATGTGGTATATATCGATGGTGTAAAATTAATGATTTATACTTTAATATAGACAAATGCATGGTTATGTCATATTACATGAGTAATTCCTTTGTATCTAATGAATACACTTTAAATGGTATAGCACTGCGAAGAGTTGAAATCATAAAAGATTTGGGAGTAACATTTGATGTAAAACTGTCATTTAAACACCATGTTAATAATATAACATGCAAAGCCTTAAGGATATTAAGATTTATTAGAAGATTTTCAGAACCATTTTCGGCAAATACTATAAGAGTTTTGTATGTAACACTAGTTAGGTCTATTTTAGAATATGCGTCACCAGTCTGGTCACCATTTTATTTGGGTGCTCAACGACAGCTTGATAGAGTACAAAATAAATTTATTAGACTGGTAGCCTATAAAATGCATATCACACAGCGAGATAATAATACTATCGCTCAAATTTTAAATTTGCAAAGACTTCAAAGTCGAAGAATCATGATAGACATTTGTTTTTAATTCAAATTAATTAATAATTACATTTATTGTCCCTTCCTCCTTACTCGGGTAAATTTCTGGGTTATTCCCCCTGTAAGGACGAGGCAGTGCTTTCCATTTAAGTGCCAAACTCACAAGTCAAATTATGGTTTCCACGCGCCAATTTGTAGGATGTTACGTTTCGCCAATATTTTATGCAATAATTATAAATTTAATTTATTTAGTGGTTATTTTTTTTTCGAGAGCGCTAGATTTTTTTTGGCAGATTTTTGGGACATAAAATAATATCATATTTTGTCTTATTTTGTTATTTTATTTATTTTAGTATTTTCAAGTATTTTTTCCTAGCTTTCTTAAAATCAGCAAATTCTCCACGAAATAAAATGGAGAGCGACAAAGTCACAGTATGCAGGCCCCTGATTGGGCCCCTTATACACCACCAGTGATGGGAGAATAGCTCCCCAGCCACCCCACCTCTCTGATAAAGTTGAGGATTTTACTGGGAAACAGGCCTCCCAGGTAATGTTGCCACAGCAGGTCAATAGCACTGAATTCTGCTTTCTGATTCTGCTTCCTCGTTTTACCCTCTGCTGTTGGGATCTTCAGCGACTCCTAATATATAGAGATGTTTTTTTAACTGACAGTGTCCAGTTAGGATACCAGTCAGTGATTTTAGGTTTGACCTGGATAGATTAACATAACATTGGC
Organism: Ontholestes murinus; assembly: GCA_963969525.1. NCBI lineage: Eukaryota > Metazoa > Arthropoda > Insecta > Coleoptera > Staphylinidae > Ontholestes > Ontholestes murinus. The sequence goes on along the minus strand of OZ018393.1, from coordinate 56,969,251 downwards.
CAACTTTACCGTATCGTGTTTCTGGAATGAGCACAAGTGTTTGAGATATTGCTTTTGGATAGAGGCATAGGCTCTTGTCGGTTTTTAAAAGACAGGGCAATACTATTATCTCATATACCGTCTTCAGTGCCATAACACATTTATTTGCCAGTCTTGATGAGACCTTGGGATGTGTTAAAATAGCAAGACTGGTTTTACTGTCTGTGTGGATGCAAATATGTTCTCTTTTTATATCCAGTTGAATTATTTTTTTAGCTACTAACAAGTATCCCTGTGAGTTCCGTCTAAATAATCGTAGACTCTCCTCCAGACCTGAGTCGACGTTAACTCAGAGCAGGAGAGCTCCAAACCTTGGAGGAAGCTTGCGCCGATGCCAAACATGTCCTACGCATGGCTATTAAAAACATGTCGAACCTTACAAAAATGATCATATTTTCCAGCAATTTCTTTTGAGAGTTCTAGATTTATTTTAGATTAGATTTATTCTCTCATGGAGAGAGCTGTGCGAGGAGGCAGAGGCGGATCCATGGGGTAGGGCGATGGTTTCGACTGATGTGGTGCCATTCAAGACAGAGGATTTGATTAAGGCGGCAAAGGATCTCTCGTGCAGAAAGGCCAAGTGCCCCGGAGGCAACAAGGCCACTAAGATAGTCGTCCTGGATAACCCCGAGGCGCTTACCGACTGCCTTAACAAGTGCGTTACCGAGGGGGTCTTTCCGGCTCCGTACAAGAGAGCCAAGCTAGTTCCAATTCCCAAGCAGGGCAAGCCACCCGAAGATCCGGGATTACTCCGTCCCATCGCCCTAATTGACGTGGAGGGAAATGTTTTGAAACGGCTACTGGTTGATAGAATAAATGCGACACTCGAGGCATCGGGAGGCTTATCTGACTGAAGGTTAAAGCGCTGGTAACAGAGGTAAATAGTGGACCTTTCAGAGGTCGAAAGCATTGTATGGCGATATCGTTGGACATACGGACAGCCTGGGTGGGATGTTTAAACTCCATGAAGAATATAATCGATACTTGTTCTGCTACTCTCTTGATAGAACTAAATTTTCAAATTAGGAGAAGTAAAACTCTTGTTATGTTCCATATCTTTATTTTATGTTTTAACTTTAATAATGATCCGTAAGGACCGAAACACATGTCAGTTATCTGAAAATAAAGAAATGGAACATAACAAGAGTTTTACTTCTCCTAATTTCCATGAGGAATGTTGAGAGACTCCATAGAGCTTTGAGGCCGGGTGTAATTAGGATCACCAGGTGTTACCGGACGGTCTCAACGGGAGCGGTGGAGGTGCTCTCGTCAATGGGACCACCTGACATAGTGGCACGATCGAGGGACTCGCTCTTTCATCGCGTGAGAAGCGGAGGCAATAAAAACGAGGCTAAGTAAGAAGGCTGGAACCGCCAATTGGAAGAATGGCAGCGGAGGTGGAGCGTCGGCAGTAAGGGGTCGTTAACGCGAACATGATTCTGGATCTGAGATCATTTCCTGGCTCAGATACTCCCAGGCATGGATGCTTTCAGGCCTATCTACTGAGGATCGGTAATGCCAACACTGAATGCTGCGCACACTGTCAGATAGAGAGAGACTCCGCGGAACACACTCTGTAGGTCTGCGCCAAATGGCGGGCGGAAGGAACAACACTCGCAATGGCACTAGTAGAGGAGCCTAGTGCATATAGACTTGTCCAACTCATGTTGGAGGGCCAAATAATATGAGAGGTGATAGCAGCATTTGCTAAGGCTTTCCTGACCCAGAAGGCGGTGGACGATAGGGTATAGACTTAGTAGTCCTAGGAAGGTGTAAGAGTTTGTTTATATTGTATGTAATATGTATGTATTGTATGTAATGTAATAATATGCATTGTATAATGCTAATAAAGTTAAGCAGCTAGGCGGTGGAGTACCAGGCGTTGTATACCTCTGACGATCCGCTGGTACCCTGCTTCCCGGGGCCACTGGGGTCCGTGTGCGGCCAACACGTTCCAGAAAAAAAAAGACTGTCCTCCAAAGGTATGTCTAGTTCAAGATTCAGTTCGGCACAATATATGCCTGCATCTGTTTCTTTCTTGTCTTTTGCTCCATCCGTGAATATGTGTATAGTAGCTTCAGGAGACTCAGCGTTTTGTGACGTCTTTCGAAAATGGGGGTCGGTCCGTCCTTTTCTTCTTAGTTTTAGCGTTGTACTAAGGATCATCTTCTGTATGTGTACCATAAATCCAGGGGAAGAAGAGACAATAACGCCTCCATTGCTAACGTCGGTGTGGTGCGCAATGCGCCAGTAATTCCCAAACATACATTAAATGTGCTGCAATTTACCTAATTCTAGAGCACCACATAACTGCTGCATATGTAAGGACCGTTCTTACAACGGGAATGTGCAGCCACTTGGTTATTCTGGGTGATTGTCCCCATGATCTCACAACGACTCTCCGACACTGCCAGAACGCCGTGCTCGCTTTTTGTGCCTTTGTTTGAAGATGAATACTTCGGTTCAGTTTGGGATCTAGAATAACCCCCAGATACTTTACATGCGAAGCCAAAGTTCGTGTGGTGTTGAATATTCTGTCCGGTTTCTTTTTGTTGGTGAACAGCATCAGCTTAGTTGGATTTACTGAGAAGTCGTTATCTGTACACCATTTTTCCACTATATTGAGGGCACTCTGCAATAGTTCACTAAGTATACCTTCATAGTAGAATTGTTTTGTCATCTGCATATGACTGGAAACCCAGATTCACTTAGCTTCCTTAGAAAATCGTCTATCACGATGTTACACAGGAGAAGAGATAATACCCCTCCCTCTGGGGTCACCTTTGCTGTGGAGATTTCGTTTCCTATTGATATTTTGCTTAGCATCTGTTTCATCTATTCAATAAGTGCGAATGGAGTGCCGAGCATTGAGAGAGCATGTACAATGCTGTTAAAAGAGGCTTTATCAAATGCTTCTCATATGTCGATAGATTGGCCTAATACAGACATTATATTTACCAACGTTTCCTCAATATGGATAACCACACAGCGGAGTGCTGATTCGGTTGAAAGTCCTGGTATATACGCGTGTTGATTTGGGTGAAGATGATTCGTTTTTAGAAGATTGTCTCTGATGTACCGATTGGAAAGCTTCTCCAGGATTTTCATCATAAACGATGTGAGGTTTATTGGTCTGAATGATTTGGCATGGCTGTAACCTTCCTTGTCTGGTTTGGGTATAAATACCACCTTGAAATACCTTAAAGCTGTACAGGCCCTAAACAGAATCACTAGATGTTGAAGAACAGGTTCCAGTCCCTATATAAGTTGGGCTGGGTAAACTCCGTCCTTTCTTGGAGACTTAAGTGGTGAGAATGTTTGAATGGCCCTGTTGTTATGTTGGATACTATGCTCCATTCTTCTTTTGAAGGGGTATGAATCTCTTGCCATTTCCATCTCTGTCCTCCATGTTTTTGTGGGCGGGAAAATATATTTATTGACTCCAAGAGCTTGTCAATATAACTGTCATCATTATTTTTTATTATTCGAGGCTGTGGAACATGTGTTAACCTTAGAGAGTCCATGCTAGGGGAGCTCTGGCCGAACATGGCCAACATTAGGGATAACCCTCCAAGCGTTGTGCTGTCCTTTGCTCGTCACCTTGGGTGGCTAAATGAGTGATAGAACAACGGCAAACTCAATCCAGATCCAGATATTCCAAGCTGTATGTTTGGGTCTTTGGAGAGAACTTTTTTCAGCCTTGCGGCTGTGGTTGTGGACTCAATTTCTTTACACAAGTTTTTCCAGGTTTCCCTCTGTCGATGCCTTACCATTTTTAGTGTAGTCGATGAAGCTCTTAGCAGGTCCAAACGACTCTTTGTTTGGAGTGTTGCGCTTTGTTAAACGTTTTTCTTGTCTTCAAGCAGTTTCTCTTCTAATTTATTAATACGTTTCTTTATTTTTGTGAGTGAGTATAGTCCACTTAATTGAGGATCTTGGGAAGTAATAATCTCATCTATTATTCCTGATTTCTAGAATTCTCCAAAAATGTCTCTTCCAAATGTGAAAATTTTCTTTGAGCCTATAATTTTCTAGCAATTTCTTTTTCAGATTTTTAGTATTTTCCGGCCCTTTTGCTGTTTCAAGAATTTTTTCATTATCGAAATTTGGTTGTAAAAAAAGGATGAAGTTGGGAGGGAGGGAAGATATGATTAGGGTGATGAAGAATAAAAGTCAGATAAGAAATTTCGTTGTATATTTTCTGTATTTTTTAGTTCTCTACTAAATTGGAAATTTTCTTCTCTGGTTCTAGAATTTTCTGGATATTTCTCTTCCACATTTGCAGTATTTTTTAGCATATCTTGTTTCATTTAATCTCATCTGAAAATATTTAATATCTTCCGTATAGATTTTTAGAATTGACCATTAATTTCTCTTTCAAATTGCGAAAAATTTCTTCGGACGTAATTTTCCAGCAATTGATCTTCTAAATTTCTAAAATTTCTCAACTATACAATTTTCAATTCTATCGGACTTTTTTAGCAATTCCTGTTTTATTCATCGGTTTTTGTACTAATCGTTCTTCCAAATCTAATCTGATTTTAGCTACAAAACAAGCAATAATTTCTTCAATAATTATTTTGCTAGAAAACCGAAAGCTAAGATTTATATAGAAAATCTAAATTAAAAATAATAATAGTGAAAATTAATTTGTGTTATATAACTATTATATGAATACAAAGTTGCTAATTAATTAAATTAAGGGATTTTTAAAATTTTTTCTTCGAAATATTTCTCGATTTGTAATTAATAATTATAATTCGACCTTCTTTCATTAAATTTATTCATTTTCTGCCTTATACGTATCAACCTCATAACTCATTAATTTTAACGGGCACCATTTTTATTGCCAATCAATTGAGTCGGGTAAAGTAAATGTTACAATTATTATAAATGCTTGCCTTTTATGGAAATATAGATCAATCAATTTCAAAATCGAATTTATTGATTCAATTAAGCGAATATCTTAATAATCTTGTGAATAAGGAGCTGCCGGTACCAATTGTCAGTGTAATGGTACAAGAACAAGCAAAAGGCGTACGCTCAAGTTACTCGCATGATGCAAGTGCACGAAGAAATTGCCAGTTTCTATTTCAACAGTGGTAATCGTAACGAATTTGCATTTTGTGCCAATTTGCATCGGAATCGAATTTTAAAAATTTCAGCAGCGATATCCCCACAATCCGAACATTTGTTGGTATATATAAGCAGGGCGGTATTGGTGGTTTAAGATACCTGGAAATGAACTCGAGGAGGAAGTTTGGGTGTTGTTGGTAAATATAATTTAGTTGTATTATATATTAATTGTATTGATATATGTTTTAAAAGTTGCTGACAAAATTTGTTTGTGTGTTTTCAATATTTTATATCTATTTTGTAATAATTGGAGTTTTTTTGACTAAGTATGAAAAATAATAAATTAATGTAATGTTTCAACTTATCAATGTCATTAAAGTATTTAGTAATTACAAAAATATTATGGCAGTAGTTAATTTTATTAGAAATGTTCTCATACAATTTAATAAAATCTGAACTTTCTATTCATTGAAAATTTGTTTAAATCAAAATTATTTAGAGTTTGGTGATATAATTTTTGGATCAATGTTTGATTTGCCTAATTTTTTTTTTTTTGGTTTGGCCATTTGGGCCTGGCATAAGGGACTTGCCTACAGCCAATCAATATATTATTATACGGTATATAATTGGACGATCACAACATCCATGCCCGAGCTCGGATTCGAACCGAGGACCCCTGAGAGATTTAAGATTTTTAACCTTAATGAATCTTCTTGTTATTATTGATTAATCTTAAAACCCACGACAAACAGAGAAACTACCAAATATATTAAGTTGATCAAATAAAAACGCTTTATTTTAGCAGTTGAATTAATTAATTTTTTTCGACTAAATACTGTTACAATGAAATTATATGTCATAAATTACAAAATCTTTTGTTTATTTGTAGTCACCACCAAATACCCTAAAATATTGCTTAGTTTGTTCACATGAGAGCAGAGTGGCGCAGTGGAAGCGTGCTGGGCCCATAACCCAGAGGTCCGTGGATCGAAACCACGCTCTGCTATATTTTGTTTATTTATTTGATATTATACTTCATAGATAATTAATGGCTAATTAAATTACCCTAAGTATTCAGAAGAGAAGTGTTGAATCAAAAGAGCAAATCGATTTTCTAAACTATGAATATGTTTAGATTCTCTTACAAAACCAAACATTGTCTTTAATATCCTTACTTTCGACAACTCTTCTAACCATAAAAGATTTTTATGAACCTTAAAGTAAGATCGAATTTAGTAGAGTGGCCAGCTGAAGGATAAAGTTTAGGACTCTGGGGATGTTTAATTCTGAGTGCAGTTGATTTTTAGAGATGTACCACGGCGTATTGACAATCCTACGGATCATCTCGCTCTGTGTGGCCTCTTAACTTATTCATCTGCCACTTGGAGAGCAACCATATGTCATTTTTGACCGAGGAAAAGCTGACTCCTGTCGAGCAGTAGTGTTAATGCTTGTTTGGCTTTCAAGATGGTTATTTGGACGTGTTTATTCCAATTTAGTCTTTTATCTATGTGTGGGCCGAGGTATTTAACTTGGTCGACCCATGGTATAGGTGTGTCTTGAAAGTATGGTTGCCAGTGGGAAAAGAGCGGCCCTGGGAGAAGTGTGGCTTGGATTTTCTCAGGTCAGTTCGAGTGTTTACTCCTCGAGTTTGTCGAGAGTGGTTTGGATTTTGCGCATCATGTGCGATACAGGTATCTAGTGTCATCTGCATACTGGGCCGTTAGTATGTGTTCTGGGGCTGAAATCTCGTGTACATATATGCTGTATAAGGTACTCGGTTCGGATATAGCACATTCATAACGTTCTGAGAAAGTTATTTTATTGATAAACTTTTGGATGAGTTTCTCCAAGTATATGGGACAATTTAAGGATAGCAGTTTAGAAATCAATTCGCCATGTAGACACGATCAAAAGCATTAGCCATATCTAGGAAAAAAATCCACGTTTTTGAAAAATAGCCTATTCTCATGCAAGCATTAGGAATGTTGCTGAGATATACAAGACCCTTAAGTGAGAGCTTCTTGAGGCAGTTGTAACTGATTTTATCGTGTCCGGACGCTTTTTTCTTTTGGCGCCAATTTGATGAATTCCTTGACTTCTCTAATCTTTGTCGGTTTAGGGACAGAGTTTGATAATCATCTAAAACTATGAAGCACCTCTTCGAATTCATCCAGAAGTTCGTGGTATCATGGTTTGGCGAGAATTGTGATTCCAAGCTATCAGCAAAGGATTTGGCTTTGTCTTCCACCAGGTAGACGTAGGAGTCGCTTTTTTGGCTTTGGTGAAGTTCTTTGTGAGCTTTCATAGCTAGGGTTTGTGTTGGGTGGCTTTGTCGCTAACCCTAACCCAGCGGGCATTTCGGATTTCTTTAAGCTCTTTCTGAATATTTAATTTTGTAATCTATTCAGATCCTGCGACTACGTCGGACATGATTGTCTTGGAATATCGAACGAATCCTCACTGATGAGGATTTTTTAATGGCTCTATGAAAAGCGGTTGTGAGGATTGTTATATCCTCATCGATTACGCATCACCGCAATCAATGAAACGTGTTTCGAGATGTAGTTATTAAAAAGCTTTCAGTCAGTGATTCTGGTTGTTCTCTCAAGTTTGGATATTTCGGTATGTATATCCATTATTACTGGAATATGATCGGATTGTAATTTTGCCATGTCGTTTTCAATTTTATTGACCATGAAAAAGTCTAGAATGTCTGGACGGTATCCAGCATTGTGAAAAAATGCTGGTATGTTTTGACTTATCGTCTGAATAGGCAGTCTGTGTTGAACGATGTAATCGAACAGTTTTCTGCCTTTTTGGTTTGTGATTCGACTGTGCCAGCTTGGGTGCTTGGCATTGAAGTCGCCCCCAAGTATTGTGGGAATGTTCTTATTGAGGATTTTAGAAAGCTAACGTTTCAGGTGCAAATTCTGCACGCATTGACTTTGGTTACTACTGCATCGATTAGTTCTTTAATACTTATTGGGAGTGACGGAAAATATGATTCTAGTATTGGATTAACTTCTTCTACCCTTTTTAGTAGGGCAAGGAATTCAGGATTTACGAGCATTTCGAGAGTGCTCATAAGAAAAGTGTTATTCACACTAGATGATGTTTGGACTTGGGGACATCCTTTGCAGTTAGCTGTGTGGTGGCCATTGCAATTGCAGCACTTGGGATCACCGTTGGTTTCTGGATAGCGTTTGCAATCCTATGTGTGACGGTCTCCACGCTTTTTACGTAGCGAGGAGCAAGAATGTAGCGCTCGTTCAACACCGTCTTCAAAATTTTGGGAACGATGACATTGACATGACTAGGGTGATGGTGAGCAAGCTCAACTGTGACGTTGCTTAGGTCAATTTCGAAAGATGGAGAATCTCTCACGCCTTTTCGTTGTTTTGCAACCAAATATGAATGAGATACAATTTATTTGCATATTGTTAATTAAATTAATTGGTAATCATGCTATTATTGTTTATTGTTTGTAATTTTACCGTACTTTTCATTTACAATAAATTTGTGGTTAGTTTATATCATGTATATTCACACCTTTTTGTTATGATTTGTATGTTTTTTTTTTTTAATTATTATTGTACTAATTTCTACTTAGGTATACATAATACTGTAAAAGGAGAAACTGTAAATAAATGAATAAAATAAAATAAAATTCATAGCTCTATTAAATCATCAATCATTTGCTCATTTGTGATATTTTGGTGAATTTCACGGATGACCTTATATTCTTTTTCCTCATAGAGACGGTGGGTAAAGAAGAAGATTATAAAATAAAGCACTAAAAACCTTTCTTCACACAGTTTATTTGAAGTACTAAATATATATTTCGGACACAAAGTACTTAGTATTAAACCATTGATAATGGTCACTTTGTGTCCGAAATATATATTTGGTATTTCAAATAAACTGTGTGAAGAAAGGTTTTTTGTGCTATATTTTATAATCAAGTTTATCTTCACATAACTCATACAATTAATTTACTAAAGAAGAAGATATTTCTGTGAATGAGGAAACATATTGTTTCTCTGTAGTCTTTGGCTGACTGCAATTGCAAGTTGATGTCCTTGCCTTCGGTTTTGGCTTTTAGAACTACAATTTTCCTGTTAGCTAGCTCTTTTAGAACTACAATTTTCCTGTTTTCCTTTCGATAGAGAGGTCGAGTTTTCCAGATTTTTTATCTTGAGTGGCGGAGGTCTGTGAGTGTAATTCTCCACTCCCTGTTTTATGGCGTTTTGCCACTTTGTTTAGCGGGATTTTTAGCTGATTTATTTTCGTTCGCTGATTTTGGTAGTTGGATGGATTTATGGCTAGGTTAAGCCTGCGTTGGGAAAATATAACTATCCCATGTTTGTTTTTTTTTGTTAGGCGTTTTTAGCCAGATATAGATTGTAGAGGAGTTTCCTCAAATTTTGGGCTGATGGATGCAGTATTTTTCCATCCGTCCGTCCTTTTATTTTCGACTGGAATTTCGATTGGCCTCGGTTTTGAGGGTCCTGTTTTTGTCTCAGTATCATATAGCGCCCTTTTTGATTTTGATATTTTTTTTATTTCACTAAGCATCATCGGAATTTGATTAGGCTTGTTCTGACTCAGTGTCAGAAGATATTTGTTTTTTTTCTTAGTTTTTTTTTTTGATTTCACTAATGTAAAATCATCTAGAGGTTCTGGCTTAGAGGGCTGCACTAATGCTGGACGGGGAGCAGCTATTGTGGTACTTAGGATTATAATAACGGCCTGTAGTTCCTTAATGGTTTCCTAGTTGTTTGTTCTCAATGATATCGATAATCTCCTTTAGTTTAGGAGAATATGGAAGACGATTCTCCTATGTCGATGTCACTCATTATTGGTTAGGGGGGTTCATTCAAAGAAAAAAGATCGAACCACTTTCAATCAGTTGAGTCAAGCAACGCCGTGCTTGGTTAGAAATTGGATGGGTAGACCGGAAAGTGGTTTCTACTTTTGGCGCTTTTTTTTTCTTGAAAAGAAATTTGGAGGGCTGGCGGGGTTTTGCTTTACTGGCTGATAGTGGCCAATAAATCGGATTTGTGAAGAACCAGGCTAGTGCAAATTAAGGATGAGGTGGTGGTTAGGTAGTCTTTAGGGACGTGGCCATTCTTGCCTGTCTACCGTTAATGGGTGCATAGTACCCGAAATGTACATCTAGCGAAATAAAAATTAATTGTGAAGAAAGTTTTAATCAAATCTTCACGAAACTCAACAACAAATTTCTATATGATGGGTGACCCCAAGATCAAAGCTAGAGTGTTGGAAAATAATGGACGGGCAAGCCGATCAGCAATTTTCTAGTTCCACTGTGTTAGCTGATGAACTGTACTGAATGAATGGATGGCTCTGAATGAGTGACTGACTGCAATTTCCTTGAATATCCCTCTTTATTTTATATAAAAATTCATCTATTGTCAAAAGCTTTGCACAAAGTTTTCCTATTTGAGTGGATAACCACGTTTTAGACTATAAATGTTACCTTGAAGGTATATTTTACTTTAGAGATATTTTGATAAAACTCCATACATCCAATCATGGAAGAAGATTCTTGATTTGACTATAGACCTTTTCCAAGCCGCGAAATATCTTTTTGCAGACATCTTAGAGAGAACCTGCTTCACTCTTTAAATGCGATCTACTTCTTACCTCTCTTCCCTTCCCCTCCTACACTCTCCTTATCTACCACTAGATAATTATCTCTTGTCTTTTCGAAAATCTATGTAAATATTTTGTAAATAGGCACAAACCATTCACTACTAATATTGTACAAAGCAAAGAACTTTTTTTGAAGTATTGTAAACAATATTATTATAACTTTAAATAAAATAAAATAAACTTTGTTTATATCAAAGTGTGTGATATAAACAAAGTTTATTTTATTTTATTTATCTACGATCGTACAGAAAGTAGACACTTTTTGCATCATTTTTCATTGTAAAAGTGGCTTTTTAAAGCACTAGTGCTTTTTTACGTTTTTATTGCACGGTAATGTCAAACTGTTTTTATTGCACAGAATTGTCAAATTTGACAGATGAATATATTTCGACGAAAAACTTAATTTTTTATTAATTGATAGAAATAACCAATAAACTATAAATAAAATATATAATAGAAACGAACTGGCAGATTTAAGAAGTCTGAAGATTTCATTTAATGCAAGTCGAAGCGATTACAATAAAGCGAACATTTTTTTCCATAAATAATAATGGCGGCCGACATTTGTGCAACTTGTTTACTCGTTCCTCGCTCGTGTTTTTAAACGCCAGTTCGTGCAATAAAGCATCACTTTTTACACTTGTACCTTAAATAACTATTAAAGTTATAAAATATGTATCACAAAGTGAAAGCCTCTACAATCAAATATTTAATATTATTATAAATAGAAAAAACACGAAAATATATTCGTAAAATCTACAACAAATGAGTCTTATTAAGACTACAAGAACAAATCACTTTTGAAACAACTACTTCTCTAGCTAATACTTCGACAGACATTGAATAATACAAAAGTAATTTGCGTGTTACAAAATAGCAAGGCTATCAAAGCAACACTAGTTTGAACGTATTTCTTTCTGTAAAATGAACTAAAAATGATTGAATGTATAAATTTCTTTTTCCAAATTACCATAGTATAGTCACTCACAAACTATTTTAACGTACATTCAATCATTTTTAGTTCATTTTACAGAAAGAAATACGTTCAAACTAGTGTTGCTTTGATAGCCTTGCTATTTTGTAACACGCAAATTACTTTTGTACTATTCAATGTCTGTCGAAGTATTAGCTAGAGAAGTAGTTGTTTCAAAAGTGATTTGTTCTTGTAGTCTTAATAAGACTCATTTGTTGTAAATTTTACGAATATATTTTCGTGTTTTTTCTATTTATTAGTGAATTATCTACAACGTAAAGGACTTATATATTTTATTATTAAATTATAATATTATTATACTTATTTACTACTACTATATACCTAAATCAATAAATCATTCATTGATTTGGCTTGTCTCCGTCTATACTGATGAGATCAAAAATTGATAGAAACCATGCCGTTGTTGTTGTTGTTTAAAGGTAAACAGTAATTAAGTTTTCACACTAAAAAGGCATTATTCCTTATCTATTTTCCTACATTATTTGAGAATTGGATATTGTCAAATTGTTGTTCTTGTCAAAGAGAAAAGGACACAACTGAACAATATAAATTTCGCTTTAAATAAACCTTTTGAATATCCCTAAAAATTACGTGCCAGCTCTTAAAACTGACTTTAAATTCTTTGTTATGTTATTATAGTTTTATTTAACATAAAAATTGCATCGGCCGGGAATCGAACCCGCCCGCGTGGCAGGCGAGCATTCTACCACTGAACCACCGATGCTGCACAAAAGTTTTCATTTGTTTGAATTTTCTACGCGAGAGAGTATTTTGGATTTGGATTTGTCAGATGGGAGAACAGATAGGTCCCCAGTGGGCCCTTTGTACATCCTCTTATCTGAATCCTCATTCCTTGCCACGGTTGAGCTAACCAGAGGCATTGGCAAACGTCAGGACCGCAGCAAAAGTTAGTCTGGAGACTGTAGACATCCCTCTCATTGTGACGTAGGTTGAATTAATTTAAGCAGTTGGACAGTTTTATACAGTATCTGGCTGTTTTACTGTTCATCGCGATGAAGTTTTTTGAGACCCTACAGCCAGGTGTGTTGTCCCAACGCTCCTTGTGGCATCTGGTTCATGCATTTTTCAGTAGGGTAAACTAAACCAAACCATCTGCTATTCTGTTATCTCTGCTCTTATTGTGTCCTTTTATCCAGAGTAGGGTCACCTTATTGTCACGAGCCACTTCTTCCAAGGTTTCGCAACATTCCAACATTAATGCTGAGGTAACACAGGTAGCACAACTGGTTGCCGCATTTCTTGAGCAGTACGATTTTTGAAAATTTCCAAGCCTGGGTGAATTCTTCTTCTTCTATGGCATTACAGCCCAACTCGATGCTTTGCTTCCAACCTTCATGATCATTAGCTGACCTTTTCCAGTTCCTTATTTTTTTAGCAATTATTGGACGTAGTTCCTTATTCCGTTTAATGGCGTCGTCAACGTTATTTCCATCCGGTTTCCGAGGCTTGACCTGAGGTTTCTTAACGTTGTGTTTTTTCGAGGTGATGTTGTTAGCATCTCTCTCCCGCTCTTCTCCATTTGAATTCCATTTGGGTGAATTATTTAGTGGCTAAATAGTCATGGGTCGGTTATAATTTTGACGGTCTCTAGAGTAAATAATGATTATAATGATTCAAGTGTAAAGAGCGGCAAGTAATTCTTCGGAGTTTGTAAGGTTATTAGTATCAGTAATTCACTTCGTAGAAAAGTAATGCGTGGGCATCGAGATATTATTATTAACGGACTTCAGTAGCGACGATCGAGTGCAGCAGCTCGGACATAAATTGCTGTTAAACTGGTCGGTAAGTTCTTTGAATAATCTCAAAAATTTTGAACCAAGATGATTATGTTATTTTATTTGCATTCGATATGTGCTAAATGTGTTCTTGTCTTGAGGCGGATTCCCTCATTTCTTCTTCTATAGCGAAGCAGCCTGTGGCTGAAGAATAACAGGTGTTTTTTATGGATACATTGAAGAATAAAATGAGGAATTGAAGTGGGTGTTTTTTTTAACTGACATCAAAAATTTATGTCAAGAGATGATGAAGTAAGGAAGTGAAGCGATGGCGTTTTCTACGCCTTGGGTGAAGTTAAAACTAAACGGAGGTGTTGATGCGTGTGGCGGTATAGTTGCCACAGTCTCTGATATTATAAGTCAAAGTCACCACCTTTGACTTTGATAATATCAGAGACTGTGGCAACTCTACTGTCACACGCATGGCAAATTTACGAGCGATTCTTCTGACGGTCGGAAGAAGAGATTCGAGAGTTCCGTAACAAAAAGCTGTTTATTTTTCTCTTTGATGCGAGTGCCTTTAATGATAACAGGGGTGATAAGCGTAGCTTTAGTTGATGTAGTGCTATCAGTAGTTCTTTTAGCTAAAATGCTGAATGTTCGTTTGAGCAGCAAATCACGCACTTTATTAGAGTATATAATCATTTGGCGTTGCTTTGGTTGATAGTACAGTAAGTGCTACTTATTGAGGGTTGTTGGCAGTATTCATCGATGGAGTCAACGCGAGTGCATGTTATTGAAATTACATCAGGGGAATTGTTCTGTTCGGTTCGGTCCTGAAATTTATTTTAGCTAGTTTATTTAGCCGATAATCCAGACTGCGTTTGCAATGCCACAACGTATGAGTTTTGTTAAAGAGGTTTTGCTGCGCACCATGATTATAATTGAAGCCGACTTCGGCTGTTGCTATAAGTACTTCTTCTTGTATGATGTTTTTTTTTTTAATACATATAGAAGAGAGGAAAGCAGGATAGCCTTTCCACCGGGGTTTTGATGTATTAAGGATATTACTATTAGAATTGGGTGGCTCATGCTTATTGGATCTAGTAGCATTTATTGAATGCCGACGGATCTCTCTGCAGTTACATTGCGAAGTCGGGCGGCTTGTATTATGGCATATCTGGTCATAGTGGCGAGGAGAATATTTATGCTATAATCACATTGAAGTGCACTGCCTGCTGTGATCTTTCATCAGCTGGAGTACACTGAGGCGGCGAGTGAGGTTTCGATAAGATTTAGTCGGGGACCAACTTTTTGGCGTATTTTTTTTGTAGCCGAAATAGGTTGCATCTGATTCGTTGTGCTTAAACGATGACAATCAGAAACGAAATGTATTTCTTCTTCGGATGTTGGAAGCTGATTACCTTGGTTTTATAGGCATTGATTTTGATTCTCTAGAACCACATTCGGTGTTGAAGTGGTTGTATAGAGCACAGTATCGTCTGCATGGCGGTTTTATTTGGGCTGTACATTATGCATTCCAGAAATCTGAACATAGATGTTAAAAAGTGCAGGGGAGAGGACGAAATTTTATTTCGCCATAAACGTCGCCTACTTTTTGTTGTGTATTTGTGGTTGTTAAGGAAACTGAAGATTATTATCGAGAAATGAAATGCCTTCAAAGATCTTTGTGATACGCGGTGGTTAAAGCACTCTGAAAGCACAGGAAGACACTGCAGCACACTTGTCTGTTGTTGATGGCTCGGCTGGCGGTCTACAGTAGTAAAATTACCGGATGGGTGGGTTTTTCCACCAGAAGCGGGACTAGTGAGACTGGATGATGTAGCTAGCGTTGCAATCGTTGATAATACGCCAGTGAAGAATTTGTACAAATGCTTTACTGATGCAATCGAGTAGAGAGATTTGCCAGTAGGAGTCGATATCGTCATGTTTGCAATCTTTGCTGTTTACCATAGTTTGTGGAAAAATATACATTAGAGAGAGCACGTAAATAAAACTAATTTGTCACTTCACGTCCTATTTAGTTCGGAACTGAAGTGAATTTTCGGCTGGTTTTTGACACGGCTGTAACTTCGTGAATTCATGAGCTTTCGATTGTAATTATTATTATAAATAAATTATACCTTTTCGTAGAGGACAAACTAATCGAAATTAATGAGATTTGAATATTCCTCAAGGCTCGCATTAAACAAGGTCGTCTACCGGATCCGACCCGCGGGCTCTAGGTTAGAGTTTTGAATTTTAAACAATATCCGATTTAGACGGGTCAAAGACTCGCCAATTCATTTCCACACATTAATCACAGATACGTTAATAAATTACTCAAATAAATTAAAATTTTTACTTTAATAACTCACTCGGCGTTTATCCATTAAATTTCCATATTCGCCATTATCTGATAAACGGAACGACAGTAGCGTAATCGTATCTATCCATATATTCTGAAAATTACAAGAATTTATCATTTAATAATTGGCGATATACGGGCCGTCAGTCGTTGCCATAACCGGATCTGCCCCATTATGTCATATGGCAGTGCGCTTTCCAACAACTACCAATTCGATACTAAAAAAAAATCGGCCAATGTTTATTGCAAGTCTGTTTTTATTACCTCTGTTCGTATCAACTAGGCGTTTCCTAATACGTTACGTAAAAAAATAAGTTTATGAAGTCTATGGGTTGGAAGTGTCGATAACTAATATTTAGTATCGCATAAAATCGATTTAAAAGTAAGAGTGAAATAATTGAGCTTCAATCGATTACGGTGGAAGTTCTTCGTTAAATTATGCAATTAATGACGCAAATGATGAAATTAATATGTTATAACGCATCGACTTATATAATTTATTAGTGGATTGATTTTATAGCTAAATGTGATAAATATATATTGAGAAATAATTTAAATTCCAAGAGTAATAAAGGAAGATTTATTCTAATTTGATTAGGTAATTGATTTATAGTTAATGTAGAACTTTATATTTGTATTTAATACTTTGTTGCTCTTCTCTTACAATAAATAAATTTATTACAAATTCGATCGATAAAAAATATGTACTTATAATTTTGACGTAAGAGATCCGGGGGAGAGTTCACTCGGCAGAATGTTCTTCCACTCCATTTATAATTGTTATCTTGCTTTCTTTCCTTTCTATTTGTCTTGTTAAAAAGTCCACCCAGTGTTTACTTCCGGCGATTTAAGAGCAATTTCAAAATACTTCGTGTAAACTCAAACCATCAATAGATTCAAGAGCAAAATAAACACAGAAGCTAGCAGAGCGTGGTTTCGATCCACGGACCTCTGGGTTATGGGCCCAGCACGCTTCCACTGCGCCACTCTGCTCTCAAGTAAAAAAATTTAAGATAAGAAATTTGTTAGAAAAATTTCTGATAACTACTAAATTTATTGATAAATGATTGTAAATACCTTTGGTGATGTATCTCGCTTATTTTTGATCCGATTTGAATAAATAAAACATCAAATTAAATGATTTTTAAAAGACTTTAATATGAACTGTACTGATATTTTTTCTTGTATCCAGTTTTTGACAAAAGACGATCAACTTTTTTTTTCAAATTGCACTGTATATATATTTTGTACTGATCCGCAAGGAGATTTTTTTCTGAATCCAAATTTGTAAACGATTTTATCCATTCATCAAACCAAAGTCGAGAAATTGAGGATTAAAAAAAAATAAAAATCAAATACCCATAGTAAACAATATACAGAGCCTATTCCAAATGTCAAAAGTGGCAGTGTCAGTCATTGGTACAATACTGCAATAATTTTTAATAATTTCATAATAAAAATGTTGCAAGATTTCAAAAACTGAAAAACGATTTCTGTAGAAGCACAAAATTCTAGTACAGTGTTTGAAATATTGCAACATTTTAATTATGAAATAATTAAAAATCGTTGCAGTATTGTATCAATGGCTGTCACTGTCACTTTTGACATTTAAAATAGGGTCTGTATATTGTTTACAATGGATACTTGACTTTTTATTTATTTTTTTAATCCTCAATTTCTCGACTTAAGTTTGATGTATGGATAAATTTGTCTACAATTTTATATTCAGAAAAAAAAATCTCCTTGCGAATCAATAAAAATATATATACAGTGCAATTTAAAAAAAATGTTGATCGTATTTTGTGAAAAACTGGGTGCGAGAAAAAATAACAGTTCAGATCCTATTAAAGTCTTTTGATGTTTTATTTATTAAAATCGGATAAAAAATAAGCGAGATACAGCACCAAAGGTTTTTCATCAGTCACCCTGTATATCACACACTTATTGGTTTAAAGATAATTTAAATTATTATATATCACGTACTCTCCCAGTTTGATGATTTATTGTATTCAGTTGAATATAATATTTAGAAATTGAAATATACTAAAGTAATTTGCATATTCCATTATTACATATTTCTTGGACAAATTCTCTAATAAAACACATATCCATAAGTAATATCTATCATTTTGATATCTAGAGAGCCTTTTACTCTGATTAGGTCATCTGATTTGGTATCGTGACGATGACAAACAACAATATAATACAATAATAAATAACAGCATCAAATTGTTTATTCATATTTGCTCTATACTCTATACGTTTTCTTTGTGAAATAATATAGTTGTACATGTAAAACAACAGTGGAAAGAAAGTAAATTTTAAATATTAATGAATATATTACCATAAAGGTGTTATCTATCTATTGACGGCACTTTTATGGTGGATGAGACAAAAGGTACACGGAGAGTTAATACTACAAAGTAAAACTCGTTTCCCTTTACAATAGCGATCGTGGAGGAGTGGTTATAGTTGGTAGGTGTCCGACACTACCTACTATAAGTGTGTCCATGCAGGTTTTCCTTTTCTCTAATAAAAAATGTTTCCCTGTCCACGAGATCAATTTTATTTGTGATAAACATTGTAAAACTTTTCACTATGATAATAAGGCTGCAGTTTACCTATGTTGCTTCCATATGGAGGGTACACAAAGTACGTACGTCACGCACTGAATGCTCCGCCTTATATACGGAAAACGCAGAGTCACCTTGACATGAAGATCCCGAGTGTCTTGGAGTATCAAATTTTTGCAGCAACGTAGGTCATAATCGCTAGAACAAACTTCCCCAAATACTGCTGATAGCAAACATCGAAATCACGTGTGATTCTAATTGGCACCTGATTAGTTACCCAAAACCTTGAGCCACCGTACTCTACTCGGTGTCGCTGTTCCTTTCGAAGAACTCAGTACGATCGGATCCCAAAAATCATAACGATCATTTCGTTTAAGACTAGACTGTACAAGATCTTTTGCTCCTGGACTAGTCACAATAGCGATCGCGGAAGAGTGATTTTAGTCAGTGGGAGTCCGACACTAGCCTACTGTGCTATCGGGAAGAAGATCGGGGACAACCCTAAGATTCGCAATGCTTGAGTGCCATAAGGATGTACTGGTGCAGCTGTTGAGAAAAATATTCTTGCATATGGGGATGGATTGGACTCCCTGCAAATTCATTGAGAAACAGCCAAAATGCCAGCGGTGCCCCGTTTTCTGCCATAACAGAATATACAAGACAAACGAATATATCAAGCAACTGCAGGCGCTGTTCGGTGCAAGGCTGCAGCGAGGTCGATTGCCGTATTCCCTGCATGTCCTATAAATTCATGGGTGCAAGGTGCTAACACTACACCGGGACCCAGGGCATACAAACAAAAGATAGAGGCGATCCCCTACCACAAAGAATCGCACAAAAACTAGTACCAGGACATCAAAACCATATCTAAGATTCCTACTAGCCAACTTGAATCGTTGCCACCTAGCAAATGACATAATTACCATCGCGCAGTTGGTGGACAATTTCGACATTATTTTAGTCAGTGAACTGAATGGAAGAAGGCTAGATGACTGATGGTTTAAGAATATGGAAGAAGGTGACGCAGCCATCTTTCTGAGACCTAGCGTTCTCCCTACCACCGAGCATCTGGCCGCCCTTATAGAGGCATTATTTGGGTGTCATTGCGAGGAATGAGGGTATTTTTATGCTACGATGAGGAGTGGCAACGATGGCTCGACACCCTCACTCAGAGCGTGATCGTCCATGAGGTTCCGTCCCTCCCGGGAGGGAACTTTAATGTGAAGGCCAGCAAAAGGGGAATAAGAATATAATAATAATAGAAGCACTATTCCCCAGAGTTAATACGCCACACCCAAGAATCGACACCACGGAGGGTTTCCTAATAGAGGAGTTTACTATGTAAGAACTGAGAGAGGTCATCAGGAGGCCTTCTAATTGCAAGGCCCCGGGCCCAGGAGGCTTTCGGTCGGTGGTGTTTAAGGTGCTCAAAGAGGACATCCTATTCTGATTATTGGAGATGTATAACTCTTGCCTGCGCGAACGTCTGTTTCCGGCACGATACCTACCTACCTAAGACAGGGAAGTACATTACTAAACCCAATAGATATAGGTCCCTCTGTCTGCTAGACTTCAAGGCAAACATACTGGAAACGCAGGGTGCACTAAAGAAGTGATTTTTACCGGAGGGGTCCCTCAAGGCTTCGACCTGGGATGGCCCTTTTAGAACCTGGTAAACGATGGCCTGCTGACGCTAGAGCTATCGGTTGGCACGGACATTATCGGCTTCGCCAACGATGTAACGTATTATTGGTGATAAGAAATAGACACATATTACTGGTCTCGAGAGAGGCCGCGAAGACAGGGGCAATCATAGCCAGGCTCCTAGCAAATACTGGGGTCCTACCGCGGCTAAATGGAGGTGGCTCAGGCGAAGCTGCTATATGCCGCCCCAGCGTCGTATAATTGCTTGACTTTTCGTCGGAACGCGGATAGGTTAAGAAGAGCGATGAGGCTTGGCAATATAAACATTTCTAGTGCGTACAGGACCATCTCAACAGATGCCGCGTAGGTTCTGGCTTCGGTCCCGTCTGGGGACCTGACCTCCAGAGAGACAGTGGAAGATCACACCATATGCAGAAGCGGGGTAATCAAAATGAGTGACCTACAAGAGAACATTGGAGGACCTATTATCAAATTAGCAGACCCTGAGCCATGGATGTACATGTAACATGGGGACCTAGACTACCATGTGGCCCAACACCTCACAGGACATGGGGCTTTTGGTGCGTTTTTGTATATGATAGATAAGCGGGTAATCGCTTCCTGTGACCACTGTGATGCGGAACAGGACGGCGGTCCTGCAGGAAACCCTGGGGGGAGGGGGCTGCAGTAACACCGAATAAATTAGTCTACTCGATGATGGAGTGCGAAATGAAGTGGATGGCAGCCGATAAGTTCGCCGCAGATGTACTTACCACAAAAGATGAAAGGACTTACACAACTAGACCCAAGGGATACTTGCACCAGTTCCACCAGTTTCATGGGGACCACTTTTGGCTGTTTACGTCCAATACGCCCCGAAAAAATCCATGATATATTTCCTCTCCTCTTCGAAAAAAGTTACCCTGTCTGCGATTTGAAAATTCGATTTTATTTATAACTTTAATTATTCCTAAATTTTCAAGTTTACATAATGGTGGTCTATTTCTAAGAAATTATTTGTTATGTGTAACATTCCTTACCTCCACAACAAAAAATCACTAGAAATCATGTAACAACAGCTTTCGCACAAGAAGTGAACTTAAGTTCCTCGTGAACATCAACTACCATGTGGACAACATACCTACAGACGCCAGGCTGATAACTCCAGAGCGTCATTACGAACCATGTCAAATTGCCCAAGAATATGGATAAATTAAATATATAAATTAAACCCATTACGGATTCCACTAAACTTTGGGATCAAATCAAAACACAAGACGCAAATTGTACTAAACAACTAAAGAGTATTCACGATACCACAAAAGAATATCTATAGATAGTTACTAATATGGTATATGACACAACAACATGGGATCCAGTCGTGGGTTGAATAATATTACAAAAATGCGACAAAAAGACCAATAAAGTTTTCGACGAATATCTTGATCCCCCACATGAAGTACCGGATGTAGATACCGTATTCACCTTCTTAGAGAAACGGTTTATATCGTTAGAACAGAACAAAGTCACTCAGAACATCTCTAATGCATAGAAAAAGAATAAACGGCGTGAAATATTCCTTAGAAGTCATGGGGTATACCAGTGTTCAACACACATCGGATATATTGTGGAAGAACGGCAACAATTAGTTAAGGATCAAAGAGTATGCAGAGACTGTTTGAAACACCTAAACAATCAACCATACGACTTAAGATGCCAGAACTGTAACACAGTGTCCGTCGACCAACGTCGCCAAATTAGGGTTTTCCGTCTTGATCTGCAAGGGCCACGACAACAAAATAGAACAATCAATTCACATGCATTCCACAGTCCTGAAAGTGAAGATTAGTTACCCACCGAAATCGTCAAGATGGTCAATTTATTTCGTGAAAAATCACATAATTCAATCTCTTGAATGGTGACCCAAGTGTCGAAGTCCAAAATCGAAGCGGTCATTTCTTCAATCGAAGATAATTAATTTAAACTGAACGTTCAGCTGTATATTTTGCCAAAAATTACTAGACAACCATCAACACCGCTATCGCATCATGCATGAGACCAGTTCAAAAACTACACCTTATAAGCTAACCAGAGGTATTTGAGACATTAACAAAGACCACATACGTAGATGATGTGTTCTCAGGCATCAGTGACGTAAAAAGTGCCTTTAGATGAACCAACAGACACATTAAAAAAAAGGTGTAAAAGTAAAATTGTTTCCTTTATTCTTAATATCGAAATATACCACGAAGTGAATGGCTTTAAGATCCAAGAATTAAAAAAAGGTGCTTTTAACCTTTAAAAAATTTTCATTCAACTACCAATAAAGAGTATATATCCAAATTTTCCGATAAGTTGGTTAGCGCTCATTGTAATCAAAGCAGAAAACATTATCCAAGAACAGTGTACAGAGGAAATAGAATGAAATAATTTCACCACAGCATCAGAAGGAATGAACACAAATGTCTAACTAATGTGGTGATGACATTGAATCACTAAAAAATGCATGATGGACATACTGTAGTGACGACATAGAACTACATGGGTTCTATGACGCATCGAAGAAAGCGTATGGTGCAGTCGTGTATTCCAAAGTAATCTGTAATGGAGTCCCGTGGTTAACGTTTCTACAAGCGAAATAGAAAGTAGCACCAGTCTTATATGCCTCGTGTCCACGCCTTTCGCAGTTCTAACTTCCACGCGACCAGCATAATCTACTCCAATGTGGTTAACGCGCGAGATGGGGTTTCTATTTCAGAAGGTGACCTTGGCCTTATCTTATCTTATAAATGTGACACATTCATGAATATGCCGTCATACCTTATGTTTTACTCTAGAGGTCCAATGTTTTCTTCTAATCATATATTGTGTTATTTGTGTGCTTGGTCACGAAGGCAATCCATTTGGAAATGGTCAGTGATATGTCATCAAAGACGTTCCCCTCGTCGTTTCGAAGATTCGCTGCTCGCCGGGGACAACCTACAAACATATTTAGCGACCAGGGAACTATATTTGTAGGAGCAGATTAACACCTCTATCAAAAAATAAAAACTCTGGACTGGACTTATACATACTTCAGATACTGGTTGGATCGAAGGAAAGGAACACCTATTATTTCCGGCGCAGAATGTGGAAAGTACAGTAACACAGACAATGTATTCGTCAATGCATGGATTGAGTAAGACAGTGGCCAAAAAGGAGGAAGTTCTATATGAATATCTGGATTGTATAGTACCAGTTACAGTTGTTATAAATGTGACACATTCATGAATATGCTGTCACACCTTATGTTTTACTCTAGAGGTCCAATGTTTTCTTCTAATCATATATTGTGTTTTTTGTGTGCTTGGTCACGAAGGCAATCCATTTGGAAATTGTCAGCGATATTTCATCAAAGACGTTCCTCTCGTCGTTTCGAAGATTCGCTGCTCGCCGAGGACAACCTACAAAAATATTTAGCGACCAGGGAACTATATTTGTAGGAGCAGATTAACACCTCTATCAAAAAATATAAACGGTGGACTGGACTTATACAAACTTCAGATACGTGTTGGATCGAAGGAAAGGAACACCTATTACTTCCGGCGCAGAATGTGGAAAGTACAGTAACAGAGACAATGTATTCATCAATGCATGGATTGAGTAAGACAGTGGCCAAGAAGGAGGAAGTTCTAAATGAATATCTGGATTGTATAGTATCAAGACAGGAAGTACCAGTTGCAGTTGCTTCTCCAAACAAAAAAGGTCCATAAACTTTCCGCATAGATGTGGTACAAAAAACATTCAATTTAGGGGAGTCTCGTTGTAATTGTATCATCTCATGAGAATTACCTGAAATTATGAGTGATTTCTGTTCACTAATCGCCATATTTCCTGCTAGCACCCTCATGGACATGCGCGTACCAACAAAGAGAAATATTTGTGTAAGTCTTTTTTTCTTTTAATAAAAAGGAAGGGTGTTGGATGAAATTGTCTTAAGCTACTTGGTAAGTCTTTCATTTCATGTATTATTTATGATTTTAAGTTTTACGCAATAAGTACCACAAAGCGTTAAAACCCCGATATTCATTTAGAAACGCCCGGTATTATTTAAACATTTATTACTCTATATTTTTCTTTTATTTTACTTTTCCAAATTAGACAATTTAATATTTTAAATGAGGTGGGGGTCATAAAATTTTATAAACTATTAATAATTTTTACATTTATTTATTGTATAAAAATAATTATAGCATTAAATCAGTACATCATTAATTAAAAACATATAAACATGCAGAGTTGAACGTAGATATTTTAAAAATAGTAGACAAGAATTGATCGAAATATACGAAGAAGAAGACAGTAAATTAGAAACAAATAAATATAGAGCAAGTTAGAGAGAAATAGATAGAAGTAAAAATATGAAAACAAGATAGAGGCTGAAAGGTAAACTATAATATAAATTAAAAACGATGGTGGTGTATCCAACATAGTACTTTCCCTATATTTTTCTCGAAAACTATGAGGTTTACGCAAAAAGGCTATTGGTTGGTAGATAAGGCGTTGAGGTGTTGAAAATCCATTGTAAACTTTCATTCACCTGAAGAAGCAATACATTTGCGAAACAATTGTAGTGAAAATAAACACACATTTTTAAAATCTTAGTTATTTACAACTTTAATATACAAAAAAGGCTATTCTTAATATTCTATATAGGGAAAGTAAAAAAGGGAAATGTGAAGAAATTGAGAGAAATATGGACAGAAAAGATATCAAGCTTAGGAAAAAACATAAAGAGAGAGCAAAAACGGGAAATATAGAAAGAGAAACATGATGAGGAAAAGCACTTGTTATGTTCCATATTTTTATTTTTAGTTTCCTGACACGTATTTCGAACTTTGCAGTTCATTATCAAAGGTAATACTAAATGTTAAGTGCTTTTCTTCATCAAATTTGTACATCCGGCTCCATTAAGATTGTAGTATAACATGCATTACTTTTAGAAAGAGAAACGTTGAAAGATTGAGATAGAAAGGTAAAATGTATTATTTAGAAGAAAAGAGAATAATAGAGTTAAGTATAAAGGCGGTAATTTATAGAAATGAGGTAAGAGAACGTTGAAACTCATATAAAGCAAAGGTAGAAAGAAATTTGGAAAGTTATACAGATAATAGATAGAGAAAGAAAGGAAGATTGAATTGAGAGAAATGTTTTGAGAAAAGGAACACACTTGTATGTAAATATAGAAGTAGTAGAAGACCCAGAGAAAATTAGGCGGCATTAAGGTGAAGCAGAGGTGCAATAGCTGTTTTAAGTAAGTAAAAGTAAAATTAAGATAAAAGGTTTTAGAAAAAAAAAAACTCTCAAAGTAGCAGTGAAAAAATAAGGTTAAGACCTATAGATAGAAAAAGACATCAAGCTAACAAAAATACCTGTAGCTTGAATAAAACGAAACCAAAAGGTAACATTTTTTATATATAAAAGGAAAAATATTAGAAAATGAATAAATGTAGAGGGAAAAACAGAGCAAGTTAAAAAGATATAAATATATAGCGAGAAAGAGAGAAAGAAAGAGATAGAGAGAGAGAGAAATTTGAAAAGATAGAAACAGAATGGTAAAATACATCATATTAAATTGATAATAATAGAGAGGAGAAAGTACAAGTTAAAAATATAAATAGAGAGCAAGGAAAAGAGAAAAAGAGAGAAACTTGGTAAGATAGGAAAGGAAATTATATTTTATATAAAACGAGTGACAAATGAAGGAAGCAAATAAGACTATGATTTAAAGAAAGATATAGAGCATAAGAGAGAAGCAAGTTGAAGAAATAGGGATAACTAGAAAACAAGATAGAAAGGAAGATAAATTTAGAAAGGCATGTATTTAAAGGAAGAGATAAAAATATGTTTGGATATTGTCTATAAAATATATTTGATATTAAACTCGTGAAAGATGAAGGATGAAGGAAGCAAATAAGACTATGATTTAAAGAAAGATTTAGAGTATAGGAGAGAAGCAAGTTGAAGAAATAGGGATAAATAGAAAACATGATAGAAAGGAAGACACATTTAGAAAGGCATGTATACAAAGGTAGGGATAAAAAGTATGTTTCCATATTATTAATTTGAAGTCATAAAGGTAGAAGAAAAATAAAGTCTTGAAGAGTAATATGAACTACATGTTGTAGTATCCAGATTAATCATATCAAAGAATACTTTTTGTGCTAAAAACTTTCAAATTCTAATATTAATGTCGACCTATAAGGATTCACAAAATGATTCTTCGGAAAACCATCCGTACATTTGTTACAAACTTTTAGAAGAGATACACCTGGTCGATAGGGAATTACATAGTAAAGTTTGGTCAAAAATTGATATAGTTACGTCATCTAAAGTAGCAGATGTAAAGAAATTGATACAATAAATCGAAAGGTGTTTTTTCATATTGCAATATTAAGTTCCATGGTTGTCATCTAAACTTTAATAAGTATTTTGCATGATAATTGCAGCCCTAACAAATATTGTTGGTTTGATATATTGCCTTAAAATATTGAGAAATCTTTCCATACTTGGATAACCACCGACAAACAGGGATCTAGTGCAAAGCTTAGATAATAGTTGGAACACTTATGGTAATATCTTGACTGACGGTTTACTCTGTAGTAAAATCTGCTTCCCTGTCACTAGAAAAGACCTCTAGGTTCAGGTTTAGTCACAAGAAAGGTTTTAATCGGTATGACACTACCCTACTATAAGGGAGTCTATGTAGGACTTCTTCTTCTCTTAACAAAAAAAAAGTTTAGCTGTCAACAAGATAAGACCTTCATGTCCTAGACTAGTCACAATAGCGATCGCGGAGGAGTAAGGGTGTCCATAATATATTTATTCTCCTATCATAAAAACAAAACTTTCCTCTGTCTCCAACTGTACTACGGTGATGATACAAAATAGATCGAAACTGTTCCGTGATTGTTGTTGGCAGGACACAATAATTAATGAAATACTTTAATTGATTCGATTTGATTGTATGGCACGTAGTGGTTGTATTATTTGTTTAATAATTTGTTAGTTAAGAGTTATAGAAAGTAAGACAGAAGGTAAGGAAAGAAAGTCTGCATGTAGATATGTATTAATTTATTAAAATAACGAACAAACGTATCGCAAAAACATAGAGGATACGCTTGCTGATATGTATAAATATAGAAGAAGAGGAAGAGAGTAGAGATAGAGCGATTGAGAGAGAAAGAATGATATTTACAAGAATCGACCGTGACTGGGGTCGAGTTTAATGGTGGTAGGCTGGGGCGGCGTAGTGTACTGGGGCGGCTACGACGGCCTTGTGGACTTCTTGTGGGTGGGCGGCGTGTCCGGAATATTCGACTTGGGCGTTGAAGCCGTTGTGGTGGTCGGCGGTGTAGTGGACGGTACGCTTGGTACCATCGGGTTGGACGAGAGAGTAGTGTCCCTTGACTACATCACCGTCACGTTCCTCGTGCTGGTCCTTGATGTCGTGGGTGTGTCCGTCTTGTACACCGTATTGGAAAGCGTATTGTGGATGAGCCTAGAAAATATATTCATTATTAAATAATAACATTCAAATAAATAATTCTTCAGTTTTCAATTGTAGAGTCGTCTACTACCATAAATCATTCTTCATTTAAATGTTTATTTGTGGAGGCGTTTACTTTGTGGTACATCTTGAATACTTTACCACTTGTAAATTAAAATAAATTGATAAAACAAAGTATGCAGGAATCAATCCAGGATCTCGAAGTGAAGAATGAGGGATAGAACCATCCATATATTATATATTATGTATTATATTTATGACTTTCTTTTGAATAAACTGTTTATGTTTTTAATCGTGTCTCCTTCTTCATTAAGTTCTTCTTTAATGAACTGATACAAAAAAAGTTATTCGTTTTATTAAGATTTAAGCAAATTCAACAAGAAAGTAAATAAAGTTGGAGTTATTTGAAATCAAGTGTCTAATTTTTAAACCTTCAAAGTTAACTAACTACGTAGTAGTGATATTTTAACTTCAGATAAAACTTTGCTTTAACAATAAGACATTGGAGTTCAAGTGATTCTAACACTATTATATATAAGTTTATAAATCGTTGTAGCATCCACTAAACGAAAACTTTGAAAAAAGATTTGCATTTGATGAGATAGAGGATACCAAAAACGTTACTCGTTTGATAAGACTTTAAAATCAATACTTTTATCATTGATTTTAAAGTTTTAATAAAACGAGTAACTTGTTTGGTATCCTCTATCTCACCAAATGCAATTCTTTTTTCAAATACAATATATTTTTTTCAAAGTTTTCGTTTAGTGGATGCTACAACGACTTATAACCTTATATAAAAAAGATATTAAAGCTGAATCTAGTCTACAAATATTTGTGAATGAATCAACTGAACTGTAGCAAAATTCACTTTTTATGGAAGCATTTCGAGTATATATCTTTCTTTTTTTTTGGGCAGTTGTGCAATAGGTAAGTTTTGCGCAATTGCGTCGCTGATTATTCGGTTATGTGGGGCGAAACGATTGCATGACCGCGTGCCATTGGCGCCTTATTATCTTCGTATCGCAGATGTCTTTGATTCTAGGTCGCTATACTTATTATTACCATTTAATAGTAACGTTTGGATGCCGGAGTGTTTGTGTCTGGTGAAAGTAATCATTGTTATCCCTGTCACTTTTTCTGGCCGCAACAATTTCCTGTGCTCTTGGCTTAGTACGCAACGAGATCTTTCAAGAGATTTGAAAATAATCACTATGTAGTGAAATAGTTGTAGGTATGCTGAATTCATATCTGAGTGTGAAATATTTTTGTTTATCAATCAACAAAAAATATTTTTGTTTATCAATCAACAAAAATAATTATTGATATTGTTTTTGAAAGGGAAAAATCTTTATGGATTTATGTCCTGATTGAATACAAGTTGATGTTTCAACAAAACTCTCATATTGTTGAAGACATCTGCTTTATTCAACAAAAATCTCATGTAAATCTTTTTAAATATTATTTGTAGAAACATTTTCTTTGCTTTTAAATGTTTTATTTTTCTTTCAGAGAAGTTCAAGTGCTTTTTTTCTATCAGTCGTGAGAATTTTTGTAATTTTTAAATACGCTCAGTGTGGAAAATGCAAGCCATTTTTTTGATAAGAGAGCTAAAGTGTAATAAACATAAACATACACATTTGAAGCAAAGTTTAAAGAGTTTTCAATTGTTTATCACCATAATTTCAACGTAGGTTTATTCTTTTTAGTGAAATTAATGTTCTTAAATATTTCTTTTCAGAAAATCTCAATTGATTTTAGATTTTTTTTTATAAATTCTTAAGCTTTTCAATTGTACCCCTTTTGTAAAATTCCAACTATTTTCAACCAAAGTTTAAAATTATTTCTTTCTTAAGCTTTCAAGTTTTAAAATTTTAATCGTTTATTTTCGGTAAAAATCAAACTATTTTTAGTAAAAAGTATTTTTCTTAACATTCTTTTATTATTTCTTTCAGGCGGTTTAAAATAATTAGTAATACATTTAAAAACAATGCGCGTATGCAGAATTAAGTTTTTATTAAAATATTTTTGTTTGTCAGTTACTAAACAAATCTATGAATATTTTTGTATACAAGTGAAAATTTGATTATTGATTGATTATATTTGCCTATATTATTTGCGCGAACGATAAATTTATTTTATCTTAATCAAAAAATGGTGATGTGGACACTATTTTAATTTTTTTACAAGCTTTTAAGTTTTAAGGTTTCAACTATTTAATGAAAAGTTAAACAAGCTTTAATTTGCTAACTAATTTTAATATTCTTTATGTATTATAAGCAAGAAGAACGAAGTTATAAAGAATAATATAAAGAACTATTTCACTGCGTTTGCCGGCATTGTTTTTCAGTTAAATAAATTAGAAGAATAATTAAATTTAGCTTTTTAATAATGTCTATGTAAAAATATAAAAATAAATGCTGTGTATGCTTTATATAATTGGTTTTATGTAAATTTTTTAAGAACTATTTTGCAAACATTTAAAAAGTGTACAAAACGTCTTCTTTTTAGAATATATCAATGTTTTTTCTGATAAAAATTAAATTGTTTAAGAGCATTTTAAAATATTTTTTCATATTGGTTTGAATAAATTTTAGTAAAATTTCAGGTAATTTTGTAAACAGTATTTATTTTTATTTATTCATTGCATATTTTCATTTTTTTTAATTCTGCTATTTTTTCTTAATGGATTTTTCCCACTTTGAGAAATTTTCAATTGTTGTTTTAAAAAAATATATTTGTTCGAATTATTAGTTTTTAATTGATCTTGTAGAGTAAATAAATTAAACTACACAAAACTAATTTTAACTATTTTTAAGTAAATTTTAAACTGTGCTTTACTTAAGAAAGTTAATTTACAAATGGCCTGTAAATCAATATTTAATTAACACTTAATTTATAAATGTTTAATCTCTTGAACAATGAATAAAACACTTACTATGTTTTTAACCACTATAATAAGTGTTTTATTCATTGTTCATTATGAATTACCACATAGTAACGGTCGCAACCATCATTATGGTTTAATCTCTTTATTTACAAAATTTCAAGTAATGATTAATTTGTCTTTCCTTAAAAATTTTGAATGTTCCTTCCTTATAAAATGTAAATTATTCTTTTTAGTATTTATGTTTAGCTGATTTTCAGCTAAAATTTCAGTTTTTTGACAATTTTTATTGAAAATTTCAATGATTTTATGTTTTAAAACTTATAATTACAAAATATAATTTTAGAAATTTTAAAATGTTTTTTGGGAAAATTATTTTTAGTTTTAATTTTCTAATGTCTACTGTCATTTCCTAATTAAGTGTTTCTTCTTTAAGGATTTTTCGCTGTTATTTTTTAAGAAATTCTAATTATTGTATTTTCTAAAAGTCTTTTAGCAGATTTTCAGGTAAAAATTGATTTTTTTAGACAATTTTTGTAGAAAATCTCAATTTAAAATGTCAACTGTTTTAAGACTTATAATTGCAAAATATTTTATTAGAAAGTTGAAATTGACTATTAAAAAATGTTTTTCAAAGATTTTTTGTTATCTTCTAATTAATTTCTTCTTTTTTGAGAATTTTTCGATGTTACTTTTTAAAAAATTCAAGTTTTTGTATTTTTGAACAGTGTATTAGCAAATTATCAGGTAAAATTTCATTTTATAGACAATTAAAACAAAACAAAATTTCATGATTTTTTTTTAAATTTCAACTGTTTTAAGACATAATTACAAAATAATTTTTTAAAAAGTTGAAATTCACCGTTTTTTAAAATGTTTTAAAAGTGTTTTGGGAAAAAAATTCTACTGTTATCTCCTAATTATTTTCTTCTTCTTTAAGGAACTTTTCGCTGTTACTCTTTAAGAAATTCTAATTTTTGTATTCTTTTATAAGTGTTTAAGCAGATTTTCAGGTGAAATTTCATTTTATAGACAATTAAAACAAAAAAATGCATGATTATTATTAAATTTCAACTGTTAAGACTTATAGTTACAAAATATTTTTTTTTATAAAGTTGAAATTGACTTTTTTTAAATGTTTTTAAAAGGTTTTTTGGGGAAAACATTTTTTACTGCTATCTCCTAATTAATTTCTTCTTCTTTAAGGAAGTTTTCTCTGTCACTTCGTAAGAAATTCTAATTTTTGTAAAAGTGTTTTAGCAGATTTTTAATTTCAATTTTTAGACAATTTTTATAGAAAATTTGAATGATTTTTTTAAAATTTCATCTATTTTAAGACTTTGGGAAAAAACTAATGAATTTCTTCTTTTTTAAGGAAACTTCCGCTGCTACCTTTTAAGAAATTCTTAAAAAAAATTCATTTTTTAGACAATTTTTATAGAAATTATCAATGATTTTTATAAAATTTCAACTATTCAATATTTATAATTGCAAAATATTTTTTTAGAAAGTTAAAATTGACTAAAAAAATGTTTTTAAAAGTTTTTTTGGAAGAGAAACTTCTACTGTTATCTTCTAATTATTTTTTTCTTCTTTAAGGAATTTTTCGTTGTTACTTTTTAAGCAATTCTAATTTTTGTATTTTTTAAAAGTGTATTAGCAGATTTTTAGGTAAACATTCATTTTATAGACAATTTTTAAGAATTTTTTTTTAAATGTCAACTCAACTGTCTTAGACTTATAAATACAAAATATATTTTTTAGAAAGTTAAAATTCACTTTTAAAAAAATGTTTTTAAAAGTTTTTGGGAAAGAAATTTGCCACTTTTATCTGGTAATTAATTTCTTCTTTTTTAAAGAATTTTCGCTGTTACTTTTTAAGAAATTCTAATTTTTGTATTTTTTAAAAGTTTTAGCAGATTTTCAGGTAAAATTTCATTTTATAGATAATTTTTAAAGAAAATTTTAATGTTTTTTTAAATATCAACTGTTTTAAGACTTATAATTGCAAAATATTTTTTTAGAAAGTTGAAACTGTTTTTAAATTTTTTTTACTGTTACCTCCTAATTTTATAGACAATTTTTAAAGAATATTTCAATGATTTTTTTAAATATCAACTGTTTTAATACTTATAATTACAAAATATTTGTCTTACAAAGTTAATATTGACATTTTTAAAAATGTTTTAAAAGTTGTTTGGGAAAGAATTTTCTACTGTTATCTCCTAATTAATATCTTTTAATCTTTTAATAAATTTTCGCTGTTATTTTATAAGAAATTCTAACTTTTTGAATTTTTAAAAGTGTTTTTGCAGATTTTCAGCTAAAATTTCATTTTTTAGATAATTTATATAGAAATTTTCAATGATTTTTTTTAAATTTCAACTGTTGCAAGACTTATAATTACAAAATATTTTTTTAGAAAGTTGAAATTGACTTTAAAAAATCATGTTTTTAAAAGGTTTATGGGAAAAAATTTCAACTGTTATCTTCTAATTAATTTATTCTTCTTTAAGGAATTTTTCGCAGTTACCTTTTAAGAAATTCTAATTTTTGAATTTTTAAAAGTGTTTTAGCAGATGTTCATGTAAAATTTAATTTTATAGACAATTTTTAAAGAATATTTCAATGATTTTTTTAAATTTAAACTGTTTTAAGACTTATAATTACAAAACATTTGACTTACAACGTTAAAATTGACATTTTTAAAAAAGTTTTAAAAGTTTTTTGGAAAAGAAACGTGTATTAGCAAAGTTTCAGGTAAAATTTCATTTATAGATAATTTTTAAAGAAAATTTCAATGATTCTTTTTTAAATTTCAACTGTGTTAAGACTCATAATTACAAAATATTTTTTTAGGAAGTTGAAATTGACTTTAAAAAAATGTTTTTAAAAGTCTTTTGACTAAACTTTTTCTACTGTTATCTCCTATTAATTTCTTCATTTTAAAGGAATATTTCGCTGTTACCATTTAAGATATTCTGATCTTCTTGGTAATTTTAACTATTACTTAGCAAATTGTTAATTTTTTTTTTAAATTAGAATTGTTCTTTTAAAAAAACTTCTTTTCTCTTCTTAGGAATGTTTATTTAAAAACGTTTTTAACTGTTTTGTAATATTTTTTAAGGCAAGTTCAATTGTTTTGTTGGAAAAACCAATCATCTTTAAGTAAGTTTAAAAGCTCAATTTTTAATTTGAATATGTCACTGTACTTTTAAATAAAATTTTAACAATTTTAAGAAAATATAATGTAATTTTTAAAAAGTTTTTAATTGCGTTTAATATATTTTCAATTATAAGATATTTAATTTAAGAGAATACAAAGTATTTTATAGAAAGATCTTAATTGTAAATAATATATTTTAAATTGTTTTTAATAAATTTGCAGTTACTTTTAAAGACATTTATATTTGTTCTTCTATTTGATAATTTTATTTAACAATGTCTAATTAATTGTTTATTCAAAATAAAATTGAATAGTGTTTTCCTAATTCTATCGATTCATACGCAAATTTAAGCTTTTTGAATTAAAATTACAGTTTTTAACTATTAGTTTTCAATATTTTTTCATATAAATTCATTTGTTTTTCTCGGAAAAACCTAATCATCTTTAAGTAAGTTTTAAATAAAATATTTATTTTTTAAACTTGAATTGAAAAATTCAGTGTAAGTATGGATTACCACGTAGTAACGGTCGCAACCATTGTCTTTATCGTTTAAACGTTATTAACTGCTTTGCAATAAAGTGTTAAAACTGTTAAAACACTTTAAAAATGTTTCCATTTGAAAAATTTTAATTGTAATATTTGTTTAATTAATTGTAAGATTTGAGCTACAACTGTTTTTTGCAATTGTTTTTTATGGGAAATTTCAAACTTTTATAAATAAAAATTCTTTTATTCCTAATATATTTAAATGATATTTTTTAAATAAAATTATCTTGAAAGAATTTCAATTTATTTTTAAATTACGCTTAAAATATTTTCAATTTTAGTCGCCGTACAGTGTAGACGTTCGCTCCAGAGTTCCTTATAAACGTGTTTAAACCGTGCAATCAATTATATTTTATTAATAGTGGTAATTCCACCAAACCAACTAAGTGCTCTCCACCATGGGTTCAGCCTCCGACTCGGAGGAGGAATTTAAAACCCCCAAGAAGAGAGGCAGAGGAAGGCCCCGCAAACCGTCGTACTCCGACTCGTCATGTGTAGAGGTAACACAACCCACAAAACGCACAGCCAGACCCAAAAATGACGAACCACAAACATCTAACACAAACAAACAATATAAACACACCTTTCACCTCACAACCGCGGAAGATATTAGCCGCATCCAGATGGTACAACATTGGTTAAAACACGATTTTAACAAAAACGTTTTAATCATCAAAACGAAACACGGTTTTATTCTCAAAGCAAATTACGAGAAACAAAGCATCATAAACGACTTAAACACACTAAAGACCAAAAGAATTATAACGAAACACGAGGCCACAGCACCGAACGCGAACGCAGAAAAACGCGACCACGCGGCCCCATCGTTCAGCTGCATTATCAAATCCGTCGAACTTGAAATAAACGACACCATGATAAGCGAACATTTAAACGAAATGGGAATTACTCATCGCTATTGCAAGAGAATAATTTCAAGACAAACAAACGAGAAAACGTCACTAATTCGTATAATCACCGCCTCCCACGAATCATATAGCCGCCTACTGTTGCACAAATTTCCGTATTTATGCAAAATATACCCCGTTGTCGAAAGTACAGCACCCGAACCAATACCGACACCATGCGGAAAATGCAGCCAATTCACGCATAAAACCGCGGACTGCACAAATGCAGTTAAATGCGCCAAATGTGGAGGAACACACAATACATCCTCGTGTAGCACAACGCTCCCGGAGAAATGTTCGGCATGCAAAGAAGAAGGACACGCACCCTGGTCACAAAAGTGTAAAAAGAGGCCCACTAAACCCATCGAAGGAATCCCGAACGTCAAGATACACCTTACTAATCAAAAAACCGCCGACATGGACAGGTCAGTAACTAAACACGTACGCGTTCATAAACCATTTTCATTGCATGACTATATTCTTGATACGTACGCTACAGAAATAAACAGGCCCTCAGCCGTTGACCGAAACGAACTTCTAAAAAAACTTAGAAGAAGATTCATTGAATCTTTCGATATTGAGGTACACGCATCATTTTCAGGCAACCGCATGTTCATTGTAATGTTCGACCTGAAATTCCCCGAAGACATCCCTCCCGTACTCCCAACCGCCGGTGTACACACAGGTAATGTGCAGGTAAATAATGACTAGTATACGTTTCCTTTACTCAAACATTAATTCCCTTCGTAATAAATTCCATTTACTCGCCCATTACCTATCCAACAACCCAATTCATATAAACCTCCTCGTTGAAACTAAAACTAGAGAGAACTTCAATTTCAACAACTGGAAGAGTATGCAAATACCTTCCTCAATAGCTAATGAAAATCAACGAGGAGGTTCCATTGCCTCCTTTCATCCTTCCTTATCATACGGTAAAGCCAACCCACCCCGCATAAATAACCACCTGAATGAATGCCTTCATTTTACTCTTCCCCTCACACATTTCACCCTTCACGTTTTCCTAGTATATATCCATCCATATTCCTCTATTGACGACACAATATTCACAAAAGCATCTCTATATGACCATGCAATCGTAATTGGCGATTTTAACGTCAATAGTAGGAAATCCCGTCAAATCCAATCCTTTATCTCCAATTCGAACTTCATTAAAATTCCAACCTCTCCAACTTTTATCATGAGTGAAAGACAATCAACAACCCCCGATGTAATTCTATGCACATCCAACATCCGCCACCTAATTCACTCCAAAAAACTGATCCCAGACCTCTGTTCCGACCACCTATCCATTCAATTTGATTTTAATATCCAATCCCAACCTACCCTACCTCCCCCGGAATATATTTTCCATTACCAGAGTTGCAATATTAACAAGGTTATCAACGACATAACATCGACGTTTGATTTTACACAAGACATAAATCCTAATATAATTTCTCACTTTTGCACATCCCTATCAGAATCTATCACGTCCCATACACCTAAACTAAAAAAACAATATTACAAATATCCCCTACCAAAATATATCCTACGACTTTTAAAATATAAAAGACAATTATACAGAGACAGTAAATTCTACGAGGACAGTTCAATCAAAAATAAATTCAACAAATTAAATAAAGATATCAAAATTTTAATTTTAGACTACAAAAAACACAAATGGCTTGAGGCTTGCCAAAACATTAATGAACAGAAGGGAAAAACGTACTGGACCGAAATTAAAAAACTTACGAAATATAAAAAATATGACCATGTTGCCAATATAAAAGACCCAACCGACGGATCAACGCTGACAGACGAAACATCAATAGCGAAAGCATTTGCAGAACAGTTAGAACAGACGTTTCAAATCTCTCACAGCAACGAATACGACAACGACTTTTATAGGACAGTAACTGACTGGTTCAATTCTTTCGACAAAACCCCCCTACCCCCTCCAACTGACGATTCAATCGACGAGACAGATTACTACACACAGTTGCACTCTGGTAAAAATTCCTCCCCTGGCCGTGACAAAATTCCTCGTCTACTCCTCAAAAAACTCTCCCATGATATCCACATGTTCATTTTAAAAATTTTCAATTATTGTTATTCCCATCAACACTTTCCTACTGAATGGAAACAAGGCATCACCATATGCATCCCCAAACCCGACACCGATCCCACACTAGTATCCAGCCATCGTCCCATTACACTACTCCCGGTAATTGGCAAACTTTTCGAATCCCTCCTCAAACAAAAACTCCTTCAATCATCCAAAATCCATATCCCAGATTACCAGTTTGGCTTCCTACCGCAAAAATCAACCACTCTCCCTCTATCCATTCTTACCTCCAATATACAAACCAATCATCTCGAAGGAAATAAATCAATAATTCTCTTTTTAGACTTTCAAAAAGCTTTCGATTCGGTTTGGCATATTGGCCTCCTTTACAAATGCTTCCTCTTAAACATCCCACGCCACTTAATAATCCTTATATACAAATTCCTTTCTAACAGATCCAGCCAAGTACGAATCAAACAAACATTATCCGATCCATTCCCAATCCTCCAGGGAGTGCCCCAGGGCTCTCCCTTATCACCCCTCCTCTACAACATTTTTTGTCACGACCTGTATAATCCCAACCCTACATATTTTGATCCTTTAAACTACGCCCTTCTCTTTGCCGATGATACCACCCTTATCGCCCATGCTCCATCTATCCAGGTTGCCCAACAATCCCTTCAAAAATCATTTAATGCGATCCAATCCTGGTGCTCCAAATGGCGTATAAAAGTCAACCCCTCCAAATCCAAACTCCTAATCCCGCATCACAAAATTACGCCACACTCCCCCTCCATTATCATAAACAATACCATAATATACCCTACCTACTCCTGTAAATACCTAGGCATCCTGTTTGATTCCCATCTCTCCTTCAAAGCCCATGCACAAGCTATAAAGGTAAAGATTAAAACTAGAGCCCGACATTTTCGAGCTTTAACTTACAAAAATGAGGGTATTTCTACCAAAACCGCTGTGACAATATATAAAGCCATTTGTCGACCTCTTATAGACTACGGTGCAATCCTTTTCAACCAAATCCGTCCTTCCACTCTCCACCACTTTAACGTCGCCGAAAGGTCAGCCCTACGAACCCTCACCAAACTCAGACACCCAATTAACCCGCTCCATAATCCCTCAAACGAGCTCCTTTATGAATACACCCAAGTTACTCCTATCTCCCAACGTATACATAGTCTAAGTCTTAAATTTGCCAACAATCCTTTTAATGTATCCCTTCTCAACAAATTTTGCATTCCCCGAAATCCCAATATCCCATCTAAATATAAACACCCTTCAGTCACCCTACATCAATTCATTAGTGCGAATCATCCAGACAGTTAAGCTAGCTAGCAAAGTTATTTATTTTTTTACACTAAATTAGAGTCAAGACAGGGCAGAAAGACCGATGGTCGATAGCCCAAACGGACAGACTAACACATTAGATACCATTTGTAAATGTTTTTAACTTTGTATATATGTTCGAATAAAGATGTTATTCTCTCTATTTTCAATTTTTTTTAAACAAATTATTTCCACTAACAAGACGAACATATTCTATGAGACTGTTCGTATTTTACATAAAATTAAATATTTTGTCCCAATTTTAATTACTCCTAAGCAAGTTTTAAACTTTTAAAAATTGAAATTTACAAATGTTCTTAAAGAAAGTTATTTTTAATGTTTTTAACTGTCAACTTTAACAACACAATCTTCAATACGTTTTTAATTATTTTGTATTAATTTGTAGGTAAGTTCAATTGTTTTTCTTCTAGAAAACCTAAGAATCTGTATTTCTTTATCAGGAAGTTGTTAGTTGATTAATTATCAAAATTTAGCTACTTTCTAATAAGTATATTAAAATTGAATTGAATTGAATTGAATTGAATTTTCCTTCTGTTTTCAATATTTTAAAATTGTTTTTCGTAAAACATTAGCTACTTAAAACATATTTTAGACAAATTCCAATTGCAACTATTTTGCAAATGATATTTTTGAAAAGTTGTTTGATTAAGAAATTTTCACTTCTGTTTTTTCTTTAAATTTTTTTGCCATAAATTTTTTTAGCCAAAAATTTTCTTGGTCAATTACTTTTTAAAAAATGTTTTCTATTATCAAATTTTAAGTAATTGCTTTTTCTTTGAGAAATATTGCTATTATTTTATTTAAAACGATTTTGCATATTTTTTCTTAACTAATTATTCTGAAGGAAATTTATTTAATTAAAATTTGGTTTCATAGGAAATTATTAACTTTTTTTAAATAAATTTTCATTAAGTTGTAAAGTATATTTAAAAATGTTTTCTATATTGAATTCTTAGCTAATTGATTTTCATTCGAAAAACTTTCAAATATAAACGTTTTTAATTGTTTTATAATACATTCTAAACTATTTGTGTAAATAAAATTTAAGCAGTTTTAAGAGACGTTACAATTTTTTTTTGGAGAATATTAAATTGTTTAATTTGTTTGGTTTGTTTAATTTTAGCTCTTTTAATAAATTTATTTTTATTTGTTTTTAACCATTTGGTAATAAATTTTTATTTCTGTGTTTTCTATAATAAAATTTCATCTCCTTAAATTAACTTTGAAAATATTTTACTTTAAATACTTGTCAGTTGTTTTATTTATTCAATTGTAAATTTTAGTTATTTATAATAAGTTTACAACTAATTTTCTTTGCAATTTTCTTGTTTTTGCTATTTTTTACGTTTTACGTTGTTTCTGAAAAGGTTTTCTTTGTTTTTCTTTGTATGTTGTGCTATTTTGAATGTGTTAAACTTGTTTTTTAGTAAAATTTTAG
This sequence comes from Ontholestes murinus, assembly GCA_963969525.1. NCBI lineage: Eukaryota > Metazoa > Arthropoda > Insecta > Coleoptera > Staphylinidae > Ontholestes > Ontholestes murinus. Next base: position 56,929,217 of record OZ018393.1, on the reverse strand, counting down.
ATACTTTTAAATAAATTAAATTTTTAGATAGTTTTTAACTGTTTTTTTCTACTTTGAGGCATTATTACTGTTGTTTTTCATAAATTTTCAATCGCAATACTTTTCTAAGAAACATATTTTCACTTCTGTTTTTATTTTATTGTAAAATGCTATTTATTTTCGAGGCGAATTTAAATATGTTTTAATTTTTGTAGAAGTATGAAATGAATGAAAATTAATTTTATCTTCAATTGTATCTTTTAAATACTTTTTTATGGAAATTTTTATTCTTTTGTTCTGTAGAATTACAGCAAAACTATTACAATTTCTTGTAATTATTGCTCTATTTTTTTAAATAAATGCTATTTATTTATCAATTGATTACGTTTTTTTTAATTATTGATTTTGGGTATTTATAGGTTGTACTTACATCAGCGTATTCCTCGTGATGTACGGCTTTCAATACTGGAGCGGCGTGGTAGGTGGCAACTGGGGCGGCGTGGTAGGCGGCGACTGGGGCGGCATGGTAGGCAGCTACTGGAGCAGCTACATGAGCAACTGGGGCTTTGTAGATGGCTTGGGCTTGATGACCGTCATCGTGGCGGTTTACAGAGGCGTAGGAGGTAGCTACGTGGTGATCGTTGTGGGCAAGCTCGAAAACTCCGGCTTGAGCAACGGCCACGAAGGCGGTAAGAGCTAAGATCTAAAAGTAGAAATGAATTATTGTTTAATAACACTTTTAAACTTTATTTCTATAACTGAAACTCAGTTACACAGATGAAAACACTTTCTAATTTTGTTTATATAACCAAGACTTGATATTTAATATCAAATCATCGATAATGGTCACTTTGAAATTTAGTATCAAACCATTGATACTTATTTGATTACAAATAAAATAGTAAAATTTGTAATTGTTTTGGTGAAGTTAACTACGAATTTTAATTAATCTAGTATTGCTTAACATTATTATATTAAGTAAATTTGTAATAATTACACTTTCGAATTAAATTAATTAATCAACACTAGCAACTTACTTTGCTGAACATGTTTGTGGTATTTTAGTGCTTGAGTGGATACTGAATTCACACAGCCCCCAACCACCAATTTATACTAAAAACACTGGACAGAAGTGAGCGGTGTCCAGTTGGGGACCAAATTTGATTGTCTCTCAGGGACACGCCCCGGCCAAAATACGGTACGCACCACACTCGAAAGTGTTACATTTTTTTTTTAATTCGCCGTGTGCGTTCCGTTTCTCCTTTTGGTCGATTTTGGTGGAATACGAGTGGACGTTTCGTAACCGTAGTACCGAGTCAAGTTCAAGTCGATTACGCGTTCCAATTCCTCCGGATTTCGGTTGGTCTTTCTTTGTCCTCAGGGCTGTCATCGTGGGATCGTAATTGTATATAGTTTTGCAACATCGGCGGCCCTTTCACCGAGGGGTGGTTACGCAACGCGACAATGGATCAGTTACGGCGTTGTAAGATTTCAATAATGCCGGAAGCCACGATTTTGCGATAGATCCTGTTGAAAAAATATACTGTACTTTATTATTTATTAATGGTTATTATAGTTTTAACTCTCGTTAAATTAAGAAAATTGACTTATTTTGATTTTTATATGTAGTACAAATAGTAGAACAATACTGCACAAATTAAAAAACTTTTTTGACTTTGTATAACACTGACTTTATTTAGTGACTATAGTTTCGTCACTAAATAAAGTCAGTGTTATAAAAACAAAGTTACAAAAGTTTTTTTATTTGTGAAGAATAATGTATAACGAAGTAGAAGCCAACACTGTTAACAGTTAGAACAATACTGGTTTGAAAATATTTATGTTTATTTATACTTTGTACATCTTTCTTAAAAAAATACGTTTAAAACAAATAAATTACAAAAAATATACATGAAAATTTGGATGAAGGAACCCTGAGGGATTTATATTAAAAATATAATATAAATATATATATATTATTGGGTGTGACAGTGAACTGTGAACTGTGTGCCCATGTGGTTGCGAGCATTTTATATATTTTAAGTGGTATAATTTTACTAAAAATTCTTGAAAATTGGTAAGAGTAAAAAACACTAGACATCTTAAATATTGAAATATCTAGTGCAGTGTTAATAATAATAATTAATATTGAGAGTAATAAATCTCTATGAGCATTTCTGCACTAATGTTTTACATAATAATGTAAAAACTCCAGCTAACAGTTAAAACAACTACTCCCCGTACTTAAGCACCGCCAGGCATTGAATGATATAACTGTTAGCTGTCGTTACATGTCTAAAATTATGTTTAGCACTATGTAACAATTTTGTGGTGTTATCGTTTCTTAACCGCGTCTCGAAAGTGTTAAGATCTTCAATATAAGAGAGAGAAATCAGCATTTGCCACACACCTCATCGCAGAAAATCATAGATTTGAAGAAGAAACAATACTACACATTGAAAGAAAAGGAAGGAAATTGGATGCCCTAGAACTCATGGAAATCAATAGAAGAAAAGAAACTGGACACCTGCTAAATGAACAAACTGAATTGCCAAAATCCCCCTTATTGAACTTGTTCAATTCACCACCCCCACTCACAAATGTATAAATACACAACCCTAGTTAAATAATGTACCATTCTTCGCCTGAAGAAGCCACAGTGTAGCGAAACAATTGTTGCGAAAATTAAAAGCATACTCTTTAAAAGTTTGTATTTTAGTTACAATACCTAACGGTGAATTCTTCAATAATATGTTACAAGCAGATGATATCGACATTATTTTTTTGACGGAAACTTTTGGGGAAACGAATATTTATACAACTCCGAAATATTTCCATCTACTTATCAAGTATTTAGATCTGATCGTCGAACTGGCCGAGGCGGAGGTGTACTCATTGCGCTTTCTAACAATATTAGTGCGGAAGAAATACGCATTGAAGAGGATTTCAATATTAATATAGTTTGTGTTCACGCTATAGTATCTAATAAGTCTGTTTACTTGATAACTCTGCATTTTCCACCGCAATCGCCACTAATAGCCTATGAGCACGTATTTAACCAACTAGAACATAAATTAATTTTGGACAAACTTTTATAATAGTAAGTGATTTTAATGCATCTAATTACCCACAAATTAATTGCTCTATATCAAATTTAATATCTAATTTTATTCACTTCAATGAAAACAAAGGAAAACTTTTAGATATAATTATTTGTACAGATAAAATCACCTTCGCTGTTAACCATTGTACTCACCCAGTAGTCAAAGAAGATGTCTATCATCCCGCGTTAGTTGGCAACTGCTCGCTCATAGCAAATTCAAAAAACAATTTAAATCTAATGCCGTGGAATATAACTTTAAGAAAGCAGATTATAAACTTTTATATCAACTTATATGATACCAACTGGACATCAGTAACATCCAAAAATGACGTAAATACTGCATGCCACGAGTTTTACAACATATTTAACCAGTGTATACATCAGAGTGTCCCTCTGACCCATACAAAATCTAGTAAGTTCCCTAAATGGTTCTCAAAACTTACTATCAGTAACATCAGCCGGAAAAGACACTGGTACCGAATGTATAAAAAAAATAAAACCATCTTCAACAAGAAACAACTATCGAAATATCGTAGCAACGTCAAAAGAAATATAACTAATGATTTTAATGCATATGTATATAAATATTCAGCGTGACCCAAAACAACTCATTTATCAATGACAGAAAATCAACTACCAGAATTCCGGGAATAATGACACACGAGGACAAATATTTTAATGAACCGCCATCCATAACTGATGCCTTTGCTTGTTTTTTTCTTCTGTATACAGTCCTCACTCTACTTCAGATAATGTCCAAAACAGTTCTGTAGACTGCAATATGTTATGCATTAACTCTTTTACCTTGGATTATTATCTAAAGGCAACTAAAAAATTAAAGTCTAATTTTACAATGGGGCCAGATAAAATTCCCGCACTGATCGTTCGTGATTGAGGTATCATCTTGGCCAAGCCACTATTACATATTTATAATTTAATACTTAAATGAAATGTTTTTCCTGATATCTGGAAAATGTCTAAAATTATCCCTATTCATAAAGGTAAGGAAATCGATAAAGTTATTAATTACAGGCCTATATCGCTAATATCGAACTTTGCGAAGGTATTCGAAGTAATGCTATATGAAGCCATATATAATCACTGCAATTTATACATAACTCCGAACCAACACGGATTCGTCAGGTATAAATCTACTGCTACAAACCTGTGTAATTTCACAGACTTCGTATCTTGTACCCTCGATAAACGATGTCAGGTCGATGTGATTTTTACAGATTTTTAAAAGCTTTTGATAGAGTAGATCATACATTGCTTATTAATAAGTTGCACAATTGGTTTTGATATCAACTTAATTAAATTCATTAAAAGATATTTATATAATCGAGTAACCTATGTCGACTACCAATCCGTGAAATCTCGTGAGTTTATTTGTACAAGCGGTGTCCCCCAGGGATCTAACCTTGGCCCATTCTTAATTTTACTTTTCGTGAACGACGTGTCACACTCTTTGATTCGAACTGTCTACTCTACGCGGACGATTTGAAAATATTTAGGAAAATCGAGACTGTCGATGACTGTTTACTCCTCCAACGTGATTTGTCTAAACTCCACGAGTGGAGTGTTATTAATTGTTTAGACTTAAACATCACAAAATGTAAGTCAATGTCTTTCTACCGTAAATTATTTCCTATTAAATTCACATATAGCATTGCTTCAACACCACTAGAAGTAGTTACTACATTTAAAGATTTAGGGATAGTCTTCGACAATAAATTATGTTTCAATTGTCATTTTTCATATTTATGTAAATGTAGCTTCTCTATGCTGGGATTTCTTCTGAGGTACACTAAACCTTTTAAAAATTTCTATTTTGCGTTTATTCGAAGCAAGCTAGAATATTGTTCCATAATATGAAACCCTAACTACGCTGTGCATATTTCTCAAATCGAGAGTATACAAAGGAAGTTTCTAAAAATGCTTTATTACAGAAAACATAAGTGTTACCCAACACAAGGTTATCCCACTGCAGAAATGGAAAACGAATTTAAAATACCATCCCTTGCACACAGACGTAGAGTAGCGGAGATAACTTTTATCTTTAAGTAGGGTTTGGTGTAATCCATTACTGGGTTGAGTAATTGGGTGTTTATGTAAAAAAAACCTTAACGTTTTTCCGCTGAAGATGAACTTGTATATAGTTCGAAACTAGTTCGGAAAATAAAATTATATATACTGGGACGTACAAGTTTTTTATATATTTTATCTATAAGCTTATTCATAATAATATATGTGATATTTTATCTAAGCTAAACTTCAGCGTTCCCAGAAGGACAAGTAGGCACATGCATACCTTTTTCCTTACACGTGCAAATACCACACATCATTTAAATTCCCTAATTACGCCAATGTGTAGTACAGTTAATTCGCTCTCTAATGAAATCGATATTTTCCATGTAAAGCTTTCAGCTCTCATTAATTATTTAAATAAGCACAGTTAGTGAATCTCTGTTTTTTGCGGAATCTGTTAATTAGTTTATATATTTGTCTGTCTTTAATTATAAACATTACTTCAAGTTTTGCATTGATCAACATAATAATTAACAATTTATTTTACTCTTAGTATATATTTTTTATATTATCTGGTAATTTGTTAAACACTGTTGGATAATAAATATATTATTATTATTATTATTATTATTATTATTATTAAAAATACGTTTTTCCACTGAAATCATTCTTGTTCTATTATGTAAGAAGCTGGCATCATCTTCTACATCCGGAATCAATTATATTTTGCTTCATATCGGTTAATTTATCCAATCTTTTGGAGGAAGCTTCTGGCAGTTAATGTCAACATGACAAATAAACTTACTTATGGTCCATCCGTTGGATCTTCCGTCCTACGTCACAAACTATCGCTTCAAAAAACGACGAAAGTTTTACAGTGCGTTCTTTTTCTAACGCATTTCATTTACTTTATCAGGCTGAATGAAGATCCAACGGACAGACTATACGTTAATTTCTTTTGGAAAAATTAGTAATTAACTTACGAAATTTTTATCAAATTTTCTACAAGACTCGCGGGTATTTTTAAAAGTGAAGGGTAGATAGTTGCCACCCACTCATCCTACATGTATATTTGAACTTTTGTTACTCTCTCTCCTTTAGTTTCCTAAAAACTACCTCAGTTATACTGTTCAACTTATTAAAAATATAAAATTAGGATTCCTTAGGTTATTCGGTTCATGAAGGTTAATTCATGTGTAGTAAACATTTAATTTGTGCAGGTAATTACATTATTCATTTCTGAAATCTCTTGAATTGAATAGTAGCTCTCGATTTGAGTAGATGACATCCGGATGCATTGTGGACGACCAATCGCACCAAAACCGCACATGTCGATTGCTTCTTACAAGTAATCCATAATACGTTCCTTATCCAATACTTTTTGAAGTGACTCGATTACATCACACAGCTTGTTCGGCGCATAGTCTTTAGATCATTTCTGACAAGCTGTGTTACTGGAATTGTAATTCTGACTCTTGTGTTCTTTATAATACATTTCTGGAGAGTTTGTCCCAACGATGGTCTCATCTCTTCTTCCTTTGTAATAAACATGTATAATAAGCTTATTAATTCGTTTCTTTTTTGTATTTCCAAATAGACAAGGGTATTTGCTTTGGTGATTGAAGAATTGTTATCTAATAATTCGATAAGAGGTGCATTTGAACATTTGTACATCCTGAATATCTTGGGCATAACGGTCCTAGTGAGGCCTAAGTGCTCTGGACAATGATTTGATCACCCTTGCAAAACTCAATCCAGAATCCAGAACCTGAATATCTTATATATACCATCGAGTATTCATTGATTTTATTCTGTTGTTTTAAGATCAGATTCTGCATTTTTGTTAGACTGGGAGAAATTCATCTAATTCTGTTTTTTTCGTCAGCTTTGCTGAAAAAGCGCTCTTTTAAATTGAAATGGTTACCCCACGAAAATTTGCAATTAATTATTTTATAAATGATTGAAGGACAGAAATTCTTTGCTTACGAAAATAGGCCATTAGTGTAGATCGTATTTAGGTTGCAATTTAGTTGAAACTTAAAACACTTTCTAAAGAATTTCTTTGAATATTAATTTTTTTGAAATAAAGCAAGCAAATTTAAACTTTGATCAGAAATGCAAAAAACTAAATAAACAAATGGTAGTGGATAGAAAAGTCTAGCCTTACAAAAATAGGTGATTAGTAGGAGTCGGTGTAATTGGGCCAATTTCCACCCAATTACACCGACTCGTACTAATCACCTATTTTTGTAAGGCTAGACTTTTCTATCTACTATTCTTGAAACTATGTAAACTCTTTGTAAATAATTAATCATCTAATGAAGCAAAACACGATCGTTTTGAGTTTAGCTTTATTTTGTAGATACTGCTACAATTGTTTCACCACACAGTGGCTTCATCAGGCAGATGAATAATTCAAATATTCATCTGCCTGATGAAGCCACTGTGTGGTGAAACAATTGTAGCAGTAGCTACAAAATAAAGCTAAACTCAAAACGATCGTGTTTTTCATTATAAGTTCATAATGGAGTTTCGCCTTATCAATCCAATAATGAAGCAAATAAAGTTTGCTCTCTAAAGATAGAAAGAAAGAACTGCCTTTTCATATGAAATAGGAGAATCGTAAAAAACATCAATTAAAATAGAACAAATGCAATAATACTGTAGATAATAAAGAAGCTGCTCTTTTCTATAAAAAGGTGAACGTGCAAAAAATATCTATTGAAGAAAAAAAAAGCTAATAAGGTTTCAATAAAATCAACCTTTAAAGAAAAGAATAATGAAGCTATGATCAATATGTTTGATGGAAGTATGATATGGTTCAGTCAGTTTTCATCAAGCACGAAACAACCCCTAAGGAAAAATGTGGTAAAATTCCATCAGTAAGAAAAATTTCGATGGTAAAAGGCTGCAAGGAGTTTCCCATGAAAAATAGGGCAAAAGTTAGTAATTCCAAAATTGATAAGAAATTAAATTCTATAGCTTTTGATAATAAGTTTAACACATTAGAAGATAAGGAAACCTCTGATGAAAAAAATCAACATTAAATCTTAAGGGATTTACAAAAAATAATCAAGAAAATAATTGAAATGTTTTCAAGTTTTATACCCTTAATTAAAGCTACAAAAACGAACATAAAGTTAGAAGAAAACAAAGGAGAAGAGGTTTTAAAAGCTCTAGCAATTTGTATAGTATAGTTGATGCTTGAAGCCATTACTTTGTGATACATTTTGAAAATTAGAACGATAAATGAAATTCACTTTATTGTTATCACACACGGTTTTTTATTATTAGTGACCGGTTTCAACCCTAACAACCGATCACTAATAATAAAAACCGTGTGTGATAACAACAAAGTGAATTTTATTTATCGTCCTAATTCTCTAGCAATTTGCTCTACGGACAATTAAAAGACATCTAATGAGGAGATTGAAGTACCGATACTAACACTTAATGAAAACAACTCTAAAGGAATTGGCAATTAAATTATAAAGAATAATCATGTAAAGGTTTCAGTAATACCACCAGTGAATGTTCCAAAAAAAGAACAAAAGCTTAAGGAAATCGAAGAAGTAAAATTAAAATCTCTAGCAATTTTCTCTGCAAAAATTAAAGATGATATCCAACGGGTGGATTGAACTTTTAATATTAGCACTTGAGGAATATAACTAAGAGGTTATAAAGAATATTCAGGAAAATAATGTTAAGGTTTCAAAAAAGAATCTTAATGAAACTTAAGGAAAAGAACGAAGATGTAGATTTAAAAGCTACGGCAATTTTCTCTTTAAAAAATGAATCTAATGGGAATATTCAACACTAACACTTAAGAAAAACGACTCAGAAGAAATTAAAGCTGATGTTACAAAAAGTAATCAGGATAATATTGTAAAGATTTCAGTAATATCCTTGATGAAAGTTACAAAAGAAAAGAATGGAATGGAAAAGATGGATAAAATATATTCATCTAATGAAAACATATTTAAAAATCATCAATTAATTCTGTAGATGTTACATCATAAACTTCTAAATGGAATTTCTATAGTAGTGTTGGTGAAAAGTACTTCCAGCTTATTTCTTGAATGGCTTTCTCACTTGGTGATATTATTGATGAAGGTTTAAATTAAAGTGCGCTTGGTTTGTTCCACATTTTTTTCTATTTACTTGACTAGTTTTGCTTCTTTGTTAATGTCTCGCGAAAGCGAAACTAGTCGAGTAAATAGAAAAAAAAATAGAGAAAATTGTGGAACAAACCAAGTGCAATTTAATTTAACCCGTACATGCTCTTGATTATTCTCCAGTCTAGTTAATCTATTTTATTTTGTAAGATATAACTATTTGATTCCTTGCTGTTGAAGTGAGTTTTTTTGTATTCCATATCAGCACAATCCATTCCTTTAGGTATAGATATGATAGTACCCTTATTACTAGTGAGTTGAACATTATTTTTGGTGGGCGAACGCCAATGACTCGTTAAACTCTACAACATACTTTAAAATTTGTAACTAAATTTTCTGAATTTCTTCTTACATTTCCAAATTTTTGCTGGTATAATGTATAAATTGGAAGTTCTGTTGTTATCATCAACACCATATTTCGTTACACCACACTGACTATACTATTTATCTATATTTTCCTTATCTTCTGGAGCCGCATACATATTATGCATTACGTTCACTTTAATTTACTTCTGAAGATGTAATATGCCGCATTTGGCTAAAACAAAGATTACAAGTTTGAGATGATCTTCAAGAATCATGTTTCTCATTGAAGAAAGTGTTGTTTGGAAGAACGCTCTATTGTGAACTCTACCAATTTCATATGTGACTGAAATGTTTGTTGATGTTAATGGATTTTATGTACAATTTTTGAATGTTGTCTAAGCGTAGTGGAATAAATAAATGATACTACATTTTTTTAAAGTCTTCGAAATATCAAAATGTCTATGGAATGATTGATTCTGAGTTTCTTCTATTGCTTTTGAAATCTTGTTTCTATGAATATGAATCTTCCTTCGTTAACCCTGCCTACTAAGTTTTTTTAATATGCATATCAGTTAGTTAGCTAATAAAAACGAATCTCACTGATTATAGTCCGAATTAATTTTTGTAAATAAATTGCCTGGTCTTTCTGGTCCTATTCTATATTCCAGTCAAATTCTAAAGTTGTTAGCTGTGCGTAAAACTCTTCTAATTTTGCTCTATTAAGCTCTTTATAATATTCTGGCCATGGTCTTATCTGCGTTTTTTTTTAAATTATTCTAGCTTTGTGTATGTGTGTGCTAGTTTTAAGCTTCTAAAGCCTTTTGAATTCTCTAATTTATTTAGTTTATTTATTTGTTTATTTACTTTACAAAATATATTCAAAAAGTAACATAAAAATACATACACAAATATTAAATCACTTTGAAATTTCGAGCACAGATCTTGAAGGCAGAGTGCAAAGTTTCTCGTGTTCTTCCACTCGACCTATTACACTTCTTAGTTGCTGATGTGGCAATTTTGGCAACTGAAGCAATATTTTTACCATTTCTGGCAGGTTTAGGTCAAATTTTATGAGCTTGTGTCTGATATATAACTGTTGGATCCATGCTTCTTCTTCTTAATTTTTTCCACAAGAAAAAGACTTTTATAAATATTTATGTGCAAAAATATGGCATATATAAGTTAGCATGACGTTAAAATAAATGTAGTGATCTTACTCTATTAGAAAAATATTTTATTTGCAAATTTATCGGCCAAAAATGAATGGAGTTATGGAATCCGCTTTCGTCAAGTATTTGTTTGAATTTTCGACTATATATTTTTCCAAGCAGGGCCATAAAATGTATATTTAGAAGGCATGCGTTATTATAGTTTAGAAAAATTGTGGTAAATTGGTAATTTAATTTTTCCAACTTTCTTTTTAATTTTTGCTATTTAATGTATTACCGTATATATTCTGCATTACTCTAACAAAATTGTCTATATACTTCAAGGTTTCTAAAGAATTTCTTGCCTTATTTCGTTGGATTTTTATTTAAAAATTTTCCAGAATCCTATCTTTCTTTTCTAGAGAAATTATTTCATGTTTTTTTTTGATTATTTTTTTAAATCCTCAGAAAAATAAAATTGATAATCATTTTGTTTAGATTGCTATAATTTCCCAAAATTTTTTTCCTCTAGATTTCTAATTTTTTTTTCTCTGTTTTTTATCAAATATTCTAGGAATTTATAGCAAATAACATTTTTAGACCTCAGAAAAATAAAATTGATAATCATTTTGTTTAGATTGCTATAATTTCCCAAAATTTTTTTCCTCTAAATTTCTAATTTTTTTTCTCTGTTTTTTATCAAATATTCTAGAAATTTATAGCAAATAGCATTTTTAGAGATTTTATCACCATGTCTTGCTTTATCTTAAATATTCCAGTAAATCTTTATTTATTATATTGGAATTTTCCAGAAATTTTTCTTTAAAACGATTATCTTTATCTAAGATTCTAGGATTTTTTAGTATTTTTCTTTAAAATTTCTAGACATTTTCAGTAACGTTTTTTCTAGGTTGCTAAAATTTTTGAAAAATTTCGCTCCACCTTTTAAGAGAATATTTCAGAACTTCTCTGAGAATATTCTTGATATTATAAAATATTGGCAAGGTCTATGCTCAAAATTTTAAAGTGATTTATTGTATTTATGTATGTATTTTGTCATATGTATATTTTTTAATAGATCTTGAAAAGCAAATAAACTAAACTAAAGTAAACAGAAATTATTTATTATGCAAGCAATTTTTATGTACTAAAATAAGAAATACATGAAACATTTTATGACTTTGCCAATTGCTTAATCATATCGGCATGGGTTACATAAAATTTTAAAAGTGTGTTTCTTCTATTCAATTAACTACGTTTCTGAATTTTACATGCGGAATGATGAAATGTATTCTAAGTAAAAAGTTTTTCAAAAGGTTATATTTAAAAACACTCTGTTCTTATTATTATTTATGTGATTATTTTATTGATTTATAGAGTAACCTATTCTTGAAAAAAATATGTTGATATTAATTATAAAACATATCAGTTTCGTTTTACAAGTAGCAGTAACCTATTTTTTTGGTAACTTTTTTGAAGAGTTAAAATTAAAAATCAAAAGCACATTAGATTTCTCTTTTTACTTGTACAGAAATGATTTACATTTTTTTAAATATATACCATGTATTAGAACTAGAATTTTATTAAGAATAATTCGCTTAAATCATCAGTTTTGGTAATGATCTCTACTGCATAAATTTTCTTTTCCTATAAATATTAAATTTTCAGAAATGTTTTATTTAGACTCACTTTTGTCATCTGTCAAGTTCCTTAAGGAACAGTTAGACTAACTGATAATTCCAACGCCCATTATATTGTAATGTCTTAAACCAATATATTAAAACTAAGTGTTTCGTTATTAATTAAGGTTTTATGAGGATATTTATGTAGTTGAAAAAATTAGAGATCTACTTTGAATTTAAGTTTATCTCGTAATCGATGGCGGAGAATCCTGAAAGTTTCAAAACAAACCTTTACTGATAAAATATTGTAGTTTTACTGGATCAATTACAATAGCAACCAAATATTCTTGATAGTTTTGATTTGTCATTTGAGTAGAAACATCCAGCAACCATAACTTGCACGGCTGTGAGACCAATTTAGCAGATGTTATATATGAACCCATGTATTCATACGCTTGAGCTTTTGCATTACCTTCTGTCTCAGTATACTCTACTGATAAATCAATAGAGTCCATAGCAAACATGTTTTTTTTTTCATAAATTTTATCCAGTAAAAGTAATATACGAAGTTAGTATGTATCGCAATATCTTTGAAGAAATTGGGATCTTTTTCCCAAAGTTTGACCAAAAAACTATCTTTTTGTAATTGCTCGTTAAAGCGATAAATCTCTTAAAGTCAATTAACAGTTTCCATTTTATTTAATAACTACCATTATTTTGCACTAGTCTTTTAAGAGTCACAACGTCAAATCATAAATTAATAACAATTTTCCTTTCTCACCTTCACTACCGTGCTTATCCTCCATTTCAATTTTTTTTCTAGAAGTTATCACCTTTGGACTATTGCTAATACTCTTAGCGCTTCTAGTTAAGAGGTTTAAGTCGATAGAAGTCAGTCAAGTTTTAAAACCTTTTTAATGGCTTTGAAGCATCAACTTGTTATTATTAAAAATAGTCAATTTATGTTTGAAACTTATAGTGAAAAACCTTGTCAGCATATGGCCAGAAAAATAATTGTCGATGATTTCTCTTGCTATACATCAAGCATGTAACATCATCCTGTTAAAACCACATTTACAACCACATTTAGAACCAGATTCAAGTAGACTTATTCTCTATAAAACGAGGAAGGACCTTGCTCTTTCTGAATCATCGATGCGTATTTGTAATGTCAGATTATCTGTATAATTTTGCGTATCGTTTCAATAAAAACTAGTTTATTATAAATTCAATACTTTTTAATACAAAATGTTATTATAAATTATATAACAAAATAATAAAGCTATACATGTTCAACATAATTAAAATTTGATATATATGATATATACAACATCTCTAATTATATTACGTTGAGTTAATGATGATAACCACTGTGGTATTCGGGAGCTGCAACCACAAACTTCTTCACTTCTTGCGGATGAGAAGCGTGGCCGGAATATGAGACTTCGGCGTTGAATCCGTTGTGATGATCGGCGGAGTAAGATACCTTACGTACGGTACCATCGGGTTGGACGAGGGAATATTCACCTTTTACCACGTCACCGTCGCGGGTTTCGTGCTGGGTCTTGCTGTCGCCGGTATGGTGGTCTTCAACTCCGTACTTAAAGTCGTACTTGGGATGGTGATCCGGGTAAACCTCTTCGTGGTGGTGTCCGTCTTGGTGGTAAGCAACTGGTGCTGCATGAACGGCGATTGGTGCCGCATGGTAGGCTACTGGGTGGGAATTGTCGTAGGCTTCGTGGTTTTGTACGCTTGCGTATGAGGTAGCCTGGTGTTCTATTGGTACCGCCAAGGCGTACGTGGCCAAAGCGGCAATGGTTAAAATCTAGAATTCAAATATATATAAATATAAAAATGATACTAAAATAGAATTTTTAAAGTCTATAGTTACCAATGAAATTAAATAAAGACTTATTTACATATCTAATACTACAGAATGATTTATAATTAATACATGTAAAATGTAAATATTTAACGTTCTTAAATCAGTTATAAATTTAGTTCTAAGTTTATAGTTGTTTGCAGTTTTTAGATTTAAATACTTTACATTTTTAACTTAAAATTCTAAGTTTTTACACATTTAGAATGATTCTAATAATAATAATAATAAATTATAAATTATTTTATAGTTCTAGTTCTAGAGTTTCAATAGCTCCAATTTTGGAATTAATTTGGTATATTTTAAATTTCTAGTGCTAATCCATTGATAATGGTCACTTTGTGTCCGAAATGTACATTTGGTAAATCAAATAAAATTGTGAAGAAAGGTTATTAGTGCTTTATTCGTCAAATAGTTACTGTTACTAACATATAAAAGTAACAGATATATATTTTTTATATAATTAATATTATTATTTTATAAAAGTTTATATAAAAATAAATGCATTAATCCTGTTAATGTATCAAAATTGATTCAATTTTGAATTTTGAAAATGGTTAAATTTAAACCTTGTACTTAATTCTATAAACTAGGTAAAGACAGTAATTATTATAATTTGAATTCTTCAACATAAAGCCATTATACAATTTTCGCGATTTGTAAGGCGTTTATATTAATATGCAAAATGCTAATTAAAATAATCGAGTTATGTGTAAATTTGTAATTACCTTGTTGAACATGCTTGATGGTATAATTGTGAGTAGGTGAAATGTACTGATTTATCTCGCGGCATCCTACGCTTTTATAGGTGTGCTATTAAATTTGGTGGGAATCGAAAGGAAACTCAAAATTTTTTAGCCTACGTTACTTAATAGGCGTGATTAATGCTATTTTGCGGGAGGATCCATATGCATATACGGTCTATGGTGATTGTTAAAAGTGAACAAAGTAGTGCAGTAGAAATAAATAAAATAACACGTTTATTATGATCATTACATAAAAATTCTGTAAAACACATTTACATAATTTTAATAATTTTGGGAATCATAATGATCGATTTAACTAAACCATAATATTTTTCGTGTATTAATCATTTTATTATTCCATAAAATCGTTAATATATCAATTTAATCTAACCCTTATAGTGTCTCAATAATATTCAAAAAATGTTTCTAATAATTAGAAGAATAAACAGAAAAACCAGAACGCATCTGAATTATTAGTTTTTCTGTTAAGTACATATCAGTAAAATCACAATAAAAAATCAGCGTTAAAGTTTCATTTAAAAACTTCAATCAATTTTAAAGATACATATATGAAACATTTTAATCTAATACTGTAATTATGTAAATTCCTAACCAAAATTCTTGCTCTATAAAACTGTCAAAAACTATGTTCGATAATCAAACGAAAATCTCACAATAATTCCCATAAAATTTTATAGCTGGGTTTTCAAAAGAATGTTAATGTAATAATTCGTTTTTCCTTATTAGATGTCCTATATTTAAGCATTGTCTTTCATCTTGAGTTGTGTTTTTAATTAAAAATATTAATTACCAGTTTTCTTAGGTAGCCTTTATTAATTGCTCACAGCTTGATGATGCGAATTTATTTTTCTAAATAGTCAAAGGCAATTTTCTACATATGTATATTTAATTCTAATTTGCTATTCTGTAATTTAATATTAGAATAAAGGGAATTACTATATTTCACGAAAAATTGGATTTCCATATGTGTTCTTTCAAAACAAGCTAAAATATTATCAATATATCTTTACCAGAATATAATATATTTTCCTTATGAAAAGATAATTCTAATAATTCTATTTTTTGTAAAATTCTTAATTTATATTTTGGCTAGTAACGGGAAGCCCATTTATTATTATATGACAAGAAATTTTCTTAAATGTTTTATTTGATAATAGTTTCAAATTTAGATTTTTTTAGTGAATTAATATTTTTTTCTTCTTCTAGAGTATTATTGTTTATTATGAGACAATCGGATAGAGTAATGTTTGAAAACTCGTGGAAGCTTTTTAATTCATCTGTCAACGAAGTAGAGTTATTAATAGAATTTGTATCAAAAATTTGTGTTAATGTTTTAAACTAAATTTAAATCAATCATTTTTGATTATTTTTATTTTGATATTACTTCAATTTGAAAACTATTTGGAGACTCAACAACAGTAACTTTTTACTAACTAGGTTTGTTAGGTACATCAAAATGACATTTCTTCCTTTTTCCTAGATTCTTTTTGTTTAGTATTGGTTTAGCAACTAAGTAATTTCGGTAATCTCAAGGCACATCGAAAGCTGAATTACATCAGAAAAATATCTTGTTAGGGGGATTTGGAATTTTATATTTTGAGTTGCTTCCAAGGAACCAAATGATCAATTCAGATGTGTATTGTCAACCACTCATAAAACTAGACGAAGCAATAAAAGAAAAACGTCCAGAATTGGTAAATCAGAAAGGAGTAGTATTCTACTATGGCAATGCGAGACCTCACACATCTTTGGCTACGCGTGGGATATTACTGGAGCTTGGAACTTTTACAAATGACGAAGACCTTAACTTGGCTCAGTTTTTTAGCAGAAGATAGATGGCAAGGTTCATTGAACAAAATGGAAAATATTTGGTTTATTAAACATTATTTTTTGTATTAGAAAAAGAGTTTTATTTCATAAGCCAAAACTAAAATTACATAGTTGCCCAGCCAGAATAACTGCCATCATCAAAATACTGCCATTAAGTATTCTTAATGGTATCACTTTTACCAGCAGTTTTACCACGTTGATTATTATTCCTTTTAACTTCTTGATGGCCCCGCCGCTCCAGCTACCGCCTCCACCAAGTGTGTTGTGATACCCTTGTGGTTCATTTCAGTGCTTGCTCCACCTGCTTTTTATCACCCCACAGTTTGCAAGTGTAGTGATACTGTTTCCTCATAATTTCACCAGTTCGCTTCTTCAGAGCCAAACTTCAAATAGTAAGTGCTTTGAAAATACTCCATTTTAGATATTAGTGGAAAATGCAGCATCATTTGGAGTCTGTAGGGTTCTGTGTGAAACTGAAGAAAACTGCAACAGAGACTTTTCGTCTAATTTTAACAAAAAATCTTGATTTATTGCGTATAAACTGCAATGGGTCATACAAGTTAGCGACAGAAGACTTGAAGATAAGGACAGTATGTGCCGAACTTGTTCCCAAAGTTCTGTTTGATGAACAGAAGGCACGGCGCCTAGCTGTTTTCGAATAAATGCTTCAACATTTGCAAAACGATCCCAATTCAAATCCCGGTTAGTGTAGACTGACTTTTTTTTAATTTTTCTACTTAAGTTAGTTTGTAATGCAGAATCAAATAAAACATTTATAGTGCATGTGCAATTGAAAATGGCGGAAACAAAATTGAATTTCAAGTGCTGTAAAAATCAAACTTTTAAAAATTATGTTTGCATCAACTGTCATAATATTTTCCACGGGGCATGCAAAAATAAGAATAGGAAAATCAATCATATCTGTGGATACATGGTACAATGTTGCTCGAAAACATTAAGCAACTCCAGTTTGAATTCTAGTATAGACTCGGCGAGACAAGAAATCATTGAAGAGCTATCACAGAGACTAATGTAACAAACAATGCGTCTGTTCAAAACTTTTACCTAATAAAGCGCACAAAATATAATCTAATCAAATTAATTGCAACTCACTTGTTGTCAGAAGAAAGTCAAACATTTAGTCCGATAGTACACAATTCTTCGTCACCAAAAAACGGATCATCATCGGAAAACTTCCATCCAATAATGTTGTAAATTGTTTGTATTTTAATGTACAATCTATCAAGTCGAAAGTGGCTGAAATTGAGGGAATACTTTGTGATACAAATGAGGATTTCTCGCTATTATGCTTAAGTGAGCATTGGCTCACAGCAGCTGAATCAGACGCGTTACATTTTGATAACTTTCATGTTGCGTGCCATTATTCCCGTGAAACTTTCCAACATGGCGGAGTTATGATAATGATCCGCAATAACATGGAATATAAAACCCTTAATCTCAATTCACTTGTGTCTGAAAAAGATTGTGAAATTACTGGTATAATGATGCACAATATAATTATTTTGGTCGCATATCGAGCACCTGCAGGGAATTTTAATAGCTTCCTCAAAATTTTAGGTTTAGGATAACTGCATAGATAATATATGTACAAATGGAATATGTTCAGTTAAACCATTTCATACAGGTATATCAGACCACGTTGGAATTAAATTAAGGTTTCAGCAATATATAGAAAAAAACGAAGAATATATGAAAAGATATACATGCCAACTAATAAAAAACACTGGAAAGTGTTCACTATATAATAAATTAGAGGAAGAGAAATGGGAAATTATAAATAAACCTCACAATGATGCCAATTTTTTACTTTGACTCTTTTCTTGAATTGTTCCTAAATAAATTTGATATATCATTTCCAAAGAAAACGGTTCTTAAACGAAAAACTAGTGGAGCGCATGTTCATTGGTTTAATAGTGAGTTAAGGGCTATGAAATCCACTCTTGTCTTAATGTCAATGAACTTCGCACAATTAAGAATAATTACAGAAAAAAATATAAGAATGCATTAAAGTTGCAGCGTATTAAAGCAAATGGTGAATAGATTTCCAAAGCAAACAACGAAATGAAGGCCGCGTGGGACATTATAAACACAAGAATAAATCGTAATCAAAATACAAATTTGGAGAAATACAAACTTACTTCACACGAATTTAATCATTTCTTTACTAGTGTGGCAAATGATATTATAGGGGATATAAATAAATCTAACGTTGACCCTATAATTTTAATGTGTAAAGGATATTTTGAGTTTTGTGAAATCTCAAGCAGTGTTGTTAGTAGTGTAATTCAGGGACTAAAACCCAGCAAAAGTGGAGATATATATGGTCTGAGAGTAGACGTAGTCAAATCAGTAATGCAATCCATCTTAATACCGTTGACTAAATAATAAATATATGTATAGAACAAATTGCTTCCCTAATTCGTTAAAAGCCGCCTTAGTAATCACTATTCACAAAAAGGGTGATCCAAATAATCTAACAATCTATCACTCGATTTTTTGCTACTAATTTTCTCCAAAATGTTAGAAATTTTTTTACAAATGCAATTAAGTGAATATTTGGAAACACATAATTTACTGAGCAATAACCAATATGGATTCAGAAAGGGAAGATCTACAACGAACGCTATTCTAAGATTTACCAATAGCACCTTAGACAGTTTTGAAAATGGATTAGAAACAACAACAACTTTAACATTTATTTAACCCATGCGAATTGTCACAGTTATACGACAGATATAATAATAATATTAAACCGAATAATATCCGTCTGTCTACATCCCAAACTGGGACTAGGTACTACGCCATTAAATTTTTTAATTCGCTTCCACCATCTATTCGCCAGCTGCCCTCGTCAGCTTTTCGGGAAAGATTGCATGGTTATCTCGTCCAAAACGCATATTATAATTGGAATGACTATTTATTTCATTTAATCATTTAGTGTGTGATATTTTCCAAACTGTATTTTGCTACCTTATGTATCAACTTTATATATTTTATGATACTAGGCTCTCCAATGATATTCATGTTATGAAGCGTGTTTTAATTATTGATATATTTTAATTCTATTTGTATAACGGCTTTTATTATATGACCTAGTTTCTAAGTTTTTATTTATTTGGATTATAAGTTTTTATTTTATTTATATATTTAAATTGTATCTATTTGTTATTTATGTCTTTTATGCATACACGCGATTCTTTAAGATTGCTCTTTTTCAGTAATTGCCACTTAATATAATTAACTGTACTTAAATTAATTATTATATTGACAAGTGTAAGGCTGCCAAGCTACTAACACAATAAAAAAATTATTTTGAGAGTCGAAATTACTTGGTAATTCATGATATAAATATTAAATTATAATATTCGCGTATTAATCATTTTAGAGAGAACATGTTTATTTGGACAAACAAAATTACATTTAGAAATAATACATTTTAATTCCCTAATTTGCTTTGGAACCTATTAATCCAGAACTGTCACTGTATAATATTACTACTGATCAAAAGGTACTCAAAAAATAATTCACATAAAATTTTATGGCTGGGTTTTTCAAAGAATGTTAATGTAATGTAACAATTAGTTTTCCTCTCTACCAGATATTCCATAATAAAGCTATGTCTTTAATCTTAGCTAATTTAAAATATTATCTACAATCTTTGTTGGGTAGCCATTATTGATTGCTAACTGCTTGATGGTGTAAATTTATTTTTATTATGAAGGGAATTGATATAATTAAAAAATGATTGTGTTTTCCTATCTGTTCTTTCAACAGCCTAAAATATCATCAACATATCTATATACTAAAATATAATATGTTTTTTTCCATAGGGATGATTCTAATAATTCTAAATTTTGTAAAACTCTTCATTAATATTTTGGCTAGCAATGGCAAGAAAGTTTAGAATATGCTTTCCAGATCATTAAACAATAAAATTTGAAATAAATAAAATGAAAGTTGAGTTATTAGATCACTTTTTAAAGTCGACATGCCGAAATGAAATAAAGGAGCTGAAAAGAAAAACGGAAAATTTTATTCTTTAATATAAATTCGAAACTAATTTGAATGGATAACGTAATGACGTCTAATAGCGTACCTTCTGTTACTAAAAACAAACTAATCGAATAGGTACATAAGTAATTGAAGTTATTAAGTAATATTAAAGTGTTGCATCGAATTCTTTTTGGTGAGTAAATTTATCTCTTGGAAGGTATCTAACAAGACTGGATAACTACGAATATATCTTATCCTATCCTAGCCAATCTTAATATTTGAGTTTAGCTATATGTGTCGAACATGGGGTAACATTATAGTACATTAAAACAAAACCACAATGAATTGTGATAAAGTCAAAACAGCTTTTAACCAGTTAACTGAGTTTGACGAGTATACTTGTCATCGATTGATCGATCAATGTTCGTGACACACAGAAATTCGCACTTCAAAATGGAGCGACACAATTAACTGGTTAATAGAATAATTTTCACGTGCTGTTAGGTGTTTGGAAAATAATTTAGGAGTAGTGGGAGGTATTGAATTTAAAGTGGTTGCTCGAACTCTTTGTAGAATTTTTATCTCAATTACATCAATTCGATAACTGCTTGTAGTCTCAAAAACAGTAGCTACTAAATAACTAACTAACGCTTTGTTAGGTACAACAAAACGGTATTTCTTGCCTCTTCTTCTTTTCGCTTCATCTATCGCCTCCACCACGTGTATCATACACTGGTGGTTGACTTCAATGGTTATCCCAGTCGATTTTCACCTCCACATTTAGGTAGTAACAACAAATTTCCCCTTTACTTTACCTGTCTGCCTCTTTGAGAGCCAAGCTGCAGGCGCGACTTTTGTACCACATCCTTGAGGTCTTTAATCCGCCTTCTTTTTACTACAATTAGCAGGTTGTCGGTGAAGAGTAGTAGCTCTATTCTTCTAGTATATACTTGAGGTCTTTAATCCTCCTTATTTTTACTAAAATTAGCAGCTCCACTCTTCTGAAAGTGGCATTCAAAATGCTATGTCTCATAAGAGTGCCAATAATTGCTATCACACTACTTCTCTACCTACCTTACTCTTCAATTTTTCATTTTGTGTCAAACAAATAGTTTCTTATAATACGATGCAGAAAATATCTCCAGGAGATATTGGTTCATTATCTCGCTAAGTAACCACATGGCCCTGTTCTTAATCTCATTCAGAGTGCATTTATTACCTCAAACACCTCTTTCGTGGCGATTAACTCACTCGACGGAATCGACCATGGTCTCCAAATGAGAATAGCAATTGTTACCACGCCTCACAGGTCAACAGTGAAGCCTAATAGCTCCAACTCCTCTGAAAGTGGCACTTAGAACACCTCGCCCAACGCTATATTCCAGAAAAGCGCATTTATCAAAAAGATAGTTTCTTATAATATAATACGAAGTAGGTACTTCGGATTCCTCTATTCCACTAAGACTTATTTGACCATCTTCCTCACATCGATAAGAGAGTTATTTGTATACCTAACTAAATACAAATTTTCTTGGAAACAGGACTCCCAATAAGTCTTATCCTTTTCATTTATAAAACAAACTAGCCTATAACCCAGATCCCTCTCAGACTTATTTTTCTTGAGGATCAGTATTAATCTTGCGTCCAGGAGACTTACTCCACTAAGGCAGATACTTCGTGTTATCCTTGGTAGCAGACATGGCTTTGTTAGGGTTTCCAACCGATCCTTTGCCTTTCTCCCCAAGAGAAACCACTGCATTTTTGCAATAAATACAAGTGTAATTTGATACAAGGCTTAAAGATAACATATTTATTTATTTAACTTTGGCCTTCTTTCTAAAATAACACACGTTTTTATATTATTTAAAAAACAAATAAAAATTTTTCACAATTAAATATGGTCTTCCACTCAAATGATGTTAAGGTAGCAAGGATCCTCCTCGACATCTTGAAAGTTCGACTTCTATTTTCTTCAGTTCTTTTATCACCTTTTTCGGATAGAATGTTTTGGCTGTTTATGTCAGCATGGCAGATATGATTAAACGTCTAATCTAAGAAGTTAAACTCAATCATGTTAAATTTTTATGAAAACGATCCTTGAATCCTTGATAAATTTCAGATATTTATTTTCTAATTGATTCACCTTTCATAGCACCATGGAGGTTCTTTTAAATTAATTAATGTTGACTTTTAAATATATATTGATCAATGGTACAAAAAAAAAACTGATAAATAATAATTCTTGATACAAAACACACCAAATATAAGAAAACTACTGAGATTAGGTATACAATACGATCTAAGAGATTATTGGATTCTGCATAAGAATACGTATTAAATACAGAATATACTATTAAAAATGATGTTATTTAACATTATAAAAACAATTCAACCACGTTTTATTTATCACCATTTATATATTTTTATACAAAACTATTGTTTATTCTAGATCGAACATTCAATGAAACAACGCAAATATAAAATTTAACGTTTTCCATCCAATTAAACAAATCCTAAATGTTTTGAAAGTGGTAAGATGGGAAGATTGAAGAAAAATTATTTTATCCACAGAATTAAAAATTGGCAACAATGTATGATATTTCATCAAAAAAGTACAACTTTGATGAACACTAAACTACAATACTTTATTATGTTTATGTTTAGTAAATTAATGAGTGAGTTACGTGAAGATAAACTTGATTATATAATAAAGCACTGAAAATATATATTTGGTATTGCAAATAAACTGTCTGAAGAATTTGGCTACTTTAAATATTTGTAATAAAAAATAGTTCTCTCTTAAAACGAAATCCCCCATTAATCAACAAGACTAAGTATGTTAAATTCTTCACTTACAAGTACCTCCATCATCGCTGTAATTACTCGAACACGATTCACCTACGAAAACATTCGGTGTGCGCACTTCCTGTTCCGTGACCAATAAACTT
Source organism: Ontholestes murinus (assembly GCA_963969525.1). Lineage (NCBI taxonomy): Eukaryota > Metazoa > Arthropoda > Insecta > Coleoptera > Staphylinidae > Ontholestes > Ontholestes murinus. Next base: position 56,905,418 of record OZ018393.1, on the reverse strand, counting down.
GACCATTTTTCAGAACTTGCGTTTCAATTACGGCGCGTAGAGATTTTGATTAATCGCTCTAATTGCGGATATTTAGCCGTGTCTGCGTGTCGTAACAGCAAGCGTATTCACACGTACAGTCACGTCGATCCGATTCCCCGTTGGATGCCAGAGAAATGTTCTCCGACGTTGGGAAATAGTTCTAACTGCCCAGTTATAAAATATCGGGCCAATTCTGCTAGGCGGGCCGTTTACATAACGCATTAAGTAATGATCCGACAAATCATAATGCGCGCGTGTTTTTCTGACTTAATAAGAGCATGGTGCGCAGATGGATTTACAACTGGCTGAGATTCGTGCACTTTTTCCAGATAGTACAGATTAGTTTGATTTATATTGGATTGTTCAACTTCAACTTCCTCGTCTCATATAATAAACAGGTTATTGAAAATGGATTAAATTAGAAAAGAAATAATTTGTATTTCTAATACCACCGTTTATAATATATAAATACAGATTATTTCGTTAACCATATAATATACGTTATATAAATAAAATATTTAATATTTTATTTATTGTTTTCATCAATCCATTAATTAAATAAAACAATAGTCTGGCACTTTTTTCACTTGGTGTATTTATCGCTAGATGTACTTTTCAGTTACAAATAAACTAAGTGAAAACAGTGCCAAACTAGTGTTTATTTAATTATAAACAATTTTCACGCACTCTTACAATCCAACAAGTTCATCAATCCACCTTCGATTAAAAAGCATCCAAATATTTTCTCTAATTAATTAATTAAAGTGGTTGATTTTCAAATTTTTATTTAACTACAACTGCTTCGCCACATTGCTGCTTCTTCAGGTGAAGAATGTTCTTATTATTAATTAAAAATAATAAGGATTTTCAACTAAGTGCCTCGTCAATTAGTTCATCAAAACATTTATATAAATTTCTTTTAAAATACAAATATAATGCAGTTATATAAGTTAATTTTTATTCAACTTGTACATAAATAAAAAAATTCTTACCATTAGCTCATCCAGAAAGAAGTAAAGTTATCAATCAGTAATTTTTAAATGTAAATATTTAAACTAACGATTTTATTATTAACCTAATCCGTATTTAAATACCTAATTTCTCACCATATAATATGTTTCTTAATACTAATTGACAAATATATGTATATACACAGTTTTGCAACTTAATTAAATAATCAGGAAGCAATAAAATTTATTGCGCCCATGCTGTCGACCGGCGTTTATGGCTTTACCGCACTTTTACGTACACAATAAATTGAAACATTTTGTTTAATTGATTAACGTTTCATCAACGGAGAAAAATTGCACGGCCCGGATGCTCGCTTTACATAATTAGCTCTCGGAAATTATGTACACTTTCTACATATACGCGATGGATTGCCATTAAAAAAATAGTGTATGATGTATATTTATTTTCATTAGAAACATCCTGGTAATTATAATTACTTTGAAAATAAGAAATACGAAATGATAATACTTTTAAGCGTAGTTATATCTAATTTTAATACTGATAAAATCTCTGTTGTTTGTTGTTGTCGCGTGTGCTATATGTTTACGTTATTATTGTCTTTATATTACTGGAAAAAATGTATCAAATAGAATAATAGTTATTTAAGGTACAAGTGTAAAAAGTGATGCTTTATTGCACGAACTGGCATTTAAAAACACGAGCGAGGAACGAGCGAGTTTTTTTAAAGCCAGGAGTGCAATAAAGAAACTTTTTACAGGTGTGCCTTACAAAATTTTATCTTCTATCGTAAAGGATTTCAAAGAATATATTCTTATGAGTAATATTTTAATGTCATTTCAATTATTCAATTAATGAAAACATATTTTACCCGCAGTGCACTAACGAAAGCGTTACTTAGCAACCAGTAAACAAGTTGCACAAATGTCGGCCGCCATTATTATTTATGGAAAAAATGTTCGCTTTATTGTAATCGCTTCAACTTGCATTAAATGAAATCTTCAGAGTTCTTAAATCTGCCATTTCGTTTGTATTATATGTTTTATTTATAGTTATTAGTTATTTGTATCAATTAATAAAAAATTAAGTTATTCGTCGAAAATTTGTGCTATAATATATTCATCTGTCAAATTTGACATTTCTATGCAATAAAAACAGTTTGACATTACCGTGCAATAAAAACGTAAAATAGCACTAGTGCTTTAAAAAGCCACTTTTACAATGAAAAATGATGCAAAAAGCGTCTACTTTCTGTACGATCGTAGATAAAAATTTATATAAATACGAATATGAAACAAACTTTTAAAACTTGTTAAATTATTACATATTGTTGGCATATTTCTACTTGGTACACATAAATGTGCATGATTAAAATAATTGAATTATTAAAATTATTATACAGGGTTTGTTCACAAAGTTTCAAGACTAGTCTGAGAATACAAACTTTATTAAACATTTTCGTACAGCAAACTAAAAGCCTTCGAAATATGACTCTTGGGCACCAACACAAAGCTTCCAGCATGTTTACTTCCCCCCATATAGAATATATAGTGGAAGTGTTGTTTTCGTGAATTTTATTTTTTAACGGAAATATCCGATTTGAGGTTCCATTTCACTAATTTCTGGAAAAGTACTATGATGGCCACAGGGCGCAAGTCGTTTGGGACTTCGCTGAAGATGCCTGGACCGCTAGAATTACGTCGAATCGCTTTCCTTTTGGCCTTGCTTTATTTGAGGAGCAAAATAAAATCGCTGGAGGAATGCCGGGGCTGTAGGGGTTCCCGGCAGCGTTTATTTTTCGAAAATAAAAAAAGTAATTTATTTTAAGTGATAACAACATTTGATTTTTTTAAATAAGAGATTTTTTTAAAACAGTTATCAATTAAAAAAAAACAGTTGTTAATTAACAGAAAAGTTGAAAAATATGTAAACAATTTCTTTAAAATTTGATTAAAAATAGTTAATTAAAATATATTTAAACTTGTTCAGAATATCAATTAAAAACGTTGAATTTTAGCAAAACTACAATAAACAACCGGAAAAAAAAACATTGAAAATTATATAGAAAACACAAATGATGTTTAAATTACGAGCTGAAAAACAATTAAACACAGTTGAAAATTTTCATATTTTCAAATAAGAGAATTTGCTGAGGACATTTTTTACAACAAAAAAATAAAAAACTCTTTTGAAGAACAATAATAATTTGTATTTGTATAAAAGCAGTATATATTTTACAAAATAACTTTCTTAAAAAATTAAAAATGGAAAATTTGTTTATATTTTCATTCTTTGCTCAAAACCCAATGTTATTACCAAACAATATTTAACCTTTGTAAAAAAAATATTTCTCTTCTCTCAAAATAATTCAAAATTGCTTTAACGTATATAAAAAAACAATTGAATTTTTCAATTCAGTGAGAGTTTGGATTACCACGTAGTAGTGGTCGTAACAATTATGTTTAATTGATCATTTGCTAAACAGTTAGTTGAAAACTTATAAATAAATAAATTTGCTTCACAATTGGGTACACGCATACAATTTTTATATCAATAAATTTATGTTATTATGATTGCTAATAATTATTTATCTCAGTTTATATATTTTTCTTTATAAATATTTGTGTATTTATTTAACAAATGCACTTTAAAATTATAATATTTTTAAATTTTCCGACCTCGCCACGAAGTTGACCGAAGATCGCGTGACGTCATTGTTTATCATACGATTTATACGCAGTATTTAGACGTCGTTCATTCACATTTTATTTGTTAAATCCTTGTGTTATTTTAAAATAATGGAAGATACCAAGTTTTTTAAAGCATACAGTGATAATTTGCCGAATATCGACGCATATATGTTAATGGAATTTATCAATCATAATGATTGTTATAATGCCGCAGAAATTCGTGGATTAACAGCAGATTTGTAAGTATAACACCTATTTAACATTTACATAATATATTTTAATTGATATTAATTATGATAAACGAGGAGAATATATATAATTATATTGTCCCCAAAACTTATTTACCCATTCCTAATAGTTAACCTAAAAATTTAAAAACAACAAACAATTAAAACTGCCCCTTCTGCGACAATATAACATTGTAGGTGTGACTAATTTAATAAATTTATATTTATTTTAGATCAATGAGGGACTCCTACATCAATACTGCAATTGGTTATGTGCAAATTAAAAGAACAGGAAATACATGTACCATTCTTGGACAAATTTGCCCCGAACATAGAATTAGGTCCTCTAATTATAAAGTTAAGTTAGTGGTTTGTGAAAAAGAGGAAAAAATTCTGGAAGTGAAATGTTTGGATTGTTCGGCTTCTGAAAGAGGATGTAAACACGCACTTGCATTTTTAATGTGGGCACATCGTAAAAGTACCCAGCCAGCACCAACTGAAATTGATTGCTACTGGAAAAAACCAAAATTAACAGGTGCTGCAAATGAAACTCTTACGACACAAAATTTTGGTGTTGTACCTAAATCGTATATAACCGACCAGCAGATGAAACAATTTTTTGAAGAAACGATTAAAAGTGGGAGAGAATTAAAATGCTCGGCACAAATTTTAAATTATTTTGACGATACAGAAACTGGAGATGAACCTAATAATTTAAGTATGCATTTATTATTGCATCGTTTCATAAATACTCATGGGAGACATAGTTGCAAGGAATTTTTAAAATTTTACGAGATAGCAATTAATCAGCAATCCTGTAAATATGCTGCAAATGCAACAATTGAACAAAGTTCAAATAAACTGTGGTTTGAACTTCGTTATGGAAGGATTACAGCTTCAAAAATATATTCCGCAGCATTCTGTAAAACTAGTGATGGTGTTTTAGTGAAAAGTGTAATTGGTGTTTCCAAAATGTTTCAGACAAAGGCAATGAAGAGAGGATTATATTTGGAAGATAATGTTCGAAAACAAGTGGGAAAACAGTTAAATATTAAAATAAAAAAGTACGGATTAATATTAAATAACCAGCATCCGGAATTTGGTGCTTCACCCGATGGTATATCAAATAATGCAGTGTTTGAAATTAAATGTCCATCGTCTTTAAAAACTGTAAATGATTATTTGTTAAAAAACGGTCACATATCTCCTAAATGCAAAGCACAATTACATTTACAAATGTTAATGTTAAATTTCAAAGTTGGTTATTTATGCGTAGCAGATCCTTCATTCGAAACCAACAACAAAATAACAATAATTAAAACTAATTACGATGAAAATTATTTCATGGATATATTAGGAAAGGCAAAGATATTTTGGGAAGCATGATTTTTTTTAGATTATTAGAAACTGTTTCATAATTTTTAATTTTACTTATTAAATGTATTAAAATTAATAATAAACATATTTATAATTCTATTATTTTTGATTGTAAATTTACTAAACCACATGCAATAATCACCATGTAGTCTAGATATTTTATAAGTTTATTATTTACACAAGCATGGGGTTTTAATATTTTGTATTCCCGTACTCTTCTGATAACCCTTTCTACATGAATACGTAATGATGCAATTCTCTTGGTTTCCAACACCTCTGCTTTAGAACTCTTTACACCTGCTTTTACAGATGGCGGTCTGATTAAAATGCAATTTTTCTGATGTAATATTGCATCGATTTGTTTAAAACCACGATCTGCCATCACTGAACAATTTGGTTTTAATGTTTCTAAGTAATCCGATCTTTTAACGGCTGTAACATCAATTGTACGCCCTCCAAAACCTTTTGAAATAAAGTTAATAAAACCACTTGGTGTAATCGATATTAAGTATTTAAAAGTATTTGCCTTTTTGTATTCTGACCAAGTAGCTGCTTGCTTTATGGGATCATTAGGCTTTACAATTTCTATTTCAAAACAGTCAATAATACTTTGAACATTATAATAATTTGCACGAAATGCTAATGGCAGAAGTTGTTTATTTTTTTGTCTTTCTGGCCAAAAAATATATGCATTCAAACAAAAACTAATTTGGGGGACTGTGTTTCGAAAGGATTTTGCAGCTTGACTGTGAGAAATTCCGAAATCATCAGCTATTTCATCTAAAGGGAGGTTACTTCTAATTTTTCTTAAAGTTATGTAAATGTCTTGTAGCTGCCGTTTTGTAGTTTTTACTAATAATAAAATTATAAAATAACAGTCAGTTGGTATTCCTAAATAAATTCTACACTTTTTTTATATAAATACAAACTACGTTCAATACAAATCGAACTAATTCTATTTTTAATCAAATCACGACTAGGGCTCGATGATAAACCACTGCACTGACAATATTCAGAAACACTTGTAATGCTAGAAGAGGATCCACTTTTTAATAAAGGAAACATGCTTGTACTTGTAAATTTCTTTATCGGTTTTATTTTAATAGGTGAGCAAGCTACACTTGTTACCTTCTTTAAATCACCGACATTGTCTGTTTGAATATATCGACTTTTAAAGTTTATTGGTCTAGTTTGAATACCAATTGTAGAACACATTACATCTGTTTGACAACTTTTCTCACATACCGCCGCACTAATATCAGATGTATTATCAGATTATCATTATGCGGTGAAGAAACTTTAATTGACACTTCTTCACTTATTTGATTATCCTGAGTATTTTCTTGCTCTTGAATGGAATCCTGAAATTCTGCATTTTTTAATAATTGTCCAACTATTTCCGTTCGAGCCCTCTTGCTTGAGCCTTTTCTTTGTGGTAGTGGCAAAGATCGTTTTCTGTCAGCCTGACATTGGAAGATATGTGGAACAATATTTTCCTTCATTTTTATATATCCACCAACCAACTTCCATTTTATGTAGTTATCCATGTCTTCTTCTAACTATACATATTGAATTAATGTTTATTATGCACGGTTTCAAAAGGCAGAGCTAAATTTATCATCAAATAAAATTAACAGTAATAGCAAATTAATTAATTTGATTCTAAATTTAGCACCACTCAGTCAGTTCGTAACCGATTTAATACTTACATTAAAATGATCCTCACAAACGAAACCATTTGATTTGTTTGAGATATCTTTATCATTTCGCCTCATTGCTTTTAACCACATTTTTCTTCTTTTAAGCTGTTTATTATTAGCTGCATTTGGTAACGATATAAATATTTTGTTCGGTGTTTGAAAGGTAGTGTTTACACAACGTGGCACTAAACAATATTTATAGTAAGTCGAAGTGCTGAGACCTATGTTTTCCATTGTATATAAATTAGGATCAATAATAAATGTAGAGTCACAAAATACACTTATTTTATTCTCAACTGTAGCTCCAACGATTCTTTTAATGCTCAATGAACTGATATGAAAGTTCGTAAAAGATCACAACGTGAACAAATGCGTCACGAACCCGCCATCTGCATTCTGGCGATTTCGCGCCAAATTTAAATTTTTAAATTTTATTAATTTTTTTTACCCCTCTAGGATATTTTTTTTTCTGTTTTGTTTTATTTAACTTATTATGAAACATATAAAGTTAATTTTAAATTAATTTAAAAAAAACACGCCAGTTCCCAATTATAAAAAAATTAAACAGAAAAAAATATTGTAAAAAAAATAATTTGAAAATTGATTTAGTGATTTATTGAAATTTCACAAAAAATAAGGAAATGAATCATTGCTAAAATTGGAATTACAAAAATATTTAATAAAAATATCTTTTAAAAACTTTATTTCAAATTTAAATAAAAACAGTTGAAAAAATTCAATTTTTGAATGATTTATTTATTATTTTTAAAAAATTGCTAAAAATCTTAAATCTACATGAAATTGAAATTTTATTAATAAAATGTTTAGTTTAATAAATAGTTCATAATAATAATTAAAAGTTCAAAATTTACATTATAAATAAAACTGATTAATTCTTAATCGTTTTAACAAATAATAGGAACATTACAAAATATAATTGAAATTTTATTTTAATTGTGTGTGCTGCAAAATAATTGAAAATTTGTTTAAAAAAAATAGTTGAACTAAATGTAATTCGTTATTCGGAACCAAATGTAATTAACAAAATGTATTGAACATCATCAAAAACGATGTCTCTGAAAATTGTTTAAGGAATTTTATTGAAAGAAAGAAAACAATTGATTATTTGCTAAAAAGTCAAAACTTTAGGAAAAGAGATTAAAGTTTTCATAAAAATTTGAAAACAGTAAATTTCCTTCATAAGTTAATAATAAAATTATAAAAAAATCTCAAATCAGTTGTATCTTGACAGAAAATTTTCTGTGCAACACCACGGGTTTTGTGAGGAATTAATTAAATATATGAATCAGTTGTAGTTTTTAAATAGTTTATAAAAGAATTTAAGAAAAAAAAAACATTTAAAATTTGATTTAGAATTTTATTGAAATTAAAATTTACAAAAAACTGATAAATTTCTAATGAAATACAGTACAAAACTTTTTATAAAAATAGTTTTAATTAATATAAAACTGTAAAAATTATGGAAAATATAACAATTGAAATTTTTACAAAAAAAAACATTTGAAACTTTGCTTAAACCTGTGGGAAATTTATCTGTCAGTAAACCAAGTCAAAAATTGATTTAATTGTATCAAAAATATGTTTGACACTCTCTTCCTCTGAAAGTAAAACAGTGCACATTTATTTATAAACAATTGAATTTATAAAAAATGGGACGATTAATAATTTATTAAAAAATTAGTTTAAAATGTTCAAAAAATAGTATAATATTTGCCTAAAAGAAGATTTTAAAACTTGAAAAAAAAAGTTAAAATTGTTCTTCAAAAAATATTGCATAAGGTTAGGTTAGGTTAGGTTAGGTTAGGGAGTCCGAAGTAGTTCAGGCAAAAACTCCTTTACTGAGAGAGAAGATTGGTAGATACGGATTGGAGCTGGAGCCTCGTCATTGTATGGCGTCGGTGTATGACACAAAGGTTAGGTTAGCTTAGGTTAAGTTTTAGTTTGTATACATTAAATTAATGTAGAATTTCGTTTACATATTTTATAGAATATATTAAATTTATATGTTATTTGTAATAATAACAATAATAATATCTTTATTTTAAGGTTAGGTTAGGTTAGGTTTAGGTTAGGTTGCCCGCAGGGGTGGTTGACGTGCACAGCCACAAACACACACACACAGATAGAGACGCAGACCGACACCCTACCCTCCCTGAAGTAATGCCTGACATTGGTACCGCGGGTTGGAAGGGCGACATGGGGAGGTGGTTTTTACTGGGTGTACCCGTTTTATAACGGGGGAGTCCCACACTCCGTCTATAAAAGATTTTCCACCTCCCGGCTACAAAAAAAGCTTAAGTTAAGTTTGGTTAGGTTAGGTTAGGTTAGGTTAGGGAGTCCGAAGTAGTTCAGGCAAAAACTCCTTTACTGAGAGAGCAGATTGGTAGATTCGGATTGGAGCTGGAGCCTCGTCATTGTATGGCGTCGGTGTATGACACAAAGGTTAGGTTAGGTTAGGTTAAGTTTTAGTTTGTATACATTAAATTAATGTAGAATTTCATTTACATATTTTATAGAATATATTAAATTTATATGTTATTTGTAATAATAACAATAATAATATCTTTATTTTAAGGTTAGGTTAGGTTTAGGTTAGGTTGCCCGCAGGGGTGGTTGACGTGCACAGCCACAAACACACACACACACACATATAGACGCAGACCGACACCCTACCCTCCCGTGAAGTAAAGCCTGACGGCGGTACCGCGGGTTGGTAGGGCGACATGGGGAGGTGGTTTTTAGTGGGTGTACCTGTTTTATAATAGGGGAGTAAAGGTTAAGTTAAGTTAGGTTAGGTTAGGTTTAAGAGAGATCCGATGTCACTCGGGAAACAGACTGTCTTCAATACATTCCTGTATCTGTAACAACAAAACGTATGATTTAAAAGGTTATGTTAGGTTTTCCGCAGGGGTGGCTGACGTGCACAGCCACTTGGGAGTAGCGACCCCACGTACCCGAGCCGTACACTGCATGCACATGCATATTTGTGCAAATACACGTGCACACAAATACACATACACACACACATACACATTCACTCACACAAACACATACAGACTGGGAGAAGGACAGGTGATGTAATGCCGACGGCGGTTTCGCGGGATGGTAGGACGACATGGGTGGTGTTTTTGGTGGGTATACCTGTTCTAGGGAGTCTCACACTCTGTCTACAAAAAAAGTTAAGATAGGTTAGAAACGTGGTTTTGAGAGTTACGTGAAGATTTTAGCTTACGGTAAGCTATTCATAATGAGTGCTTTGCACGCGAAATGTATACATTTAGCAAATCAAAAATATTTTGTGAAATAAAGTGTTACCGTTATTTTCTGTGTAAGGTTAGGTTAGGTAGACGCGATCTTAGAGGTCAGGAGGCTGGGTGATGAAGCCAACAGCGGACCACTGAGGAGAAGGAGGCATTGTCTGGCATATCACTAGACGTCAGCAATGCCTTCAATTTGATCCCTTGGCACGTCTCGTAGCTGCGTCGAGGCGCAACAAAACTGCGATCGGCTGTGCGGTGCATTAAGACTTGGCACACTGCATGTGGCACAAACCTATAAAACTGTGTCAATGGAGGCGGCCGAGGTTCTGGCAGCACTTCCCCTCTCCCACCTGGATGTAAGGGTGATAGCGGAGGCGATTACCACCTGGCGCAGTTCCTTTCCGGATACGGGTGCTTCAAGGAGTACCTATTCCAGATAGAGAATTCCCAGAGAGAAGAGTGCAATTGATGTCTTAACCCCAGGGTCACGAAGCGCCACACCCTGTTCGAGTCCTCGAGTGGCGAGAAGAGCGGCGGCAAATGTGGGAGGTCACAGGAACTGTGGACAAGGCCGGAAACAGTGTGGGCCGCATGCTCGAGAGCGAGCGGTACTGGGCGGCGGTGACAACGTTTTCAAGGACCGTCCTCATACGCAAGGAGATGTTGTTACGAGAGGAGGACGAGAACGTCTAGTAGTATTTCTCAAGTTCCACCGGTAAGCCAAGAATCCCACTGGCAGCATCTGAACTCTCCCGCAAAAGAATGTGGAGGGTGAATAGACCACGTCTCACCAGTGTTCAGGGGAGTCCCACACTCTATAAAAGATTTTCCACCTCCCAGCCACCTACAAAAAAAAAGGTTAGGTTAGGTTAGGTAGCAGAAAGATCCACACTACACCCTAACCAAACTCTGACATCCTAATAACCCACTCTATAATCCATCCAAAAATCTCCTCTATGAAGAAACCCAAATCATCCCGATACGTTGAGAACGTATGTTACCCATTGTTGAAAAGTTTTTCATTAAACCCTATAATTTCAACCTTCTTAATAAAAACTGTACTCCTCGTAATTCCAACATCCAAACTAAATACCATCATCCAACAAACACATTACATCAAATCATTTGCTCGTATAATCACGACAGTTATTTAACCTACTAGTTTCCTTTATATTTATAATGACGGGGCAGAAAGGTATAAGATCAATAGCCCGCTTCTGTTATTGTATACAGGGTGTTCAATTTAAGTGAAGACATTGAAATATCTCGAAATAAACACACACATCGAATAAAAAATTATATAATTAAAATTTGTTCGCCTTAGGGGGGGACATATAATGATACGAAACTCGACCCACTACCCTCAACCCCCTAAGGGGTAGGGGGTGAGAAATAGAAAAGTAAATAGGAACCCCCATTTTTTTGTACGGATTTGAATACTCCGGGAAAAATAAGAAAGTTTTATCTAAATTTTTTTTTGTATTCGATGAGTTGTTTTAGAGATATTTCAATGTCTTCACTAAAATTGAACACCCTGTATGATGGAATTTTATCATGTATCGGCCTCTTCAATTCAATAAAAATAAATAGTTGAAAATTTATAAAACATGGTTTAGAATTTATATTAAAAATAAAATTGATTAATTTCTAATAAAAAAAGCAGTATCAACTTGTTACAAAAATTGTTTTAACGAACAAAATAATTTTTTCCATAAACCTGAATTTATCTCAAAAAGAAAAAATCATATTTGATTCAATGAAATATAAAAATCATGTAAAACCTGTTGAAAATCTATTTAGAATCAGTTGGAATTTTACAAAAAAACTATGTGGATTTGTAAATCGATTTAATTATTAATTGAATTGCTAACGAAATATTCAGTAGTAAAAAAAAAAGATTTTACACAAAAAAGTTAAAAAATTATTTAAAAAAATTGAAAAATTAAGTAACATTAATTTTATAGGCTGAGAAACAATTTAAAGTTTTAAAAAAAATCTGAGTTATAAATAGATTTAAAAATGGTAATTAACAAAACAGCTGAAACAAATTCAACAAGAATTTTGAAAACACCAGCGACAAAGCTGAGAAAGTACTAGAAACTTTAAAAAGAAATAATTTTAAGTAAAATATTTGAAATTAAAAAGTATTTTCATAAAAACCAAACAATAGGAATTTATGAAAAGTCAAAAATGTATTCTATAAAATTTGGTTTACACAGTTACAAATAGAAAACAGTTGCTAATTAACAAAATTGTTAAAAAGAATTAAACAAAATTTTAGGAAAATCAAGTGACATTCATTATAAAAAATGAGAAACAATTATTTTTTTTCAATAAAAGCACTACATAATTTGCCAAAGAAAAAATATCTGTATTTTAAATACAGCCACATTTATTTTAAAATTAAGAATAAATTTGCTCAGAAACAGAATGAAAAGAATCAAAATTTTACAAAAATCTCTTTAAAAAAATAAAAGAAAAAAACAGAGAAAATGTCACTTATTTAAGTGATGAAAAACAATTGAAAATTTGTTTAAAACAACAGTTCAAAATTTTTCAAAACAAGAGAAATAAAGCTGGGAATATATTTTATTCAATGATTACGTTTATTGTGCGTGCTGAAAAACAATTGAATTGCTAATTAACAAAACAGTTTTAAAAAAATGAAAAAAGTGACAACCAAAAAGAATTTGCTCCAGAAAAATAATTTAAAATGTTATAAAGAAGTTGCTTTTTTAAATAAAGCAAGCGACGTTTTAAGATCTCAGAAACAACTCGAAATTTGGTTAAAAGCAGTAAGATATTTCCAAGAAAGAGATAATGACGCAAAAAATGAAAATTTTACAAAAAAAAATATCTTAAGTGTTGGAAATCAATTAAAAATTAGTTTGAAAATCATTTGAAAATTTTCCAAACCACGAAAAAGCAGTTGAAAAATAGTTTATCACATTATTAAATTTATTTTAAGTTCTGAAAAACAATTGAAATAGAATAATAATAAAAATTGACAAAAAATTGATGAACAATCTTTAGAAAACATTAGAAAGAAACAATTGAAACAAAATAAAATAAAACGGTTGCAATTTTACAAAAAAAAACCAAGAAAATTTACTAAAACGCTGAAAATTTACTCTACGATATTTGCCTAAAAAATAACAAAACAGTTAAACAGTAAAATAATGAAACATAAATTTATAAAAAAAACGTTGTATATTTATTTTAAAATCTAAAAAACAATTCGAACAATTTCCTTAAAAACAGTAGGAATTAGAAATAAAAGAAAAATAACAAAAAGTTGAAAATTTACAAAAATCTCTTAAAGAAAAAAAGGAAGGAAAAACAAGTGACAATTATTTTAAGTGTTGAAAACTTGTATTAAAAATCAATTTTATAGTATAAATTTTACTTATAATTAGAAAAATACGCAAAACCTTTCGCAATTCTAGAACAAATGAGTCTTATTAAGACTACAAAATAAATAAATTAATTATTAAAACAACTACTTCTCTGGCAAATACCTCGTCAGACATTTGAATAATACAAAAGTAATTTGCGTGTTACAAACAGCAAATCAAATTATTAGTTAATTTTCTACAACATAAAGGTCTTTAATACATTTGGTTGTAAACTTGATTGTTACATTATATAATTAAAAATGTGTTTAAAAAACGGTTGAAAATTTTTAAAATATAGAAAAAATCAGTCAGAAATAGTTTATTAACTGATGACATTTATTTTAAATGCTGAACGAAAATTGAAAATCAGTTAAAAATGTTTTTAAAACAAGAGAAATGCAATGCATTTTTACCAAATATGAAGAAATATTTGTTAAAAATTTTAAAAGTTGTTCTAAAAGAGTTTATTTAAAAGAAATTAATTTGTTTCAAAAAATTGTTAATATTAAACGAAGCACTTTTATTCAAAATAATTAGTTGACAAATTAAAAAACTAAGTTTGAAAAAAAATAGTAACAAACTGGTTACAAAAAATATAAATAATATTGATTCAATGAAATTTAAAAAAATCATGTAAAACCTGTTGAAAATTTATTTAGAAACAGCTGGAATTTTACAAAAAAATATGTGGATTTGTTAGTAAATCAGTTAATAATGCGATTTAATTATACCAAAAATATATTGAATTGCTAACAAATATATTTGTAAACTTTCTCTTTCTTTCTGTCTCTCTTTGAAAATAAGATAGTTTAGATGCCTAAAATGCTTTAAGTTGTAAAAATAATCGATTGATGATTTAAAACAAATCATTTCTGTTGGTATTTTTGAGTTAAGTTAAGAGAACTTAATATTATAATTTAAGTAGATATCTAACTTATAAAATATTAGTTGAGAATATTTTAAAAACAGTTTCATATTTGCCTAAAAAAATAGATAATTTCTTGAAAAATTATTAAAGTGATCAACAATAAAAACTGAAACCCTCCCAACTTTGTTGTTTTATTTCAATGTATTATGGAGTTCCATTATGTATGCGCCTCATCAATTCAATATACTTAAACATTAGGTAGATTAAAGAATATGCTTTATTGTTAATACTTTATTATCTGGTCTAAAATAGCACAAAGTAATGGAATCAAGCATCAATCACAATTTAAGCATTACTTATAATAATAGCCTTGAGTCAAAAATTTATAGAAGTTTTATAGAAAAAAACTATTTATTTATTTACTTATCTTCGGTTTTCTTTCTTAAATAATACACATTCAAACCAATTATGAAACTAAGAAAAGAAACAAATTTGATTTTTCTGAAAATATATTTTTATAAATTTTATAACAAAATATTAAAGCTTTTAACGTTCAACATAAAAATATGTAACTAAAATTACTGATGATAGTCAGTGTGGTAGACTGGAGCAGCAACAACAGCCTTCTTCACTTCTTGTGGGTGTGCAGCGTGCCCGGAATACGACACCTCAGCATTGAATCCATTATGATGATCGGCAGAGTAGGATACCTTGCGCACGGTACCATCGGGTTGGACAAGGGAGTATTCGCCCTTTACAACATCACCGTCGCGAGTTTCGTGTTGGGTCTTGCTGTCTCCAGTGTGATGGTCTTCAACTCCGTACTTAAAATCGTACTTAGGGTGATGGTCTGGGTATACCTCTTCGTGATGTGCGGAATGGTGTAGGGCAACTGGTGCAGCATGGGCTGCGATGGGTGCGGCATGGTAAGCGATTGGGTTGATGTGGTGGTCTTCGTGGTGTTGAACGCTAGCGTATGAGGAAGCGTGTTCAACTGGGATTGCAAAGGCGCAAGCCGCCAAAACTGTGATAGATAGAATCTAAAAAATAAAATATTAATTATATTCAAATCAACTATTTTGTCATATATTCTTAGTCACAATAACGTAAGATATTTAGTTACAAAGTCAAAGTGAAAATTAATGTGCATCTACCTATAGTTCCAATTTATACTTTTAAATCTTTATAATTTCCATTTTATGTATTAGGCTCAATCTAATTTTGGTTTGTCTAATTTAAATAATTTATAAACATTTAATTGTTGCACTGAACAAAACCCTTACTATATTTCTTTACAAACATTGTAGTAAAAAAACATAGTTTTATTCAGTGTTTATATTACAAATTGCCATATAGGTCGCAACCATCATCATGACTAAACATGTAATTGGTATTAATATAATATTTAACTTTTTAAATCAAGTTTTATATTCATTTTTAATTTAGATGCAATATTTTCCCAAGAAATTATTTGTTACTCTAATAAACTATTTTCATAAAACTTCTCTTGCGAGTTACACAATCTATACTGTCGTGTTGTATTAAGACGAAATATTTCATTTTGAGTATAGTGAAAATTTAAAACTTAATTGGGAAAAGAGATGTATATTAACAGAAGTAAATGGTAAAAATATAGGATAAAATGATATAGAGAAAATTGTTTTCTTCTAATCAGCGACTATAGGGGTTCAGCTTTATGTTTGTTACGTTCTATTTTTATAAAATAATTAAAATATAACTAAGAAAGGACCTACTTTACAAATTTACAGATCTTCAAATTTTTGTTTTGAGTTACGTGAAGATTAATTTAATTAAGTGAAACAATTAGTAATCCTTTTTATTAACTGGTTTGAAACAGTAAAGACAACTGTTTACTATTGGTTTCATTTAATTTACACATCTTCCTTGGAATTAACCAATTGGTTGCCTTATTTATAATTTACCCAAACGAAAATTGAAATATTTTTTTATTATTTTAAATGAAGATATTATTATTATTAATATTTTCAGTTTTATTACCTTGTTGAACATGTTGATGAGTGTATTGAGTAGGCGAGGTATACTGGCTTGTTTGGCGGCATCGGTCTCTTATATATGGTATAGGTGCGCCTAAATTGGTGGGATTTGAAAGGGACCGAAACTTTTGGCAAACGTTACTTAATATTCGTGATTAATTTGGCGTTTGTGTAAGGGCGTTAATGTGTTCAGTTATATAAATTCGGCGTGCCCAGTAAAATTGGGAAATTGTCAGATATTTTATAATTCGGCGATAAAAATATTATTAATTTGATCTCATTTATCATCGATAAAATTTGACAAAAAATGTAAGAGGAATGCGATGAATATTTTGCCAGAATATAATTTTACATTCACTTCCTACTAACATCAGTTAAGTTTATTCTTAAATCAATATAGGTATTAGGTATTAGGTATTATTTATTTTATCCAAGATGCTAACAAAAGTATTCCAATATTATACATAATAATTCTTTACAAAAATTTCGATCGCACTTGAAAAGGTTTGAATTCACAAAAAATGTGTTCTTCCATTCTCACCCTCTTTTCGTCTTGCAAAAGGTCTGCTCCATGAAGACTTTCTTGATGAATATTTATCACATGATTTGCCAAATATGTAATCCCAAAAAGGGATTATGATTTGACACTACGTATCATTATGTTTGACATATACACAAAATACTCAGGGTTATTAATTTTATTGTATTGTATTGTTATAATAATAATGATACATTTGTCCCTTACAATGTTCAAGATAATCTACCATAGAATTCTTGATGTATAAAGCAGGAATAATAGAAGATGAATGAGAGATTTTTACAGAACGTTCTGTTTTAAGTCAGAGAAATCAGAAGAAGATGAATCTATTATAACGCTTTGTTTTTAATGACTAGGAGAGTTATTTATAATGTCTAGAGCACATGAATCAAAACAAGATCTTTCAATTATATTTTAATTTTTATTTATTTTATTTGTATGGATGTTAATTTCATTACAGGACTAATAAATATTGGTATGATAATACAGCCTAAATAAATTTTTCGATCTCGTAATGTTTAATACGTGGACTCGTAAAATTTAATTCAGATAATTAATTATTACAATCAATAAGTCCTTTATAATATTCACGGTTTGATTTGAGTTGTGCGAACTATTGAATTAAAACATAAATTTATAAAAAAAACGTTGTATATTTATTTTAAAATCTAAAAAACAATTCGAACAATTTCCTTAAAAACAGTAGGAATTAGAAATAAAAGAAAAATAACAAAAAGTTGAAAATTTACAAAAATCTCTTAAAGAAAAAAAGGAAGGAAAAACAAGTGACAATTATTTTAAGTGTTGAAAACTTGTATTAAAAATCAATTTTATAGTATAAATTTTACTTATAATTAGAAAAATACGCAAAACCTTTCGCAATTCTAGAACAAATGAGTCTTATTAAGACTACAAAATAAATAAATTAATTATTAAAACAACTACTTCTCTGGCAAATACCTCGTCAGACATTTGAATAATACAAAAGTAATTTGCGTGTTACAAACAGCAAATCAAATTATTAGTTAATTTTCTACAACATAAAGGTCTTTAATACATTTGGTTGTAAACTTGATTGTTACATTATATAATTAAAAATGTGTTTAAAAAACGGTTGAAAATTTTTAAAATATAGAAAAAATCAGTCAGAAATAGTTTATTAACTGATGACATTTATTTTAAATGCTGAACGAAAATTGAAAATCAGTTAAAAATGTTTTTAAAACAAGAGAAATGCAATGCATTTTTACCAAATATGAAGAAATATTTGTTAAAAATTTTAAAAGTTGTTCTAAAAGAGTTTATTTAAAAGAAATTAATTTGTTTCAAAAAATTGTTAATATTAAACGAAGCACTTTTATTCAAAATAATTAGTTGACAAATTAAAAAACTAAGTTTGAAAAAAAATAGTAACAAACTGGTTACAAAAAATATAAATAATATTGATTCAATGAAATTTAAAAAAATCATGTAAAACCTGTTGAAAATTTATTTAGAAACAGCTGGAATTTTACAAAAAAATATGTGGATTTGTTAGTAAATCAGTTAATAATGCGATTTAATTATACCAAAAATATATTGAATTGCTAACAAATATATTTGTAAACTTTCTCTTTCTTTCTGTCTCTCTTTGAAAATAAGATAGTTTAGATGCCTAAAATGCTTTAAGTTGTAAAAATAATCGATTGATGATTTAAAACAAATCATTTCTGTTGGTATTTTTGAGTTAAGTTAAGAGAACTTAATATTATAATTTAAGTAGATATCTAACTTATAAAATATTAGTTGAGAATATTTTAAAAACAGTTTCATATTTGCCTAAAAAAATAGATAATTTCTTGAAAAATTATTAAAGTGATCAACAATAAAAACTGAAACCCTCCCAACTTTGTTGTTTTATTTCAATGTATTATGGAGTTCCATTATGTATGCGCCTCATCAATTCAATATACTTAAACATTAGGTAGATTAAAGAATATGCTTTATTGTTAATACTTTATTATCTGGTCTAAAATAGCACAAAGTAATGGAATCAAGCATCAATCACAATTTAAGCATTACTTATAATAATAGCCTTGAGTCAAAAATTTATAGAAGTTTTATAGAAAAAAACTATTTATTTATTTACTTATCTTCGGTTTTCTTTCTTAAATAATACACATTCAAACCAATTATGAAACTAAGAAAAGAAACAAATTTGATTTTTCTGAAAATATATTTTTATAAATTTTATAACAAAATATTAAAGCTTTTAACGTTCAACATAAAAATATGTAACTAAAATTACTGATGATAGTCAGTGTGGTAGACTGGAGCAGCAACAACAGCCTTCTTCACTTCTTGTGGGTGTGCAGCGTGCCCGGAATACGACACCTCAGCATTGAATCCATTATGATGATCGGCAGAGTAGGATACCTTGCGCACGGTACCATCGGGTTGGACAAGGGAGTATTCGCCCTTTACAACATCACCGTCGCGAGTTTCGTGTTGGGTCTTGCTGTCTCCAGTGTGATGGTCTTCAACTCCGTACTTAAAATCGTACTTAGGGTGATGGTCTGGGTATACCTCTTCGTGATGTGCGGAATGGTGTAGGGCAACTGGTGCAGCATGGGCTGCGATGGGTGCGGCATGGTAAGCGATTGGGTTGATGTGGTGGTCTTCGTGGTGTTGAACGCTAGCGTATGAGGAAGCGTGTTCAACTGGGATTGCAAAGGCGCAAGCCGCCAAAACTGTGATAGATAGAATCTAAAAAATAAAATATTAATTATATTCAAATCAACTATTTTGTCATATATTCTTAGTCACAATAACGTAAGATATTTAGTTACAAAGTCAAAGTGAAAATTAATGTGCATCTACCTATAGTTCCAATTTATACTTTTAAATCTTTATAATTTCCATTTTATGTATTAGGCTCAATCTAATTTTGGTTTGTCTAATTTAAATAATTTATAAACATTTAATTGTTGCACTGAACAAAACCCTTACTATATTTCTTTACAAACATTGTAGTAAAAAAACATAGTTTTATTCAGTGTTTATATTACAAATTGCCATATAGGTCGCAACCATCATCATGACTAAACATGTAATTGGTATTAATATAATATTTAACTTTTTAAATCAAGTTTTATATTCATTTTTAATTTAGATGCAATATTTTCCCAAGAAATTATTTGTTACTCTAATAAACTATTTTCATAAAACTTCTCTTGCGAGTTACACAATCTATACTGTCGTGTTGTATTAAGACGAAATATTTCATTTTGAGTATAGTGAAAATTTAAAACTTAATTGGGAAAAGAGATGTATATTAACAGAAGTAAATGGTAAAAATATAGGATAAAATGATATAGAGAAAATTGTTTTCTTCTAATCAGCGACTATAGGGGTTCAGCTTTATGTTTGTTACGTTCTATTTTTATAAAATAATTAAAATATAACTAAGAAAGGACCTACTTTACAAATTTACAGATCTTCAAATTTTTGTTTTGAGTTACGTGAAGATTAATTTAATTAAGTGAAACAATTAGTAATCCTTTTTATTAACTGGTTTGAAACAGTAAAGACAACTGTTTACTATTGGTTTCATTTAATTTACACATCTTCCTTGGAATTAACCAATTGGTTGCCTTATTTATAATTTACCCAAACGAAAATTGAAATATTTTTTTATTATTTTAAATGAAGATATTATTATTATTAATATTTTCAGTTTTATTACCTTGTTGAACATGTTGATGAGTGTATTGAGTAGGCGAGGTATACTGGCTTGTTTGGCGGCATCGGTCTCTTATATATGGTATAGGTGCGCCTAAATTGGTGGGATTTGAAAGGGACCGAAACTTTTGGCAAACGTTACTTAATATTCGTGATTAATTTGGCGTTTGTGTAAGGGCGTTAATGTGTTCAGTTATATAAATTCGGCGTGCCCAGTAAAATTGGGAAATTGTCAGATATTTTATAATTCGGCGATAAAAATATTATTAATTTGATCTCATTTATCATCGATAAAATTTGACAAAAAATGTAAGAGGAATGCGATGAATATTTTGCCAGAATATAATTTTACATTCACTTCCTACTAACATCAGTTAAGTTTATTCTTAAATCAATATAGGTATTAGGTATTAGGTATTATTTATTTTATCCAAGATGCTAACAAAAGTATTCCAATATTATACATAATAATTCTTTACAAAAATTTCGATCGCACTTGAAAAGGTTTGAATTCACAAAAAATGTGTTCTTCCATTCTCACCCTCTTTTCGTCTTGCAAAAGGTCTGCTCCATGAAGACTTTCTTGATGAATATTTATCACATGATTTGCCAAATATGTAATCCCAAAAAGGGATTATGATTTGACACTACGTATCATTATGTTTGACATATACACAAAATACTCAGGGTTATTAATTTTATTGTATTGTATTGTTATAATAATAATGATACATTTGTCCCTTACAATGTTCAAGATAATCTACCATAGAATTCTTGATGTATAAAGCAGGAATAATAGAAGATGAATGAGAGATTTTTACAGAACGTTCTGTTTTAAGTCAGAGAAATCAGAAGAAGATGAATCTATTATAACGCTTTGTTTTTAATGACTAGGAGAGTTATTTATAATGTCTAGAGCACATGAATCAAAACAAGATCTTTCAATTATATTTTAATTTTTATTTATTTTATTTGTATGGATGTTAATTTCATTACAGGACTAATAAATATTGGTATGATAATACAGCCTAAATAAATTTTTCGATCTCGTAATGTTTAAAACGTGGACTCGTAAAATTTAATTCAGATAATTAATTATTACAATCAATAAGTCCTTTATAATATTCACGGTTTGATTTGAGTTGTGCGAACTATTGAATTAAAACACTTTGTTGTTTCCTTCCTTCACTTTTATAAAATAAAATAAAATAAGATGTTTAACCCATCAAGAGTATTTTGTGTTTGATAATCCAATCATTAGAAATAATACAATTTACGCTTTGGTTTGTACCACTGTTTATTTATATAAACTGATTAGTTTCGACATTTACGTCATTATCAAAGAAAAATTACATAAATTAATGATTTAGAATGTAACATATATACAATAAAAATTTTCATAATTGAATAGTTTCAAATTTCATCGTTATCATGTACGATAAATTTCACAGTTTTTATTGCCTTCTTTATTTCTAAGCTCTCCTTCAGGGTTAAATACCGTTAAATACTCACCAGGATTATTAATATCTAGTTAAACATCAATAAAATCTTGATTTGTATTAATTTACTTAAACATTTTAAGGTGGTCAGCAAACACAAGCCGTTTACACGCTATTAAGAAAGATTAAAAATTAAATTGGTCACTTGAGTGATCCTTGTGGTACACCAAATGTGACAGTTGTATCTCGTGAAGTAATCTTACTAATGCGAACAACGTGAGTTCGACTGGTAAGAAAATTATAATAGAAAATTAGTTTATGAATGATTTTATAATCGACTATAGAATTTTGCTTGATTACTTGAATATCATTCTATTGTTAATGTAAGAAGCTTCTACTTCGTTATACATGTTTGAATAATTAATAAAACACTTTAACTTTGTTTGTATAACACTATGTTTTTTATTATGTTGACTAGTTTTGGCAATGATTATTATTCTCTAATGACATAATATTTTTAAGAATAATAAAATGACAAACACGTATTTTTTACTTAGTTAGTTAGGCAGATTAGCAAAATATACGTGGTTGACATTGTATTATACACAATTGTTTTAAGGTGGAAAGTAGTTGTGCACTAATATTTATATAATACGTTTGCGTACGTTTAGGTGGGATAAATTATATCTGCAGCGATAACAATGTGGAGATTAAATATATTTCTGTTATCAGTAAGAAATCGCGTGGTTTTGTTAAATGTATACAGTGGAAAATAGTCATTTATTGTCTTGAAGCAACAACCACATTGATTTTGATTGTGACTGTTTTATAATCGATCTTAATTATCAGATATCGGAATATTAAGATGTAAAAATATGTAAAATATTAAAATATAATTTAATAAGTATGATAAATATAATTTAAATAAGGTGTATGCATAATAGTTATTTAAGGTACAAGTGTAAAAAGTGATGCTTTATTGCACGAACTGGCGTTTAAAAACACGAGCGAGGAACGAGCGAGTTTTTTTAAAGCCAGGAGTGCAATAAAGAAACTATTTACACGTGTGCCTTACAAAATTTTATCTTCGATCGCAAAGGATTTCAAAGAATATATTCTTATGAGTAATATTTTAATGTCATTTCAATAATTCAATTAATGAAAACATATTTTACCCGCAGTGCACTAATGAAAGCGTTACTTAGCAACCAGTAAACAAGTTGCACAAATGTCGGCCGCCATTATTATTTATGGAAAAAATGTTCGCTTCATTGTAATCGCTTCGACTTGCATTAAATGAAATCTTCAGAGTTCTTAAATCTGCCATTTGATTTGTATTATATATTTTATTTATAGTTTATTAGTTATTTGTATCAATTAATAAAAAATTATGTTTGTCGTCGAAATATATTCATCTGTCAAATTTGACAATTCTGTGCAATAAAAACAGTTTGACATTACCGTGCAATAAAAACGTAAAAAAGCACTAGTGCTTTAAAAAGCCACTTTTACAATGAAAAATGATGCAAAAAGCGTCTACTTTCTGTACGATCGTAGATAAAAGAATTATAAAACCATTTACAAATGAAATATTTATTTAAATATAGCTCAAAATGTGCGCCGAAAAGGCAAGAGCAGAGTGGCGCAGTGGAAGCGTGCTGGGCCCATAACCCAGAGGTCCGTGGATCGAAACCACGCTCTGCTAATTTCATTTTTGTGTGTATATAACATTCCAATGTATTTTTATATCTGGAAAGGCACAAAATAAGTTAAGTAGTTATTAAATAATGGCCTGTAATTTTATATACAGACACACTTCTGATAATAATTTAATCATACTTTGAAATGTACAGATTAATTTCTATTAACCTACAGAATTTTTATTTAATTGTGAAATTTATTAGGAATATAAATATTACTCCAGCAGCTTTATTTTCAGAATCTTGACAATAATCGATTGTAGTTATTAATGCATTAAACATGCATAACATAGATTTTAACATATCTATGTATAGTGCTACACCTGACATAGAAAAAAAAACACGACTAATAGATCATTTATAAAGCATACAAAGGAACTTACTCAAACAGAAATCTAGATTGAATTATTTTCCCCTGTCAATAAAAGCCATTAATCGGTTTCGATCTAGTTTTGATCTCATCAGCGTTGCACAGTTGAAGACAGAGTGTTTTACTTTGGAGATTTAAACACTTCAGTTATCAATAATGAAGATAATATATAATATATAATATATTATCTAAAGGATTCTGTTTTTTGCCAGGCACATAAACCTGTAGACTAAATATGTATATCAAAAACTTGGTAAACTATTATACATGAGAGAATGAGAGAGAAAGATTAAAATCTACAAATCCCCTCTAATCATTAATACTAAATTAGAACTCGAAAAAGTTATCTCTAATAATAATACTAATAATAATAATCGATACTTGTTCTGCTATTCTCTTGATGAAATCAAATTTCATTTTCAAATTGGGAGAAGTAAAACTCTTGTTATGTTCCATTTCTTTATTTTCAGGTAACTGACACGTGTTTCGTTCCTTACCTATCATTATCAAAGTGAAAAACTTTCTAAAAACACGTGTCAGTTACCTGAAAATAAAGAAATGGAACATAGCAAGAGTTTACTTCTCCCAATATGACTTGAGTCACATTAAGGAAATCAATGTAGAGTTATACGCAAACCTATAAGAGGGATTCGGTTGAGTTTACACACAACTGATATTCCATCCAAACCTACAAAACTGAAAGATCAATTAGTCAGTATAATTTTATGATGAACACATTGCCTGTAGTTTTCGTCGCTCCTCCATATTTAACAAACCCACTCTTCTAATCATATGAGATATTCTCTCAAATTTACGTATTCCATAAATCTAAGGAAGGAATTTTGTACCCCCTGTATGCGTTTATTAGTATGGTTATCGAGTTTAACATAAAATGAAATTTGACAATACTAGTGCATCGCACAACATGATTTTTGTAGCAATTGAGCAATTTCGGTGATAGTATAATTTTTCAGATTAGAATAAGCCATCGATATAGATTTATTTAATTGCAAATTATTCCGGAATGAGTTTTCCAATATTATACCAAGACTTCTTGCATAACTGCTAACGGGAATATTGGCTTCATCTAAATTAATTTTAACTTCGGGCTTTATGTCATCACACACCATACTCAGACCAAATAATAATAATTAAGATTTGTTAGGATTCAATTTTAGATCCAGTGAGTTAGAAATTGTGAACACTTTATTAATTTCTGGATTGATTCGATTAAGAGCATCTTGATATAAGTTCAGCGGAAATGAAAAATATAATACATATGGCTATTACAATTTTCTAGTTCATCAGGAATTAATGACGTCTACAACGAGAATAGAAGTGGACCGAGGATTGAACCTTGCAGAACCCGTTGCTTAATATCAAGTAAGCTTGAGACATTTAAATCAATATTGACACATTGCTTACTAAACCCAAACATTCAAAATAAGAGTTTGATGATTTTCAGTATTAAAAGCTTTTGAATAGTTTAAAAGATCCCCCTGCTCAGTAACGGTTAAAATGTCATCGGTAACACTAAGCAAAGCTGTCTCACAGGTGTAGCCACTTCTAAATCCTGATTATTGTTCCGAAAGTATAATTTTAATGAATAAAATCATAGTTGCATATTTAAGATTTTCTCTAGCAATTTTGAAATAGTAGACAGAATACTAATTGGACAGGGATATGCAAGTTCTTGAGGGTTATTGTTTTTAGGTATCGGAGTTACAACAGCCACTTTCCATTGATCCGGATAAAATGACTGCAAATTCCAACTGTTTATTATGTTCTTTATAACGGGAAGGATTTTTGGACAACAAATACGTAGCATAGTAATATTAATACCATAATACCTATATTTGTGGAATTCATTTTATTGAAAATATCAACAATATTATTTTTATCTACAAGTTGAAATTTAAAAGTAGCAAGTTTTGACAACTGATTCAGTACAGCATGTGTCTTGTTGGGATCATAAGAGGGGATACTATGAATCAGATGTTTGTTAATAAATTCAACATTTCTTAGCTGATCGGGAATTATGATCGGTGAGTTTTTAATATTTAGATGTTGACATTGTTTTCATAAGTGTGTTTTTAAATTTTCGGTGATTATAGACGCAAATTTGTCAAATAAATTTAGCAAATAAGAGTTATCTTCTCATGAGTCTTCTTATTAGTATCGTAGGTTAGATAAATATTATGGAAAAGAATATTATTTCATTCACACTGTAAGTTAGCTATATCAATAATAATTTATTACCTGTTGCATCTATAAGTGCGTCTGTGGCAAAACAAGAACTCCTGTCATATAGATTTTCTTTACGTCTCATCTGAGGTCAAATCTTTCATTTAAGATAAACAAATCACTCGCTGCAGGTGTTGAAGTGAATGAGATATTCTTCGTAGAGTGCATAAACTAGCTTTCTACATTAGAGATAATTTATGGTATATTACGTAACAAGCGGTGGGAATGTCCACTGAAGTTAATGAATAAACAACCATGCTCTACGCTGAATTTAGAGCTATCGACAGGTCGTATATCGAAAATGATGTTTCTATTCATCTAGCCAATGATCATTAACCTCGGTATGCTTAATAATTAGTTTCTTAAACTATTTGCCCTGACGATCTTGATGATTAAAAAGTTCTAAAAATCATTAGGCTAGATCTGTTCTTTGGAATATAGCGAATGCAACTATGCACCTAGATTCTCTTCCATCTGCGTAGAAACTCGCTGTGATCAGTGTCTTTAAGGTCGAAAGATCTTCAGCTGTGATCCAAAACTATCATCCAATTCGTACAATTAGAGTGTTATTGTCTTTTTGTATACTATGCTCAATCAATCAATATGGCTATCGTTTCTTTCGAAACGGTATCATCAAGGTCCATTATTTTGATCGCTAGCCTCTCTGTAATAATCGTTTTCCAATGACTGGGTTACCTGTTATCGGTCTCCCTGGCTCAGAGAATCTGGTCCCAAGCATACCTAGAGTTTCTCCCAGCTTGCTAACCATCTTGACGTAGCTTCTAGGTTGTTCCGGTTTTTCCAACTCGACCCTGATTTTGACACTGTTGTATCCTGTCTTCATACTTTTTCTATGCTTAGATATTTATTTCCAGTGCCAGGTGCTCATTATCAATAATAACTCTTCATGAAACCAAAAAAAAGCAAACATCGAGGTCTAGCATTCTTGGCTTTCCTGGCCTTCTGTTTTATAAGAAGTGCGTGTAGCAAAATTCTTTATTTAATGTAGGCCACGCTTTCCATCGCGTAACTATCGGCTAGCTTTCGACTCGGAATGCACAATTCCACTCGCGATTTAAAAATAAAACCAGGAAGGAAGGTGTTTGTTTGGCACGTTTCCGGCTGGGCTGTATATTTGAAACCTCCGTGAAATTGTAGTAAAATGACGCTTAAACTAATGCTTAAAGTGTTTGAGTAGGTGTTACCGGCTCTCGCCGGAACTGCCTGGAAGCGTTGTTCAGGGAGAGACTTATCTTCGCTCTCGAGGATTTTCTTGCTGCCTTCGTTGTTGTCCCTCTAGCCAGGACGTCCGACATGACGTCCTTAAATCTGTCTACTATTCTGACCAACAAGTCGAAGTCCAAATTAGATTTCTTAGTCTGGTTGGTCCCCATTCTACCAAGTGTCAGCGTCCGTCTAAACACACCCTATTACAGAACTTTTTATCTGCCTCCAATAGCTCGCTGCCGATTTTCATCTCTTTGGGCCCTTGGCATGCGACCAGAAAGTATGCAGCTTGTGACGCTTGGTTTCCGGGGTCGACACCACTGAGTCCGCGGAGGTGCAATTAGTCTTGATCACTTGATCTGGGTCGGCGCCACACTCCTCAAATTGTTTCCTACCCCCATTACTGTCTGGTTGTCTCCGCGCAGCTCTCGACTCCTCCAAAAAACCTACCGGGGTGAAACAGGCTCGGCTGTGGCCTTTTTCTACCCTGATATATTAGTACGCCTTCTCCTTCCATTCCTTCTCGGTGACAGAAGCTCTATTTCTACAATGTACATCTGAGTAGTTGTAGATTAATATTGTCATTCCTCTCAGAAAGACAACAGAGTGTATTATCTGGATGATTGGATGATTATTCGTGTGGCAGCGCGAGTTCGCGAGTAGGACGTCACGCCAACAGAGGGCCACGACTGGCAACAGCGGCCGTCGCGCGCGCGAATAATATGCAGAGGAAGTCCTAATGATGAAGCCGACGGAACGGTCACAGGCAGTAGTCAAAAAGGCTGGCATGCAGCTCAACCGGCAGACTTGGAATTACCTTCGCTGAGTTTTCTTAACTGGTAATAGAATCAGCAGGCTCACCATAGTTTGCCCGATCGGATCCACCGCACGGTCTCGGCGGGCTCACCATAGCTCGCCCGGTGGAGGTCTCTTCATAGTCCTGCGATCACCAGTCGGACCTCCAATGGTCGAGGAAGTCCCGCCGACTGCGGAGGACCAGCGCCTGCCGCCCGCTACGCCACGATACCGTCAGCGTTATAACCACTAGCCTCTAAGCCCGAGAAGCAAGACGGCCACCCATCCACGACGTTACGAAGTGCACCAGAGCTACCGGCACCCACACACAGAATTTGTACATATGTAAATAGCCAATAAACCGACTTAAAACCCCTTTTGTGTTTGATCCGCAACCGCACGCCCCACAATCCGATTCCTTACCAACTACACACGGTGTCTTACAGGATTCAATCTTAGGGCCTCTACTATTTTTAGTGTATGTCAATGATCTACCACATTTAACTCTTAACGCAAATATCATCTTATATACCGATGATACTGTCGCGAACAAAGGATATTTGCCCAGCGGAATTCAAGAACCTCGATAATTGTTAATAAGGTGTTTTTAAGCTGATTAGGGAAATCGAGGAAGATCCGTGGGACCGCCGGGACGGGGCAGTCGAGATTTAGCTGGTAATCAAAGAGGATATCCCAACAGCTAGCTAGTTAAGTATAGTAATAAATAGTTCAGTTGAAAGTTTGGTTTCTTCTTGTTTTTCGTCAAGTAAGTAACCTTCCATTCCTATTAATAATTAGTCAGTAACCCTACCTTTTGCCTTTGAACTCGAAGTCGCGACGACCACCACGCAATAATACTACGATTGTGAATCAGTCCAAAGAACCAGAGATAGATATTAAATTACATACGACAACACAACAAATAACATCAAGCTGGTTTCTAAACAATTGGCCTGAATTAACAAATCTACGATCCTCACTCTTTTTCTTTGCAGTGGTACAAATGAAACTAAGTCAATAAAATTTGTATGCGTGCATATCGATTATCTAGCTAGCAAACTTATTTCCAATACGAAAACCACACTATTGGCATATTTTGCTCTCAGACGCCGTATATTTTGGTTACAACGCAGAGATATCCGTATAATGTCTGCGAGCTATACTCAGGATTGTCGTCAGGCATTATTATACATGAAAATTTTAACGATGCCTTGTTTGTACGTATTGGAGTGCCTTACATATATTAAAAAGCACATGATGCTTTATCAGTCTAGCCCAAATATTCACAATTATAACACGATATCAATCAAATATTTATCCGAAGACAGCCATCAAAACTAAATGGTATGCCTTATTCATTAAGCGTATGAAATAATTATTAAGTATACACGCCTCTTACAGTTGAAAAAAATCGATCTGGTTCCCAGTTCTTCGTTCATACTAGCTACCTATGGATTGGCCTTTTCACATTGCGTTGTGATGTGACTAAACTAATTCTCAGTATCTCCTGCTCTGCTCTTGACTCGGCCGTCACCTCCTTTTTCTAGCTTAGAGTTCCCAGCATTCCGCTAGTAAGCAGCTCATCTACTTGCTCGGCTGCTTGTTTAGATGTTGTCCTAGCCTTCCGGCGAACTCCTTGATTTCTACACTATTGTTTTTCGTTATCGCTAGATCCTGTTTGGTAATGTCGTTATCAAAGTCGGTGTATATCTCAGAAACCAGGTGTAAGGTCTTCCTGACTGACTTCGATGTCTTCTGCTTCTTCTTGTCGGTAGCTGATTTTAAGATTTACCTTAAGGTAGAGTATCCTGACTTTCGTTGCAACTGGCACTAGCTTTGTGCTTAGCTCCAACGTAGGTACAGACTAAATCGTCAGTAGGTCGCAGACAGTTTTCTCATCGGTAGCGGAGCATAAAGACTCGTCAACGTCCTGCGAGTTGCCACCTTCCTTCCTTCCTTCGTCTTGTGTAAGTTTGTTTCTGTTCCCACGTAAATTTTGGAATAGAGGTCGACCACAGGGGGTGCGCCAGGTGCACCAGATTACGAGGCTTTAGATTGAGGTGCTTTATTCTAGTGGATCCTTCTCCACTTTGATGCAGTTAGTTAAGTTAAGATCTCCTACTCCTGTAACTGCTCGTGAGACATTTTTTTTCTTCTCATGAGGTAGTGCCGCTTAGCGTCCCTGCACTGTGGTCTCCGTGCTCCTTTTGTACGCCTCTCTATGTTTTACTCCCTGTTTACTCCGGTGTCTTCTATGAAGTCCAGGAGCTTTTCCAGGGGATGTTCGTTAGCTGTTCTACAGGAAGCATAGGCTTCCCGAATTTCTCCATGCGTTCTCCTTTGTACGCTTCACAAGTACACAGTAGGTGTTGGGGAGTTTCCTCTTCATCCAAACATCTAGGAAGAATCTCGTATGCCTCATTCCGTATTCGTTATACCATGCCTTTTTGTGCTCCTTCGCTAGTTTGCGTAGGATTATTTCCTTTCTGGTTTCATGGGGTATACCAAAAGTGGGTTCAGGACCTACGAATTCACCTGTTCCCCTTGTTTGGCTAGCAAGTCAGCCCCCAAGTTGTGTTTTTCTTTAAGACGCCAGTTCCGGTATTACAGAACCATATTCATACCTGGTGTCGTTTTCCTTTATTCAGACCTTAAGCCATGATACTAGAACTGGGCCCAGAGTAGGATAAAGAATAGATTTTTGGCCCCTTACTTCTCGAAACATAATAGATTCCGTCTTCCCTAGTAAGACTAAGAGAGGCCGAAGAATTTGTCCAAGGTCATAGATTGAGTAGATAGGGACTCTATTGAAGAAGGATCCACACTCTAGGCAGTGATGGGTTCCAGAATGTCTTAGTAGTAGTATACCAATCCGAATATTTTTGGTGATAGGATTCTGAGCCCCCACACTTCCTCAAGGTGCATTCCTTCGTTCTTTTACGCCGATATCACTACACTTTAATAGCTGTTGAGGGCGATAAAATACATTGCTTAAGGGTTTGCATTTTTCAGCAGAGATGTTTGACAAGATATTCCATACCAAAGTAAACAGTTATTTTTTAAGATATTTGCAGTTTTTCCTTAGTTTTGCTGTGTATCTAGCCTTGTATAATATCTATACATTCAATATACGATACCAAAACTAGATTCAGAAGTAATCATATAACCGAGGACAAGAGGAATGGGCGACTCATCGAAAATAATGATGACTCGCGTGCCAAAATGCACGGAAATACCTTTATCAGCATTAACTACCAAGCACCACTTATCGGCTAACTCTTCGGAAGAGTTTAGGTTCTTTACGTGAAATGTTGCTGCGCTTCTCTACAGAACTCATCGGAAGTAATGATGACTCGCGTGCCAAAATGCATGGAAATACCCTGTTTAACATTATCTATCGATCAATGGTGCTTGATAGATAATGTTAAAAAGGGTATTTTCATGTATTTTGGCACGCGAGTCACATTTACTTTCGATACGTTGCCCATTCCTCAAGGACAAGCACGGTATAGTCTTCGGATGGCTTGTAAACTGATCCAAAACCATCAATTACGCGACTAGATCAAAATTTTGCGGTTTAAGCTGTAAACTTTGATTACAGTTTCTACAATCAATGCAGCACCTGTATTGAGTTACTGAAGATCATTTTAGATAGCCAAACACTAGCATCGTTTCAGATATCTTATATACGAAATAGTTAAATTCATAATAAGAACGAGATGCTAAATATATTAGAGTGGAAGAACATTCTTCAAGAGTGAACTCCGGCTTTTACCTTGTTGTTGAAATTATTTATATAGTTTTGTTTACTGTTTTATGGATACTGAATTATAGTATAAGTGCCAATAAAAAAAACACCAGAATGGAGTTACTGCAGATTATCTCAGCCAAACCTCAGCGTCAAAAAAGTTGCTGGCTTGTTTTGAACGGGCCTTTATACAAAAAGTTCAAATTCACTATGAGGCTTAGAGTTGTTAAAGTATGATAGAAATACTGCAATAAAGTTCAACAGGAAATCATATTTTGTTCTCCTCTCTGAAATAAAAATATGATATCACTGCTAACAGCGAACATCGAAGACCTCGAAGTACTCTAATTGAATCACCGTAGTTCTCTTAGGAATTTGTATAATTTTTTTAACAATTTTTCACTTACTTGAAAGAACCCATGATAAAGGTCTTGTTAGCCAAAGGAAGATCAAAAAAGAGAGGTTTCAACCAATAGAATTTCCACACTATCATGTGTGATATTATGTTCTGCATGTGGAATGTTCTCCAGATGAACTGTGGCCCCTAAAAGGGTTATAAACTAGAGCCCTATTGATGGTTGCAAGCATTTTTTCCATACAGTATTATATAATTGTTTTTGATACCAACGCAGTTGCGTTTCAATAGTGAAATTAATTTTTCCCATCTAATTAGCTTCCTACTAAGTAGTACTAACTAGTGAATTATATTTTGTTATCGAATTATTGTAATAAAATAGCATACATAATTTTA
The DNA here is from genome assembly GCA_963969525.1 of Ontholestes murinus. Lineage (NCBI taxonomy): Eukaryota > Metazoa > Arthropoda > Insecta > Coleoptera > Staphylinidae > Ontholestes > Ontholestes murinus. The sequence goes on along the minus strand of OZ018393.1, from coordinate 56,872,343 downwards.
AAGAAAAATATTTATTACTTCAAGTTCCATTAACGAATCTCAAACCGAGATACATTTTTCAACTAACTATTTTTTTTTTTAAATATGAAGTTATATCATTATAATATCTTTCAATACTCTAATAATATTCATAGGTACTATAGTAAATGATGGTGATGTTTCTACAAATCTAAAAAGCGGATGAACAGATATGAACGTAGCGTGGCGATGTCTGACAAAAAATTTCTGGCTTAATGCTTCTGACCCGAGTAAGAAACGTCAGCCTTGAATCCGTTGTGGTGGTCAGCGGAGTACTCGACCTTCCTGACAGTACCGTCTGGTTGGGAGACGGTGTAGGATCCCTTCACGACATCTCCATCACGAGTCTCATGCTGGTCCTTCTTGTCACCAGTATGATGATCGGTTACTCCGTACTTGAAGTCGTATTTGGGGTGGTGGTGGGAGTCCTCGTGTTTGTGATCGTCTTTGTCGTCGTGATGGTGATCTTCGTGATGATCATGAGAGTCTACAATGACTTTGTGCACGGGGCTGTCGTGGTGTTTAACGCTCACGTAGGACTTGGCGTGTTCGGTTGGAATGGCCGATACGTAGAGGGCGAGGATGGAAAAGATCAAAATCTACAATAGTAAAAGTTAAAAATTAATTAAACCTGGACTTAAATTTGAAGTTATCTATCAGAAGATTTGATTTAATTAGATTGTTAAGAGAAATGTTTGGTTTTGTTTTACTCATTTAAACCAAGTTTTTCTTTTCGTGGTGAAATATTTTTGTGTTAATTAGAAGGTTAATTAAATACTTTTTTTTGTTTCGTTTCACTAAAATAGTAAAACAAAACCTTTAAGTTTAATTAACCTTCGAATAAAGTTTTTCTGGTATAATTATAAAAGATAATTGTGAAAATGTTGCTTTAATAAATATTCCAAAGAAGGAGAAACGATGATTTTGTTTTTGTATCTCCTTCTTCATCATATTCAAGATGTACTACAAAGTAATACAGATCTATACAATCAAATATTCTGAAGAATAGAAAAAAAACTCTACCTAAAACTTTATTTAACTTAATTTACCCAAAAATTTACTTGGTTAAGAAAGAGTAAGCATTAAAAAATGTATTTTTTAATGCTTACAAGATTTGAACTGATTGACGAGGATAGATATAGAGCTAAAGATTTTATAACCATAAAATGTTCTAATAAGATTTAGTAAAATTTTTAAAAGCTTTATTAATCCAAAACATAAATATTTAATTACATTTATATTTTTTAAGTTCTATTGATTATCATTACTTTAAAGGACAAATCATTTTGATATATTAAAGTATTATGATAAATTTCTCTGAACTGATATACTAATGATACTTATGAGAAATTGCCTAGGTTAACATTTTTAATTACGATAAATTTTACATACCTTAGTGAACATGATGGTATCGTATCGTTACACTTCTTCCACGTTTGAAGAACTGGATGTTTTGATGCCGTGATTGTGGCCACTATCAATATTTATAGTAAAATTCGACATCCTGTAATTCCTGTTTTGAATGCGATTCGTTGCTGTAAAAAAAAGTGTTACTTAAATTTTGGAAAGTTCGTCGCCTGGGCACCGCTAATTAGAACGATCCCAGGTGTACTAATGGCCGTTTATTAAATTATTAAACCGTCTCATTTCCTTGTTTCGACGCAGTGCTACCATCCGACTAGAGAGAGTTGACAAAACCGAAACCGATAATTTCGCCGCGCTGAGAACTGTAATTAGCGATTGATTTCTGCAATTTTAATGGTTTTCATTTCATATCTTAATACCGTAATCTAATTCGGTGATTGCTATATGTTATAGAAGTGTTGATCGTTAACCTCCCCCGGGGAAGGGTATTCAGGTATGTGAGTATGTAATCTGGGACAGTAAGTTGAGTAAAAAATTTGGTGCTTATGGTGATGATTGCAAAATTAAAATGTGTAATTAATTATGGCAATACATAAAATTGTATTTTTATAACCAACGTTTAATTTTAATTAAAAAACAAAGCGATTAATTAAACTTAATTACTTACTTAATTTTTAATTTAATATGTTACCATGATTTTAGTTTTTAGAAGTGATCTTAGGCATATTAATGTTAATACATGACACAAACAATAAAATATATTGTTTTGCGTCAAAAGGGTTTTATTCTCTAGATACACTGATGCCTAAGTGTCCAAGTGTTCCAAGTCAGAAAAAATCCATATATTTGAGATAAATCATGTTGAAATTAGAAAATTCTAAACTTTAGAAAGAAGTGATACCAAAAAAGTTGATGGTTTTATTTATTTTGAATTTAGAAATCATGTTTTCTTTGTACTTTTTAATCTTTAATGCATGTATTAATATAAAAATCAGATTTTGCTCTCTTAATAAACTGATATTCAAGTGTATTAAAGTTCTTTGAGCTGTTAATAAACTGATATTCAAGTGTTTTAAGTTCGAATCAGAAGTCAGAAAAAATCTACAATTGTAAGATAAATCATTTTGAAATGTTGAAATCATTATTTTTTTGATAAAGGAATAGTTTTTTGTATTATTTATAAACAAATACGACAGTGTTCTAGTTCAAATTGAAAAAAAAGTCTACATTTTTTAAATAAATCATGTTAAAGATCCATTAAAAAGGTGTTTGCTCTCCTGATAAAATGATACCTAAGTGCTCAAGTATTCTGAGTTCGAAACAGAGGTTATAATTTGAAATAAATTATGTTAAAATTAAAAACGTTGAAAAATCTTGTTTACTCTTTTTTAGAATTTTAACTTTAAAGATGGATGTAGCCAGTACCTATTTCTTAATTGTTTTACTATTCTTCATATCATCAGTGTTAAATCTAGATGGAAACGTTCCTTGACTTTATCAAAAACTGTCACCAGACAGTGGAAGTACATAAAATATGAAGCCCAGTACTTCGAACGAGGTAATTTTTATTTTTCCTTGATATATTGTTACCCAAAATTATGGTACTTTGTTGGAGAGACATTCTACAGGTTTTAATAGACTATTTTTAAAGGTGAATTTTCAGAGTAGTATTTATTATTCTGGTTATAAAGGGGATAATTAATCAAACAATTAAATTCATGAATTTAATAACCGTAAGAATGATATCTAAGACATGAGTCTGATCTCAGAGTACCAGGGTGCCCTTAAAGCACACAGCTTTAATTCCAAAACTACTTGGGACTGTAAATAAGCTCTGAACCAATTGACCAAGGGCAAAAGGCTCATTATAACGTGGATACTAGGCCACGCAAGTACAATAGGCAAAGAACATGCCGATGTACTTGCTAGGGAATGGCTGCGACTACCATGATCAAACTAATGCCAACATGTCAAAGTGACACACGTAAGTTTATTAATATTGTCTCTAAAAATTGCACCTAAATATGCAGGAAAAGGAAAAAATGTTACCTCAATGACTGCAGTCGCGTGATGAATATTATCACCAGATGCAGGGTATACTGGGCCGAGTGGAAGAACACCAGAAGTCGTGAACTCCGCCTTCAAGATCTATGCTCTAAATTTTAGTCATTAAGTGTATTAATGTATTTTTTAAATAGATCTTGTAAAGTAATAAACTAAACTGAACCATTAAAAGCACATAGCGAGGGCGTGGTCCAAGAGTGGTAAAAAAGGTGCAAAATAGGGCACTGGATAAACACACTAGGTGAAAGGCAATCAATGTGGTTCATTGACCTCTCGCCGATTGCATATATTGCACAGTAGAATGATCATCAAATGTTGTGGGTTAAGAGCAGTTTGATCTCCGTGAATTCCTCAGAACTAGGGAAGCATTATTATCGATGATAACGCTACTCCAAAGATACCTGGAGGTTAAAGCCCGTTGCACTTATGCTTTATTGACTTTGAGAAAGCTTTCGACCGGGTCTAAGAATTTTTGCATTTTGTAAGATGCAAAAAAATCAGCTGATTAACAAAAACATCCGATTGATAGCAAATTTATATTGGAACCAATCACATTATATTGGTGCAAACAACGACACTTCTAAACCAATTAATATCAAACTAAGAGTAAGGCAAGGCGGTGTGTTCTCCTCCACACTATTTAATATGTATACAGGAAATATTTTCAAAGAAGCATTAGAAGACCAGAACGGAATATCAGTAATATCCGTTTCGCAGACGATACTGCCATCCTAGTAGAATCAGCTAATGAACATCAAGAACTAGTGTACAGAATAAACAATGCCCGTGAAGATTAATCCATAGTTATTGAGCCGTTGTTCAACAGTATTGAGATCAAATAGGAATCCTATAGGAAGAGTTCAGAAATTTAAATATCTGGGAAGCTGGATCACGGATTCGCTCATTTCTTTGGATAAATTGTAAAACCAGATTAGCATTTGAACTGAAACCCTTATTCACAAATAATTCACTGTACCTATCAACTAGGTAGCGGTTTGCATGATGTTACACCTGGGTGGTGCTTCTCTACGGTTGTGAAACATGGACGCTCACCACAAGAGACATAACAATAAAATTAAAGCATTTGAAATATGGTTTTATCGAAAGCTGCTTAAAATACCGTGGACAAGCAGAATCCTCCATATAATAGACTAAGATTACAGACAGTCAAACGTCGAAAACTGGATTAACTCGGACACTCATGCAGAGGACCTAGATATGAATTCCCACGCCTGATTCTAAATGGTAAAAGTGGTGATGTGACCATCGTAGTACTTTGCCTATATTTTTCTCAAAAACTACGAGGTTAACGCAAAAAAGCCATTCATAACAAATTGCCCAATTTTGGATTCTCTACAATTACTTGTTATATAAATTTTATATTTATAAGTGTTCACCAAAAGCTTATAATTATTAATTACTTATAATATCAGCGTGCTGTTGACCTATCCCAATAAATTATTCATTTCCTTAGCGTACCTTTGACATATCCCAATAAATTATTCAATACTCTAGTGTAGTCTTGACATTGATGTTAATATTTTGTTAATTATCCTAGCGAACCCTTAATATAGCTCAATCAGTTTAACTTCAAGGTTATAAGAGTATTTTAAATCTCGACATTATGTCTGTTATCGTTTAGTATAATTGAAGACATGTTTTAGGAATAATTGTATTACTCATTGATTAATAATAATATCAGCAAGTGTCTGTGTTACATCATCGTATTCAATAGAGAATTTCAAGCAAAACATATCTTTAGATAAATTCAATTAAATATCCTAAAATTTTAGGGTATTCAATTAATTAGTTACAAGGGTCGATTACCTACCTACATTTTTTTCTATAGTACAGGAAAGTATTGTAATAGTGAAAAACTTCCCCTATACCCAGGAAGTGAAAGTGTTAATATATTCTTGTAATTTCAGCTGAGTTTTTGACATTTTTATGTTGTTTTCTGCATTTAAAAAAATGTAATTTTTCCCACCTTTAAAATGTATATTATCATTTTAATTTTTTTTTAAATTAAAAAACAATTCTCTAAATTATTATTCACGTGCATTAGTAATAGAGGAATGCCAGGAATTTGTTAGGCCAATGTACAGTTTATTAATATAGGTCAAATGTATACAAAGGCGATAAATAATTTACCGAAGTTGGACATAAGCACGCTAGGATAATAAATAATTTATTAGGCTAAGTCATGTGTAGGCTAGGATATTGATCAATTTATTAGCCTAGGGCAAGAGTATGTTAGGACAATAGCCTGCTGGTTTGTTTAAACCCAACAGCTATTCAGTGGTTAACAAGTTATAAACAGCATTTCTTACTGCAGTGTCCCGTTTCATTGCTAGTCGTAGAAAAATATCACGCGGATATCGTCTTTTAAATTGGTCAAATCAGAATTATCAATGAATAAACTCAATTATTTATTGAATAGAATGATTTAATACTACCCACGTGTTGTATTGTAGTTTATACATTGTCTCAAATGATTCTGCTTAGAAATACTAAAGGCCTATGAATCCAGTTGTGCGCTAAACAGAAGATCTCACTCTAGAGACGTGCCCTGATGGAACACAGATTTAAGTCGTCTGAAGATACAAGACAGAAAACAACTTCAACAACTTTCAACAGTGTAAAAAAAACAGGTAACTGGTATGATTATAGATAATCACTGTCGGAGTATAATACGGAGTTGAGAAAATCGAAAAGGGAACCAAGGAGAACGTTCTGTGAGGGAGTTAATGATACAACCCCAGCAGCCAGGCTCCACAAAGTCCTGTTCAAAGACCATTCCAACAGCATCGGTCTAATAAAAAAACCCTGATTGGAGTTATGCAGAGGGGCTCAAGAAAAAACTTAGCGTGGTGTTAAAACACACCTTTCAGTCTCAACATCTGTGAACTACCAAGAAAACACTGCTCAAGCTACAGGAGGAAGCATACTCTCACCTACTAGAAAAAGCAGAATCAAGGCTGGTAAACTCATTAGCAAAGAAAAAATTGAGTGGTCAGTTAATAGCTTTAAACCCTTCAAAGCACCAGGTCCAGAGGGCACTTTTCCTGCACAGCTACAGCAGGGTCTAGATAGTAGTAGTATTAATTTATTTGCTGTGTTCACATAATAAAATCGAAAATAACAAAAATTCTTATTATTTATCTTATTTATCTTCCAACAGTTACAGGGAAAACAGATGAAAACATACGTAAAGTTGGACAAAATATATCGACAAAACATTGGATGTTATGGTAATTAATGAACATGTGATGTAACAAAGAATTTGAAAAATGAGTAATGCTAGATTTATTATAATAAAATGGATTGCGAGTAAAAAATCGTGGAACATAAAAGTAGAAAAAAATAATTAAAAACGTATTATCAATTTGTTCAGACAATAATATGTCATAACTAACAGAGCTTGGAGGATATACTCTAAATTTAAATCGATATAAAAATTTGAGGATTGTTTTCTTAACCCTCTCCAATGAATGTATATGACATAAGTAATTTGGGCTCCAAACAGGCGCACAATAATTTAATTTACAGTCTAACAATACTTTGACTGTTATTAAATCACCTATAACTAAGTATAATAATACATAAAATTCTTAACGCTGATTGAATAGTTCTATTTAGATGAGGTCTAAAGGTCAACCGATGGTCAAATTAGCCTCAATTCATTTCTCCTTAAAAGTCATGGAGAAAATTATACACAACGATATAAGTAAGGGTGTCCGCTCCTTAGGCAGCAGTTTGCCTATCAACCTGCTAAATCTACTGTGGATGCAATGCATAGTCTCACAACAGGCATAGAAGCTTTGCTACAACCCAAAGATATTGTACTAGATATTTTCGTGAGTCAACACAACCTTCAAAACCATGGAAAAAGAGGCAATCAAGAAGGATATCCACATACCCATAATAAGATGAATTAAGGCCATACTCGAAAACCGTAAGATCGCCGCAGGTATAGACAGTAAATCAGAAACGGTGACTACAGCAAAAGGGTGCCCGCAAGGCGGGGTTCTATCGCTTTTGCTAGGGTGTATCGTGGTGACAATCTGACCTGACAATCTTCAATTCTAAAATTTCTTGGAACTGCAAATAAGCTCTGAACTAATTGACCAAGGGCAACAAGCTTACATTAATATGGGTACCAGGTCAAGCAAATATAGCCACGACTACCATGATTGGACCAAAGCCTTTATGTGGGCTATGAAAAGCACATAGTAAGGACGTGGTCCAAGAGTGTGCAAAAGTGCAAAACAGGGCACTGAATAAACACACCAGGTCAAATGAAATCCAAAATGTTTATTGACCTCTAGCTTAGAAAAGCTAATCAGCTCATGCGCCTCACTAAAAGCGAGATAAGACCGGTACGGGTCTCCTTACAGAACATTGCCCAGTAAAGTATTATCTTCACAAGATAGGTAAAGTGGATAACACCACTTGCAGACTATGTGGATTAGCATAGAAAACCGCCGAGCACATCCTGTGCTGTTATCATCAGACTAGTCCTAGCAGGAGAAATGGCGATAATGCCTCCTGGGATGTTAATTGAATTTACTAAGGAAATTGACTTCCTGGGAATATACTAGTAGTAGATTACTAGTACAAAAGATCCAACCAAGTCAGTGCTGAAAGGCTATTTATAGCCAAACGGCCCTGTTTAATTTAATCTAATCTAAGGCCTCTTTATTTGTTTAACCACGAAATCTGTTAAATGGTCAGCAACATATGTTTTTGAGGATAGTTTAGTTACCTTCGTAGGTCTCACTTTCGTTTTGTTGGTGAAAGTATGTACCCTATCTTCTTTTGTTATTTTAACAAATTTTTAAATTATAAAGAGTACCCCAACTTTAAGGCAAAAACATTTAACAGCTGATAGTTTAGAGTAAAAATTAAGCGTTATAGAAAAAAGGTCTTTTCATTAGTCAGCAATATTTAAAAAGTAATGAAATTCTTGTGGTTACAGTCGTACTAAATATATTAGAAATAGTGATTTAATTTTAACTGTAAATGTTATCAAAAAAAATCAGACAAGCTGGATCAATTCGTGATAGAAAACGATGACCAGTGTCATAAAAAAGGAGTCATTACATATTAAAAAACTGTACATATTGGGTATTTTTTATAATTTTTGATAGACCATAATTAAAAGCAAAAAGCACCAATCCCCCTCACTATAGGGGTCCTTATTATGGCCCGGATAAACACGTCAGATAATTCTTATTTATAAGTCTATGGTCTTATTGTCCACAGCAGCGTTAAATGTTTAAATATATAAAACTACTATTGTGTATAATGGGTTGCCTTATTTTCCCATGCATTAATATTAAATATATATATGTGCATTTTATCCAATTATTTATTGGGATATATAAAAAAAGTTTTGTAGAAAACGCTAAATAAACTAGTTTAATTAATACAATATATTACAGACCCAAACAAATTAATAAAACGAATGATTATCTAATTTGCTTGATGAATATTCATAAGGAGCTTTTACGATCAATAAAACCGTAATCGTGTAAAGTGCCTAAGGTTGGAAATATCCGGTGAAATTTATTATACAAAATTACGAAAACCACTATGTCAAAATAAAATACTTAAATGTTTAATATGGCATTGTGTATGATTTAATTAGAAGATAAATAATCACTCTGAGAGATGAAGTAAATATGAAATAAGACTTTATTCATTTTCCTTACTGATGGGTGATAATGCAAATTCACATCAATTTACAATGATTCTCTTATCACCTAAAGGTATCTGAGTAAGATTCTGCTACTCAACGTTCTTCCTTACGCAGCAGAAGTAGGAGAACAATTCATATTGATATGTGATAATACAAGTTCGCATCAAGCGAACACTGTTAAAAATTTTATACGGAAATAGAAAACGACATAGTGAAGTAACTGGCTTCGTCTCCTAATGGTTATCGTACAATTTCGTAATTATACTAAGAGAGAATTGAAGCGATTCGATAAGAATTATTCAAATTAATGTATTCAAAATATCGAGCCATTTTAGCAATCTGTGAAGATCGTACCCAATAATAACTTTTGTCTTCTTGTTTGTACAAATTCTAATATGATCTTCGTTACTCTGGTGTTCTCTTAAACTTTTTTTATGATAATCCTTTTGTTCTCTAAACATTGTTTAAATTTAATTCCTCTCTTTTTTACTAACAATAGCCTTGAATAATATTTCCTTTCTGGCAGTTATGTTTCTTTACTGTTAGACTTTTTTATTAGACTCAATCTCTCTGTTATGCTTCCATTCCAGTTGTTTTTTGTAGTAGAACTTTGTATATTATTTATTCAAGTGGTATTCTTTTTAAATACCAAATTCTGCTGCTTTTATACCATTAAATCTTTTATGTCTTTAATCTTTTCCACATTTCTTCTCTTAGAATCCAATTCGTTCCACACATAGTTAGATGGATAATATTTCATATCTTGCTATCCTTCTATCTCAACCTTTAATCTTAAGATCTTAGTGCTCATTTAGTTCTAATACATCCCTCGAGCATCTTGCTATTCCCTAATTGGACTTTTAACTATGGCACTGTATTTTTAAGTCCACCTATGTTTCAATTTTTCCGTTACCCTTTTAACTTGCCGTCAATCCTACTTTGTTTTTGAAGGTATGTTGCACGAACCAAATCTTCTTTCCACAGCAAATGCTTTTACTTCCTCTTTATATTCTTCCTTTATCAGTATATAGTCAATTACTGACTCACCTTTCGGTTCTGCTTATGCTATTTCGCCTCTCAAGCTCATACACACCCATTATTTTTTTTAGGACTGTTGGTTTTCTCATTTCAGCCACTTATCACCTTCTACACCACTTGCCTCATCGTTATATATTTTATTTTATCGTGGTTTTCTTAATCTATGTTTTTTGTAGTATATATATAACGATTTGAATATTTTATTACTACTTTTACTTTCCCTATATATTACAAGTAATTGTAAAGAATTCAAAATTATAGGTAAAGTGCTATGATGGCCAGTTGAAATTTTACAAATAAAAAACAAAAGTAATTTAGTAACAAAAAACAGTTGAAACTGACCAAAAATTCATTTAATATTTGCTTCAAAATAATGCAAGTTATGCCAAAAAACAAAAAGAGTTTACTAATTTGCTAATCGTCCTTTCAAATTTTCAATAGTATTCTTTTGTTTTTTGGTAAAATTTAAAAAATGTATTTCGAAAGTTCTAAAAAGTTCTTTAAAAAATGCAGTTGTTTTTGTTCTCGAAAAACTTTGTAATTTTAGAAAATAACTTTTTTCAGTAAATATTTATTTTTAGGAAATTTTCAACAGTTTGAAACTTTTAAATTCAAGTAATTTAAATTTGTTTACTGTCGAGACGTACATTTGTTTTAGCGCTTTGTAAATGTCAACTGTTTTAACGTTAGTTTTTAGATATTGTAATAATCGTAACATTAGACTATAATATACAAAATATTAATAATAATAATAATAACTATAATTAACCATTTTACATAAAAAAATAAAACATACATATGTACGATAAAGAAACAAAATATTGCTAAACCTTATAAATTTGATTATTACTTATTCTATCGTACTCTTGACCTCAACAAACAATACACTGACCTCTCGTACTCCTGACCCGCCCAAATAAATTATACGTTGAGGTAGGTCAAGAGTACGCTGGAGTTTAAGCAGGAAAATAGGCACTAGGTTAATGCAGAGTTTATTGTCGTAGTACGCTCGGTTAAATAAACCAAAAAAGGACAGTTTAAATTTTGTAGGGATCCTTTGGTGTAAGAATTTCCCTAATCTGATAATTATTTTGGAAGTTATCGTAGAAAAACAGAAAAACAATTGAAGTTAGAATTTTAGATTTTAACTTGATTTAAATACAGGTTTTTGTAGGAATTCATTGGTCCAAGATTTTTTTAAATTTAAACATTATTGTGAAAGTAGTAAAATTGAATCTCAAATTTTAGGTTTTTGCTTAATTTATATAGTGTATATATTTTATTATAGGAGTCTATTGGTTCAAGAATTTCTTTTATATGAGAATTTCAACTAATTTTCAATTGTCTTTTTATTCTTAAATAATTTAATTTTAATTTAAATTTTGTAAAAAAAAGTTTTTATGATGACCACATCACCATTTTTGTGAATGAATTAATGAATGAAATACTTTGTATTTTGTATATTATTTAAAAATTTATTATTCATAACAAAACATTACAAATTTAGAAAAAAAAGCCCATTTGAATTCTACTTCACGGGTTTTTTGACCTTTTCAGACTCTTCCTTCTCTTCGACAATTTCCAACTTCTCGGCACTTCGTTTATCTTTCACCTCGCTCAGTCCTTCAACGGGTGGGAGTTCCTGGTACCAAGGCAAATCGAAGTGCCAGGGTATCGACGGTGCGGCTGGCGTCGTGGCAGGATCAATTTTCGACACGTCAGCATTGAAGCCCGAGCCGTCCGCAACGTACTTTACGATCCGTATGCTCCCATCGGGTTCCACCAAGGTGTACTCCCCTTTGACGACGTCGCCGTCCCTCTCCTCGTGGTGCGACTTAATATCTCCAGTCTCTGGATTATTAACTTCGTATTTGAAATTGTAAATAGGTGACTGCAACAAATGAAAGGCTCATGAAAGATTATAGTAAAATATTTATTTTTCACTGTATATAAAAATAAAACAATAATGCATTAACTATAATCAGATATTAACAAAAGTAAATAATATCACATAAAAATTAAATGTACAACACAGGTTTTCCACTAATTAAAGTTACATATATTTGAACTCTTGTTACATAAACATTGTGTTGGCTATAGGCACCTAATTCAGGCCTATATTATGGATTACCACGTAATCAACATCATGATTATTATGTAGGCTGTTTATTTGAATAATTTCCATTCTCCATCGTTTTGTTTTATATTGAGGGTGCATGTTATCAACGAATCTTTTACCTCGGTAGCTGGAGCCTCGGTGGTGGTAGTCTCATGCCAATGCACGTGTGGTAGATGAGGGAAGAACAGATGAGGCAAGAACGACTTAAAATCTTCAAAGGGATCTGGTGGTGGAGTTGTCGTGGTGGTTGTGGGGTGTGGTATAATTGTCCACGGATACCAACCAACTGTTGTTTCCACAACGCATAATAGAATGGTGAGCAGTTTAATCTGTTTATCATGAAATGAAAACATTTTTAGATTCACGATTTTTATCGATTATCGAGTAAAATCTTTGGCAGGACAAATAATCAAACTGTTAAATATGTATTGTTATTGTTAATTCTTGTTGTTGACAGTTTTTTATTTGTCAGTGGTTTGTTCAAACTGGAGGTTTATAAAGTCTATAGTTAATTTTCGTTTTCAAATTTATAACTGTCCTGGGCTAACCAGATCCGAATATGTTAAAACCGCTCTGTAGCTTTTGTTGACAGGAAAACAATAATTCAAGAAAATAAGCCAAGAAATTAATTGTAATTAAAACACAGTTTTATAGTAAAAGTACTAAAAATAGTTAACAATAGAAAGTAAATATACTTTTATTTTATTATTATCATCAAGATAACTGTTAAAATAAAATATTCAATTTTTTCCAATGAAGAAACTTGTTGGCCAAACAAATAAAATTTTAGACAAAATTAATAAGAAATAAAAATCTGAAATTAGCTGAGAAATTATTAAGTGCTCAGAAATAATTAAAATTCTAACAGAAAATAATAGAAGAAAAACAGAAATTTAATACGAAAAATTTGGAAAAACTCAATACAAAAAGTACTACTCAAAATCCATAATAATACAATATAAACCATTCAGAATATTAAGAAATATTATTTATTATAATGCAACAAACGTACATCGCATCCAAATTTGACATTGTAAGATGCGAGAAACAGCTGTTTACAACTTCAACTTGGTTCTACGCCAGTTTATAAAACAACGAATCGTTGAAAATTGGGAACCCTAGAGACAGGCAGAAACCACTGGTCTTTTATTACAATTTTATAGTCATTTGTCTTTTTAACCTTTTTAACTCAGGAAGAGGCAAATTCAATAATTTATGATAGAATAAGGAACCCAACCAGATGAGAAAAATGGTTAATGAACTTTAATTACAAGCTAAAACTGGCTAGATTCAGTAAAGAGCATATTGCTTGTATAAGAAGAAAGTCCAAAAACTACAGCCGTAAGGCTCTAAGTAGGAAAATTGTCTGGAACAGGCAGCTATCCTACCTATTTAAGGGGTCTATAAAGGTACTACTAAAAACACATTTTCCGAACTGCAATGAAGCAGAAGTTCTGAAATAATCATAATCATTCTAACGTGGACTGATTTTCCTTTCAGTATTGTGAATAAATCAAAATTCCATGGGATATTCAATACTCTTTGCATATCAGTGTCCAGGAATAGGTAGGGTCTTTCTAGACCTACACATTTGTGGGCTAAGTCATATTTCCGAAAGTATGAATGCATCAGCATATTAAAACAGTAACATTGTTAAGAGAAAAATATTAGGCACATATTTATAGATCTTTTAATTAGTACAGTGCCTTACAGCAGTAAAGATTACCTAAAAATTGATACTTGGTAATTATAACTACATATAAGTATAATTTAGGATCTCGTTAAGTCAAGTTAGTTTTCTAAACTGAAGGGTTTTCTCTCAAACATAAATATAAAGCATCCATGGACTCTCAAGAGTTACCTATACCTTCATATAAAAGCTATCTAAAATTAGCTTTCAAGATTACTGAAAAATATGGATCTTAATTGCACATAAAGCAAGATTGTAAATATTTCTACTTGTGCCTACTCAAAAACGCAATTAACATCAGTGCAAAGAAAAAACTCGCTATACTAACAAGGAAGATCCTGCTGGGGATGTCTTGGCCAAGAATGGTCGACTTAGAAGGGCTGTTTTTTTAGCAAAGTCCTAAACTTTGCCAAATACGTAAATCGGCTGCAGTGCAAGTTCCTTCAATACTTTTGAAGAAGCATAATAGGCCCAAGTGGTGGCCTAAAACAGTGACATTGTCATCTTCAACTACATCTTCTGCTCAAAATTCCTAAGAAGAGAAAAAACATTCTATCACAATATGTTATCTTTTAACTGTAGAAGTTTACACTAGTCTTTTATTAACATAAATTTAAAATTAATGACTTATCTGCAACTATTCCCAGTTGATAAGCCTGTCGATTTGTTTAGTTGTGGTCTTATGCCTATGAACTGGTGATACCAAGCTAGAAAAGTTAGTTTTAAGGGAAGAGAGGTTGATGTTTGACCGTGAGATACAGGGAGGAGGGATGAGGGAGTGTTCGATGATGGTGAGGCTGGGGGAAGATGGTGTATTGACTGATTTGTAGGGGTAAGTTAGTTAGGAAAAAGTGCCAGGAGTGATCTCATTCAGTGAAGAAGTTGACGTCTTTTTGAAAATTTGGGACATCTAATTGGAGGTTTTTGTGGAAGGTCCATAGAGCAGTGTTATCTGCGTATATCTGAATGATGGAGGATGTAGGGAGGGGGACATCGTAAATATAAAAAAAAAAAGTAAAGGGAAGCTGAGTGGGAACGATTCTGGAGATTTAATTATTCGGATTATCATGAGAGACGGTGGCTTTCTGAAAAAACAGCAGTATTGGAACGGCAGCTTGTGGATCACTATGACCCTAGCAGCTCTCCAGAAAGTGGATAAGTATTCAGTAGCGATACAGAAGAGTCGTCATAGTTGGGGGGATGTAAAGTAAAATCTGTCAGTGGGAGAAGAACCAATGGGGGATATTAGAGGGGAATAAAGAATGGCGGAGGGACAGGAGGAGAGATTACGCAAGTTGTTCCAGAAAAAAACAGGGAAATGAAGGCCAAGACTGTCAATAGTGTTAAGCCATTTTTGTTTTTTGAAGTCACTCATACTCTTTTATTAGGGTATAGAGTCTATTCCATTCGGTACGATCTTGTTTGAAACTTCTATCGGCGAATTTGTTTGTATAATTGTCTTTTCTGGTTGAAGAAGGTTAAGTGTGTAATGTGAGAGGTGGACTGAGTGAGAAGAAGGACGGGAGAGATGATTGTGTCTGTCGATTAAGGAGGTTAAGGTATGAACAGCTGAGTCTATCTCGCCCGTCGCTGAGAGTGCCAGGGGAGGGAGAATAGATTCTAAGGAGGATTAGAAGGCATTTCAATTGGTTCGGGAAAAGATCTTCTTTGGGGGGAAATATGAAGGGAGATTAATCATCATCATCAAATTAGTAGTAAAATTGTAGAAACATCCATGAATAATGCAATAATTAATAGTTTTGATTTAAATGAAAAAATATTAATTTGTCAAAAATATACTAAGATCACGACATATCTAATTAGATTTGGCATTATGTACATATTTCATTCAGGACCTAAACATTGCAATAAAAATTAAAGAGGCTACATTTTTAGAAAAATCTACAAAGAATACTCCTGGGATAATTATTATCTCCTTAGAGTAGAAATACAAATTAACCAGCACAGAAAAAGCAATTGGTTATAGTAGCAAATAGTTTTAATCAATCAAAATTACATTCTTACGCAAATACCCACTAATATTGCCTAGTTTGCTTTATAATTTGCAACAGGTATACAGAAATCTAACATATATGCTATTGTTAATTCAATATTGCGAGCGATTTCAATAATGTTTGCCTTACCTTGATAAAAATATTAGAAGTTCCAAATGATAATACTTTTCTTACTCCTGATTATTTCCTTGTCGGAAACTATATGACGACCGTGACAAACGTAGACTAACCCAGTATATATAGTCTTATACATCTGCTATATATCGCCCAACATAAATAGCGAATTAAAGACGCATCGCAACCTGAATATGGAGACTGTAATACTAAGAAATGGAGCGACTGTAATACTAAGTCGGTGGCCTTGGAACCACCGTGCACGGACAGCACGAGACGTAGACTCTCAGAAATGTTTACGACCACAGAAATGTAATTAGTAAATGATGGACAATAAGGGCGCAACGTCCTTCTATATTGATGTAACATTGACAGTCTCGACAGGGAATGTGGCAAAGTGGAGGGTGGCTGATAGAGTTACGCTGAGCGACCATCGGATAGTACAATTACAAATCATTGAGGTGAGTGAGGAAGCGAAAGCGAACACTACAAGATGAAGCGTGAGGCAAATGGGCAGGGCAGCTCTAGCTGAGGAGGTCGAACAGTACCAACTGGTAGCCCAAGATGCGGTGAAGCTGACGCGGCAAGCAAGAGAGGTTGTGAGAAGTGAATGCGAAGAAGCGATACTAAAAGTTACAGCACGAGCAAGGAAAATGTTATTCTGGTGTGTAAGAAAATGGCGGATGCTAGAAAGAAGTCGTTCAAGAGAAGAACAATCTCACCTCTAAGGTTTAAAGGCGACGAGATTGCTGAGAGGAACGCAGCAAAGTGATAGGATGTAAGTACCCTTGGAAATGCCGAAACTAGGCGATTCCATGAAAAAGTTAGCTAACTAAAACCAAAAGCCCTCTTTTACTGCATAAAAGACTTATCCAGTATGTAAAAAATATATTAACGAGAAGGCAAAATATTTAATTAATACGTCAGCAGTTTCAGGTTAGGTAGATGAAGGAATTCACCTCAAGTCATCAGGAGTCGTTGAAATTGAACACAATAAAAGGTGAGCTAAATGCAGGATACTGATTAATTTAATTAAGGATGAAGTATCTCCACCTATGACGTGAAGAACAGGACGAATCACAAAATTGCATATTGGAAGTGACAAGGTCCAGAGAGATGTAGCCATCTGGAATTTACTAGAAGACTACAAGAGTGTCCTAGAACGTAGAGCAGACTTGCCTATTGATCACAAAACAATAATAACATAGTCTAAAAGGAGGTGGTTTCATAGTGGCTGTAGTTTGGCGGGATTAGGCTAATGATTTTTCGAAAATCGAAGCCGTGTTTGATATTTATCAGGGTTTATGAAATTACTCTATTGCAAAAATAATCAAAAGTTTGCAAAGACGAAAAGACTGACTTTATATACGACTCTTCTCACCCGTATATTTTTGAAGATTTGTTACTTAAACCCTCTATTTAATAGAGGGTTTTGTAGGTATACACTCTTAGCTTTTCTTGCTCTCAGCAACTACATACTTTAATAAGACACACCAATTACTTAAAATGCACTTTATAGATCTTACAAAATATAAAGCATCTCCGACATTTTATAAAAAATAATATCAAAGAATCAATAATATGTAGCAATAAGTATGTTCTAAAAAGAGAAAATGATCAAAAAAATAATATTTGAAACAAAACAGTTGATTAATTTATTAAAAACGTTTAAACTTTGAATGAGAATTTATTATATTATCTGATTTTGACTTTTTTGGTTTCATATTGGTATATTCAGTTTCCTGACACGTGTTTCGGTCAATGACGACCATTCTCAAAGGAATTACAAAATTAACTTAACCAGTTAAGTGTCTTATTTCAAAATTAGATAATATTCTATTTTCGTTTTATCAAGATTGCAGTGAGCAAAGTATTTACCGAGAATTTATTAGTAAAATAAAATTAAAGAACTGCAGAAAACCAAATAATTGCCAAAAATTTTGAAACCATAGTTAAATGAAAATTATCAGAATATGTTAATTTTGATATAGTACTTTTTTATTGGAAAAGACAAATAATGCTTAGACATTTTTAGAGTATTTAACTAAAAAAATAATTAAGTTATAATTAAAATAAACAGTTGCAACTACATTATATTAAGTGAATTTTTAACTGTATTTAATAAACATTAATTGTTTGATTATATATAAATATATTTACCGTTTTAAGAGATATCATCTTTCGACCGTGGACACTGAAACTCTGACTTACCGGAAAACAGATCCACGTTTATATTCACAAATAAACAATAAACGAAATCACAATCATCATTATCTCAATTCCGTTTTGTTTTTGACAATCGGAACGAGATTGATCTAATTGCGAAATTTTATGGGATATCGGTAATTTTCGTGCCTTTTGTTTGAATAGAGAAAGTAGGAAATTTAGTTTGGAATATTATTGCCATCATATGGACAATCATATTAATATCAAGTGATTTATTACTTAGTAACAAATTACTAGATTGGGACAATTTTGTAATTATTTAATAATTTATTATTTATTCAGTAATAGAATAAATTTAGTAAAAATTTTGATAATTTTGTAATCACATAATAATAATAATAATAATAAAACAAACATAAAATAAACATTATATTTACAAATAAAATAACAAATTTAGCAAATATTTGCCTTCAGGTTTTGACAATTTAATAAATTAAAGTTTAAAAAATATTGTTTAATATTAATTGATATTTTTCTGCTCAAGTGGCACAGGTTTTATTATTTTCGTTGTTTTTCAAGATATATGTACTATTTTATTTAGTCAAGTTTTATGTTAATTAAATTCATGTGTTTTTTTTTTGTTTCTCTTATACATTTTTATATTTTTTACCTTTTTAGTATGTTGATAAGTTTATGTATATTTTATCAAGATGAATCCGTTAATAAATATTAAAATTAAAGTGACATACTAAATTTCCTTAATATACAACTTTCTTTCTTTATTCTTTATTGTCTTCGTTTCTCCTGCTTACAAAATTTAAAAAAAATATTATCTGAATTGATGGTATATCTATATTTAGGAATATCAGTAGTTATAAAACTTTATAGTAAAACTTCGTTTCTCTGTATCCAATTATGCTTATGAGATCCGAAATAAATCCTAGCTCTTGTTGACAAGTAAATGATAATTAAATTTTTCCTCATAATTGTTTTTTGATATTTTTTGAATTATCTGTTGTTACCCCGCCTTTTATTTGTTTTCGTGTTTTCAACTATTTTATTATATTTGAATTTTTTCCAAGTCCATTCATTTATTTATTCGAATTTCGTGTAGACACTTAATTTCTATTAAAATTATGTTTGGTTTGTTTTACTTTTTGGCTGCGTGTAGTAATTATTGTCGAATCAACACGTCGTGCAATTAGTACGGTACATTCTTTAATTATTCTACTTGAGTCTTGCATGAACATAATTATACGTCTCTTGTAACATAATATTACGTTATTTGTATGGTTCTTCTTCAGTTTTTTTTTTAAGTTTATATCATTTACTTGAATTACTACCAACAAACTCGTTTTACTGTATAATATTCTGATTATTGGCATGATAAGAATATTTTCCGAATCAGTTAACATAAAAATCCTTTAGGAATGGCAATAATTTACTTGATAAGCTGTCTCTTTTTTATGTTAGATCATAAACATATTCAGATGGTTCTACGAAGGTTCATCCATTCGCTACAATAATAGAAATAAAATAAAATAAACAAAATATATTTAAAATTTATCAGAATATTTAAATAATGGCACATATTTTAATCATTTATTCATGAACACACTGTTTATCATATTATTTCTATTCATTGGTTGTCGATTAATTTTACGTATTTATATTTTAACACTTAATATTTTAGCAGCAAATGGAGACAATTTTTCTTTTCGGATTGCTATATTATTACGTAAATTCAATGTCTTTCGACTGTTTACATTTCAAGGTACTGTACATATTTTATTATAAACTGAATTTAAATTTTTTTGATTAAAATGCAGCTTTAAAAGGGCACCGAAATAACACTTTTTACTTCATATGTAATATTTCTATTCTTGATTTAGAAATCGATAATCATCAATCGTCTAATTTTGTAATTTATTTCGCTGATAATACATTGACTTCTATACTAAGATTCAGAAATTGGAGCAGCTATATCTTTTCTGATTTGTTCAAAGATATTGCTATGATTGTGGCAAAATAGAGGCACTAGCTGTTTTGCTAATGCAAAACGTTTGAATAATATATTAAACTTTTAAAATACTAACTGTACTATATTATAGTAAGCTATGACATGCAAGTAAACCTTAATATATATTTTTTACGTGGTTGTGGGTTCAAATCCTAGCCGGCCGGTGGATTTTTCTAAAGGTAGAATTCACCGCGTGATATGTGTATGTGCCCTTCATTTACAAATTAGTTGAAAATTAATTAAAATTTCGATGATGGCTAATGGTATAGTACCAAGGCCAATTCCCGCTTTCATGTATCATTCCCTAACCCCAAAATTCCTTTTCCCTTTTTTATATTAAAAAAAAATATTTCTAATAAGTTGTTTCATAAATAAAATACAAAACATTTTTTTCTCCTAACTTACGAGGATTTTTTTAAACAATTTCTCTTCCACGTTTGTAGAATTTTTTAGCAGCCGGTGTCTAATTTCATAAATCTTTTTTTTATGTGGGGATTTTCCAAACTATCTTTTAAAAAATATTCAAGAAATTTTCCTACAAAATTTTAAGAATTTCCTTCGATAATTCATAATTCCACATTTTTTTCTGATTAAGTAAATCTAATTTATGTCTAGAAAAATTCTAGTATTTTCCAGCAAATTTTCTTCTTTTAGTTAAATTTTGTTTGGAGGGTACTAGAATATTTTATCATAATAAAATATATTAAAATCCGTCAGTTCGTTGTAGAAAATTAACTAATGATTTAAAAATTGTATATTATAAATGATCATTTATTAGTTTATTCAATAGAAATAATTTCATTCAAATTAATGTTGCTTTGATAGTTGTACCTTTTGTAACACGCAAATTACTTCTGTATCATTCAATGTCTGTCGAGGTATTAGCCAGAGAAGTAATTGTTTCAAATTAATTTGTTTTGTAGTCTTAGTAAGACTAATTGTTGTAGATTCGCGAAATGTTTTCGTATTTTTAAGTTATTAATATTTTATCAGTATTTCTTGCAAATTTTAAGAATTTTCCAGAGTTTCTTGCCTCATTTTGTCAGACTTTACTTCAAAAACTCTAGTAAGTCCAGCGATATTAATTTCCATTTTCTAGAATTTTCAAAATTCATAAATAAAAGAACGTTTTTATTTTTTTGAGGAATCTTGAATTTTTAGGTTTTTGTAATCTCTTGCTGTACTACTCTACTACTCTAGTAAGTCCAGCGATATTACTTCCCATTTTCTAGAATTAAAAATTCATTAATTCGTCTACCAAATAAAAGAACGTTTTTATTTTTTGAGGATTCTTGAATTTTTAGGTGTTTGTAATCTCTTGCTGTATTTTGTATAATTATTTGAATTTTTTAGATCTTTGTAATTTTCCAATATTTTTATTTATTATATTATATTATTTTATTATTTTTCAATTTTTAGTAATTTTCCTTCCAGATTCTTTTCCATCAATTTTTTTTAATTTCTCTTAAAATTTCTGGTTTTTTCTAGAGATGTCACTTTTAATTTCTAGAAATTTGTTTAGTAAATTGTATTAATTTCCATTATTGGGAATTTTCAGCAGCTCCTGCTTAATTTTTTAAAATTTTGTATTTAAAATTGTGAGAATTATTCTCGAGATTTCTAGAAATTTCCATCATTTTGTTGAATATATCTTCAAAAATTCTAAAATTTTCCAGCAAACTCTCTTCAAAATATCCTATTTAAAAATTAATAGGATATTTTGTAACTTGTAAGAATTTTCTTAGAGATTTAATAAGTTTATAGCTTTTTCTGATTTGTTTGTCCAAAAATTTTGGTATTTTCCATGAATTTTCTTTCGCAATTTCCATTTTTCTTAAATTGCGAGAATTTTTATTGGGTTTTAGAATTTTCCAATAGAAAAGAAAATTCTAGACGAAATTGTAAGGATTTTTTGGAGGGGTACCACTTCTAGCAGTATCTCTTTCAAACTTCTAGAATTTTTTTTAGAGAATTAGAGTTTCTTGCCTCATTTTGTCGGAATTTTTTTCAAACATTCTTGTAGGTCCAGCGATATTTTTTCCCAATTTTCCAAGAATTTTTAAAATTTATACATTCAATTATTTTTGGCAATTTCAACTAGTTTTTCAGTGGTTGTTAATTTCTTTTGCTTGTAAATATTTATTAATTATTATTTTAACACTTTTTTTAAATTTTAACTGTCATTTTTATTAATTTTTTACTTATTTCATTAGTATTTTTTTGAGAGTTTTTATAAATTGTATATTATTTTTGTTTCAATTTATAATATTTTTAATTGTTTCTGAATCCACATTCAACTGCCCTTGCACATTTGTCAGTTTAAATTCGTTCTATAAATGATTTTTAATTGTCGGTTTTCGATTCAATCTTAATAAAGTATTTTTACAACTACCAAATAATTTCAATTGATTTCTAAAGTAAAACACTGACGTAATGTAAGGTTTAAAATCCTCCCTATTTTGTTCGCCTAGTTGTATAATATATAAGGAATGACTATAAATTGTAAAACCATATTTGTCATCTACCTAATGAAGCCACTGTGTGACGAAACAATTGTTATAGAACAATAAAACGATTTGAAACCTTACATTACGTCAGTGTTTTATTAAGTGATAATATGGAGTTTCAACAAGTAACTGCTTCATCAATCCAATGACTTTCAAAGTAATATTCAAATATTTTGGCGGTTTTTAGAATTACACATATGTAAATTCTACTTTTCTAAATTATTTATTCAATTACTTTTAATGGTCCAGAAGAAACCGAAGAAGAAGTCCGGTAAAAGGTAGCTGCAGCCTCCGCCACTGTCAAGAAAGTTGATATCAGGAAAAAGGTTAATCCACTTTTTGAAAAGAAAAGCGTAACTTTGAAATTGGTCAGGATATCCAACCAGTACGTGATTTGTCTAGGTTTTTAAAATACAATAGTATCCAAAGGCAGAATGCAGTAATGCAAAAGAGGTTGAAGGTACCACCACCAATCCACCAGTTCACACAAACTTTAGATGGAAAATTATTCATAAGTACAGGTCAGGAATAGAAAAAAGCACAGGTGGTTGTTATCGCCCATGATGTTGATCTAATTGAGCTGGTGCTCTTCCTCCATGGCCTCTATAGGAAAATGGGTGTTCCATACTGCATTGATAAAGGAAATGCTCACTTAGGAACACCTTTAATTATTGCTTGAAGTGTCTAAGTCTAATTACTATTTATGCTTGCATACTCTTGACCTGTCCTAACAATCATTACAATGACTTATCGTACTCCCGACCTTCCTCAATAAACTATACGTTAACCTATGTTATGAGTACGATGCTTCAGGTGTACAATTAATTAAGGCTGGAAAATGCGTAAATTATTTTTTATTTTTTAGTAATATTTATCTGTTCTTTTAACTTTATTTATTATTATTAATGTTGGTTTTATAACAAATTCACTTTAATGCTCTGTTTTGGAAATTGAAAAAAAGTAATGGTTAAACATTTCAAACGTTTCAATTTATCAAAAACGTTGGAAAAGAAGTATTCAAGTAAATGGATACAACAAAAAAATACATTTTACAAAACTAATTTCGGTTATTTATTGCTTTTCAATTTATTTCATTCGAGTGTTTTTCTCTCTCCCAATTGAGAAGGATGCCAGTTCTTTTTTCAAAGTCAAGGTGACTTGAATGTCAAGACCATTTGTAAGCCAAGGCCGTTTGAAGGCCAATGTCATTTAAAGGTCAAGGTCATTTGAAAATCAAAGTCAAGAATCTCCTCTGACCTTGACCTGGCTGATTCTAGAACCTCCGTCCCCACACTCAAGATCAGACGAGGTTCTAGAATTGGCTAATTTCCCCTACCAACGGTAATAATAATCTTATAAGTTACCTCTTAAATGTAATGATTTCTCTGATTTCTCTGAATGAATAAATCTTTATTTAGTAAAGATGTTAAAGTTATTGAACCTTGGATTCGTCATATTTAGTAAGTAATTAGTTAATAATTAATTATAGGCGAAATATTTAGTTGGTCTACTAGAAAGTAATTCAAGAAATATTGGAAATTTTAATGATTATTAAATTATATATTTTGGTGTTTCTAAATAAATATCGGAGTTGTTGTGCATCAAGATAAGAAGTACCAGTTACAGTTGTTTCTCCAAACAAAAAGGCAAATAAACTTTTTCCCAGATGTGGCATTAAAAAACATTTAACTTAGGGGTGTTTATCTGAGCCCCAGTTGCGCACATTATGAGTGTTCATATGTCTGTTTTCTGTTTAATAGTTTTTTTTGCTACTAGCGTTCTTTAGCGCATGCGCGTACCAACAAACAAAATCATTTGAGTTGCTCTTTAATTTTATGTATTAATTATGATTTTAAATTTTACGTAAGAAGTACTACAAAACGTTAAAACCCCGATAATCATTTAAAAATTAGAAATCTAATTTGAAAATCATTACAATTTTCAATTCCTAGGTTTATAAAAACCAAATATCAATATACTATATTCAATTATGAATATCTATATATTACATATACAAAGTTTTTCATGTTTTTTTTTTAAATACTACGACTACGTGGTCTTTCTGCTATGTTATTTGTGTGCGAATGTTTTACTTACTACGACTACTTGGCCTTTCTGCCGTGTTATTTGTGTATTTATATGTGTATAAATAAGATAATTACTTTGTAGACTTGCTCTGTCATTTACCTACATATGTAAACATCTTTATTAACAAATGATTACAGAATAAAAGTAATGAATATATAACTACAATTACAAATTAAGATACATTTTTTCAGCCACTACCGATGATAAAATACTTTTATCAACTGGCTATCGACCATTGGTCTTTCTCTATTTATTAATAGGTATTTTATAGTATTTTTTTGTAAAATGTTTACATTATTTATTTGATGTATTTAATACACATTCACTATATCTATTTAAGTGCCTGATTAATTATTGTTATTATTTTGATTAAAGCGCACAAATCATTCATCATTTTCCCTGCAATCGGTTATGCACTGCTAAAATCGTCAAGCCCAAATCGGTCCTAATTGTCTTCATTGTCTATTCACGAATGTTCCACTTGAGATATTCGAATGAAAAGTGTGTGAAGCCGAAAAAAAAAAAGATGTTGAATTTGGATGTTTCAAGTGAGAGCGATAAAAGGACGAACAACATAAAAATTGGATCAGTTTGAACGTGTCCTCCTATTCGTGCGTGTGTCCGCTATTTGTTGTGGGATGATTATTTTTGTAAGTGTAAGTTTATTTGATATTAAACATACATGTGTATTATAATTAAATCGGATTTTTTATTGCAAGAAATGGACCGCGCTTGCGCTTGGTTGTAGTTGACGATGTCGTGACCGTTATTTTCAAAGAAATTGGAGTAGAATATTTGTAATTACTGTAATTATGTGTGTATGAAATGTATCTTAGTTAGAGGTTTAAGAGTAGCCAAGCGATTATTTATTTTTAATTTGGACTTGAGGCGTTGAGGATATGATGAATATTGATATACATATTAGAATGTTTTTTTAGTATGCAGTAATGATGCTTTGATTAATTTCTACTATTATCTTAAGTATTAAACACGTATTTAAATTATTATTAATGTTTTAATATTTAAATCTAAATGTTCTGATTAAAATTATAAATAATTACACTGAATTGAAAAATTCACTATTTTCAATTCAATATATGTATGAATTACCACGTAGTAACGGTCGCAACCATTCTCTTCAATATAAACAATTATTGTGTTTATTTGTAATATTATATGAAATTATTTTTGTTGTTTTTTTACTAATGAGAATGTATAGTATCCTCAAAAGATGATAATATGTAATTTTAATTTAATAATTCAAACATTATTACAAATAATTCTCTAAAGTTGTTTGTTGTAATTTCATATTGAATTACTTTAAATATTTCTGGGATGATTTTTATTACGTTTATTAATGAGTTTTTTGATTGATGGATGCATTTTTAATTACTTCTAAGGGCATTTAAAAATAATTTGGATATCACTTAGTACAAGTGAAGCAAGGAATTTTATTGAGTCCATCATTATAGACTACTTCACATTACTCAACTCAAAACATAGGGATCCAATATATTTTGGATATACATGCATTGAAAACTATAAAAATTCATTTATTAAAACACAATCCTCTTAATCGTTATAATCGTTTTTATTTCCCTACTAATATTCAAATATATCGACAATTATGTTACAATTGTTTGATTTTTGTGAGTTACGTGAAGATCATCTTGATTAATTAATAAAGCACTAAAAATTTTTCTTCACAAATTTTATTTAAATTCACATAGATATATTTCGGACACAAAGTTTTCGAACAAAGGTTTTTAGTGCTTAATTAATTAATTATGTTACAATAAATTAATATAATTATTAACACATCAATGAACACGAACGAAATATTTAATTGTTCATGTTTACAACGTAGATTAATTCACTTAAATACAATTAACGCTAGTTCATTCACGCTCACTACTATCAGAAGTGTAGTTTTTGAAAGTAGTTCATCACGATTAATTACTTTCAGGGAAAGTTGCTCTAAACATGTATTTTGATAAATTTGGACGTGTTTACCACGTCAGATATTTCAGTGAAATTTACTCCTCGTTAGATTTCACAGTACACGCGGATTTTTAACAAGAAAAAATAATTAATTCTAGGTCATCATTTAGTACATTAATCTTGTAATTAATTTATAAGCTTGCTAACGTATATATTGATTTAAAAGTTAATAAACACCCTGGATATAAATCCATACTTACACTGAATTGAAAATTCACTAAGTTTTAACCACAAATAAGTTAAAGTTTAAGTGGTTAAAACATAGTGAATTTTTCAATTCAGTGTAACCCTGGATATAAATAAATTAAAAATTGAGAAAATTATTTCTTACAAGTCATCTTTTTCATGTAAAATAAAGACACAATCTGCCTTATTTTTGTAAACTGAAATATTCCTCTTATTTCACTCTATCTATTTAAATGCTTATAAATTATATATGAAAAAGTCAGTAAATATTTTCTAAATATCTTGATCTTTGATATGAATATTTCTGAAGCAAAAAAATCTTCGATCGCCTTAGGCATAGAAAGTGATCAGGTTCGAATTATGCGAAGAGGAACTTATTTATAATTGAACGCTCATTTAAACGTTCATCGTAGAATTAATCAAACCACATTAATTATTTAGCCGTTATCCTTAAATTGACTAGTTTAAATTCATTTTTTACTAATACATCAACGAACGTTTGCATTTGAAATTTTGTTTTCACTGTCAACTAAATACCTAATTAATGTTTTTTAATTGAAAAGTTCTACTAACAAATAGTAAATCAAGTCAATTGCAGAAATTGCTTTGAAATTTTCGCTCCTATATTTAAATAGATAGAAACAGCGGATAAAAAAAGAAGACACCAAATTATGTGATGATGATGATAATGGTTGAGACATACATATTAATTTAGATTAGAATTACTTTCAAATTTTAAAGAAAATTTTTGAAAAGAGAACAACAATTAAGTCTTTATTTACTGCTCATACTTTAACTCATAATCGTATTCTTGAGGCTAGTTATTAAATTTCTTTATTCATCGTTAAATCTGGAAAAAATATAAGAGAGAAAACTCAATAAATACAAAAAACAGACACTTTACAGAAAATCTTCGTCCCAACAACTAACGAGAACTTTACAGACCCTGACGTAGTTGCACAAAAAATTGCTGGCAATTTTAACTTGACCTATTCAATGACACAGGACCCCAACTTTGATCGGACTAATTTAAAAAAAGTTAATGACTGGTACGTTAAATATTTTGAAGAAAACAACTGTTCAGAACCCACTGACATTTTTACACACGACGAGTACTTTAGTATTTTAAAGAAAGGGAAAAATGCAGCGACTGGACATGACCACATACATAGACTCATCCTAAAATCCTTTCCATCCACATCCATGACTACATCCTTAACAACATCAATTTTCTATATAAAAATCAATATTTCCCGAACGTTTGGAAAATAGGAATTGTAATCTGTATCCCCAAACGCGACCAACCCTCTACCTTATTATCCAGCTAACGCCCTATTACCCTTCTACCTGTTATTGGAAAGATCTAAGGGTCCCTTCTCAAAAACAAAATCCTCTCTCTAATTTCCAATCAAATCCCCAAATACCAATTTGGTTTTCTTCCCCACAGATCAACTTCCATTCCACTCACTATCCTAGTATCAAATTTTGAAACATCCTACCTCGAAAGAAAATCCTGAGGAGCTCTAGTTTTGGATGTACAGAAAGCTTTTGACTCTGTCTGGCATCAAGGCTTACTATACAAGTGCCATCTCCTAAATATCCCTCCTCATATCATTTTCATTATAAAACAATTCCTCTGTAATAGATCCCTAAAAGTCAAAATCCATAATTCATTCTCCTCTCCAGTTACTCCCGAACAAGTACTCCCCCACGGCTCTCCTCTCTCACCTCTGTTATATAACATTTTTTGTGCTGATATCTACAACCCTGATCCTCTCTACTTTAATCCATCCAAATACCTCCTACAATTTGCAGATGACACTGCCCTAATCACACATGCTCCCACACTACCAAAAGCCCTCCAATTCCTCCAAGAGCTTATTGACTCCCTTCAACGCTGGTTTGCAAAATGGCGCATTAAAATCAATCTCCACAAATCACAGCTCCTAATCCCTTATCACCTCAGCAATAATTCACCTCACAAAGTCCACATTTCCCAAACTGCGATCCCTCCCCCAGTTTCCATTAAGTACTTGGGCATAACCATAGATCAAAAATTTAATTTTAAAAAACATACAGCCATAACAAAAAAGCAAAATTACTTCTAGGGCAAAATGCTTTAGAAGTTTAACTCACAAAAACAATGGTATTGATACCAGAACTGCCTTAAAAATTTACAAGATGATCTGCCGTCCACTACTTGACTATGGTTGTGGCCTCTATCCCAACCCCAGCAACCCAACCTCCCGTAATATTGAAGTTAGCGAGCGAGCATCCCTTCGTACCCTAACAAAACTCCGTCATCCCCTTAATCCTCTACACAATCCCTCCAATCAGCTCCTCTATGATACTACTTTAGTTATCCCCATTCTAGAACGTCTTCGATTCCCATCAGAAAAATTCGCCAAAAATCCTTTTAACTTTCACATATTATCCCTATACTGTCTTCCTAGAAACCCAAACATAATCCCTAAAATTAAAAACCCACATTCTACCATTTTTGATTTCATTTCATCATTTCATGCATTTACTCACTAACGACTGACGCCATATGACTGGAAAATACCTCTGATCGATAGCCTTTTGACAGATTATTACATTAACACATCATTCATTATTCATCATTTTAATGTAAATATGTACAGAATTTGTCAATAAATATATGTTACTACTACTATAAGAGATAATTTAATACGATTCTTGAAAAAGATGTCAAAGATGTAAAAGATTTGTCACTCAGTAACAATACTGTTAGCAGAAGAATAGATTAAATGAGTGAAGTTATTGAAAAACAATTTGTTGAAAAGCTGTAAACAAGAAAATTCTCAGTGCAAATGGATGAATCAACTTTGTGAGATAGTGGGGCAATATTGACAACTTACGTAAGATATATTGATAAAGGGAATTTTGTTGAAAACAAACCTCCAAAGATTCATATAAGCTAAAAAAAACTACGTAGATGTCAATAATATACATATGAAAAATATAACATCTTGTTCTGCAGATGAGAACCCAGAAATTATTCGTGTGCATTATGGTAGCTAATATCACCTTGTCTGTTCTAAATGAAGTACTACATTGAGTAATAAAGTGTATCATGGCTATTACAGTAAGTGCCAAATGTGAGCGTCTCTTCAAGCTATATTGTGATGAACAAAATGCTGACCATGTGAGTCTTTTACTTCACACTGAAGTAAGATGGCTCTCTAAAGGGAACTCCTTGAAAAGGTTTATTAAGGTGACAAACCTGAAATGAATTTGTAAGTTATTTAGCCGATATCTTTGAAAAACTAAATATAATATTAAATAAACAACTTCAAGAAACAAATAAAACTGTTGTTGATCCAAAGGTGAAGATATTTGGTTTTGTTACCCTTATTGAGTTTTATCAGAAATATATTAACAACAAAAAAAAATATGGAAAAAATCTAGAACCCATAGAAGCTCTTACAATTTCCAATAGTGAAAGTAAAATTAATGCAAAATTTATTTTAGAAAAATGAAAGAAAAATTGCTGAAACAATGTAGACATTTTGAAACAAAGTTATTAAAATATTTGAAACAGAATTCTCACAATTTATATACTTTCGAAAAATCACACTAAAAATCGTTCTTAAAATAGAAAGACAAATATAAAATTAAACCCATGAAACAATTTAATACTAATTCAAATTCTGGAAAATTTAAGAAATATATAAATCCTTCGAACAAAATTTGTTCAATTTAGAACAAGAATTCATGAAAAATTCTGGTAACGTAAAAATGAAAATCTTGGAATCGGAGAATTTTTTGGAGAATCTCAGAAATCAGAGAGCAAATATAATGAAAATTTTTAGAATTTCCAAAGAAAATTATTGCAATTCACAATGGAGATTCTAAGGAAACTCTGATAAGAAAAAATAAGGTAGTGTTAAAATATAAAGTCTAAAAACATTTCTTGCTTTAATAACAATCTGGAAAAAATCTAGAACCTATAAAATAGTTTACAATTTTTATAATTGAAAGAGAAATACAAGAAAATTTAGTAATTTTTAAAGAAAAAACGAAAATTTGAACAAATCTAGAGCATATGAAACCCAAAAATAGGAATCAGAATCGGAACACAAATGAAAATTGCTGGAAAAATTTAAGGAACAAAAGAATAGAACATTCTTATAAAATAAAGAAATAAAATTTAGAAATTTAATTAAAAAAATGTAAATAAAACTAAAATCCTTGAAAAAATGTTAGAAATTCGGAAGTAAAATTAATATAAAATTAGATTAGAAAAAATGATGATGTGCTAAAATATTCTAGAAATTTTGAAAAAAAGTTATTAAAACCTGAAAAAAAATTTTAACAATTAAAAATGAAAATTACACAAAAATCAAATTAAGAACTTCCTTAAAATAGAAAGATACATATAAAATAGAAGCCACGAAACAAATGTAATATGCAGACAGAAAAAAAGAGACCTAGAAATCCTCCGAACAAATTTTTGCAATTTGGAACGGAGATCCATGAAAAATTCTGATAACGAAAAGAGTAAAAAATTATTTTTTTAGAAATTTTAAGGATAAAATTGATTCAAAAATCAAATAAGAGAAAGTACGAAATTTTAAAAACTAATTTAAGAAAATATGATAAAAAGGGGCTGAAAAACCACCGGTCGATAGCCATGGAGCAGAAGAACAAGAACATATCAGAATTTATTTTATTTTATCCATTACATGTATTAGATTTTATTTTTCTGTGAATAAAGATGTTTAGTAGTAGTATGATAAAAATCCTAAGTCTAAATTGTTTGATACATTTTATTTTCGTTTAAAATGTATCAAACAATTTGTCTTCAAGATACTTAGAATTTTTATCATATTTTCTTATATTAGTTTTGTTTTTCTTAGAAAGAATGTTTTGCGATAAAATGGCGATTCAAATTAATTGACGTCCTTTCTGAACATTACATCCCTTAACTACATGTTTAGACTTGGTTAGCTCTAAAACCAAACTATACAAATCATTTTCTAACAACTTTCTTCTTGATTTAGACGTTTAAAATGTGTATTGTTGGTTTGAGTTTACGTGAAGTGTTTTGCAAATGAAAATAACACACAATTTATTTCTTAATTTATAACATTATCAATAATGTTCACCTAGTGAACGAAATGTACATTTAACACTTAATAAACAAGTGAAGTAAGGAATAAACTGTGTGGAGGAATCGAGAAAGCTCGATATATCATCGAGTGATATGTTGCAAGTTTGTGTAAAAACGGATGATTTGAAGAAAATGGAATTGTCGAGATAACATTAGTAGACTTTCTATACATATCAAATTCAATTTTTTTGTTTTTATGAATTGTCGTTATTTTCTGTTTCGAGTGAATTTGATTTTTGGGTGAACATTTATAATTAGATTTAAAAATTAATCTAAATAACGTGTTGTGTCACTGAATGCTATCAAGTCATGATCATATCTGTACCAAAAGAAAATATAATTTTTAGCCAAGTCAAGTGAGAAAATATTTTCTCCAAATTGACCATGAATAATTTGGTTAAACGTGGACTAAATTGAAATCCAATTTGAAATCCAAAATTTAGATTGGAAACAATTGTTACTCATGTTTCTAAACATTCTGATTTAATCGAGTAAATTTTGAATAATTTGTAGAACAACTGAAGAGTATGCTACTAACGTTTAGGAATAAAGTTTTGAATTTTTTGGAGTTATTATAGATTTAAGGTGTTCGGATAAAGCGAGTGAATTTTTTGCTGGGGCAAATTTGCTATATTCCTTAAAGAGTTTATTCACTTGGATTGCTAAACCTCTTGTTACATTATTAATATATGAAACTACAGATCTCATAGGAGAATTGGGTTTGAGGGTTCAAATGAGATCATAGAGCCACGGAGGTAAGGGGTTTTGATTGACGATTTTTAACTTTTCAAAATCTGAAAACCAAACTGTGATAACTTCCAAAATGTTTCGGATTTGGGTTAGAAATTTTAAATTAGGACTTCTTTAAGGATGTTAATTTTTCATTAAAATGAATCCCAACTATAGAATGCATTTCTTAATGAGTCTACTAAAACTGTTTAACATAGAATCGATCTCCTGTTTGAGTTTTAGTTGGCCTAGCTGATTTTGCATGAATATTATCTTTTTGCTGTGTATGATAACTGTATGTATGTAAATGTAAGACAGGCAATCAAGAATATATAGCGACTTCCTAGTTAATATATGTGTGTCAATAAATGTTTGGCGACAGTCATCTGATCCGTACTCTGCGATAATACGGATAACTCTACACTGTAGGCCAAAAATTCGATGTATTATCGCGAAATGTCCCCACGAAATCAACCCTTAAGAAATATGGCTCTAGAATAGCAAGAAGTAGGCTAATCGAAGCGTACCTTTGTGTACCTGTGTTGAGAGACCACGGAAAAGAAATGTAGTGGTGCACATCTTGCTGGCAAGTGCCTCATCATATACTGTACATGAAAAGTCGATATTCAAACCTAAAAATTTAGTTGTTTCGATTTCACTCATTTTCGAAAGAGAAAACGTCATGGTTGCAGATTTCGAGCTATTTAATTGGAGCCTATTACTCAAAAACCAACAAGAGGCCTCTGCAAATATTGAAACTGCGTTTAACTATTCCCCTTGGTTAATTTTCGTAATGTCGTCAGCAAATAAGGTAACATCGGCAATTCCACTCACATCGGGTAGGTTATTTAAAACAACAGGTGTCCAAGAATAGACCCCTGTGGAACCCCGTGCTGAAGCAGTAACTCTCCAGAGCTGATGTTATTAGATACTAAACATTGCGTTAAATATGAAAGTATTAAACCATAGCTATCCGGATGTACATTTTAAAAGTTTAGTTTTTACCGAAGAATTTGAATGCTTTCGACAAAACACAGGAAACTAGCCTTTGAACTTGTAAACAGCTCGTAAGAATTAGCAATCACTTCTACAAGTTTAAGTTGAACGTCCTAACCTAAATCCAAACTGCTCCTTATAAACACTTAACTAACGCACTTACTATGTTTTAACCACTAAAAATTTAGTGGTTAAAACATAGTAAGTGCGTTAGTTAAGTGTTTATCATGAATTACCACGTAGTAACGGTCACCACAATCCTTATGATGCTCCTTATACATTTTCAAAAATTCAATTAGCTGCATTTTTTTTTCGAAGATTTTAGTAAATATGGGCAGTAAAAAAGTGAGACGATAATCGTTGGGATCAGCAATATCACTTTATTTAGAGCTTGCTTTATAATATCACCTCGTAATCGATAGATGTCCTTGTTTTTGCAATTATTTCGGTTGTAGTCCACAATTTTTTTGGGCGGTGTCAGAAAAAAATACTAAAAATATTAAACTCATTGTTTGACCATTATAAATTTGGCTGTGTAGTTTAAATGAAAAGTATTGACCTATTTTTAAGTAAATTACATTTGAGATTATTAGCGCATTTAGTAAATTAGACATTAATTGCACTTAAGAATGAATGTAATATTTGTCTTCCTTTCCACAGAGGAATTTTAATAATGTTTCTAATGTAATCGTTAATATCCTCTTTATTCTGTATTCTTTTTAACCTTGTTCCTCTTGCATGTAACACATTTACAAAAAATACGTAAGGTAATGAAACACGTACATAAATGTAAACAGCAAGAATCACGGGCGGAGTTCACCAGTTTCCAAAGTACTTACACTTAACATTATTACCCTTAAGAGCATCTACCGTTCTCATCATAATGATAACGTGACAGTCGCGCTTGAAACCATCGATATGTTAAACAACATGGCATCATTCTTGCGGTTTACTAATAGGTTGTGCTTTCAGAGCGTTGGTTATTTTCCTCAAATCTTCGTCTTCTCATTGCCGGTGACGAATATCCGCTGGTTTTTATCAGGCTGGTTTCAATTTTCGTGTTAAGGGATCACTCCTCGTAACTTATAGAGGGCCCAGTTAATGTCGAGAGCTTCTCTTTCTGTTGTGATGTAATTTCTTTCCGCCGGGTTAAGCAAGCAGCTGGCATACTCTATGGAGGTGGGATCCTGACGAATTAGCAAACATTAGCGCTATATTGAGGGTATCCTGCGCTTCTTGCTGCTGCTGACCCTATCTCCAAATGACAGTTTTCTTAAAAAAATATCAGTAAATACATTATAAATCATCGATACCAGAAGCATGTCTCTATGAACGAGGTGATTGCTTGTACTCGTCCTGAGTCTGTAGTGATATTCTCCTGCGTTACTACATGATCAAGAAATTAATCAGATTCTGGGCAAAATGTTTTTTTTTTCCTCGATTTGAGGCAAGGATCTTCTGTTTGAGAACGCCAAGGACGCCTTCCACATCATGCAGTGGAGTTGTTGCCTGAAATTATCGAATGGCGCGATGAGGTCGATATGCAAGCATTCGAACTTGCGGGATCCTTGCTTGCAGAAGATACATCGTTCGTTGGAACTTTGCCGGCGCATTGGGTGGTACGAAGGGCTTTTGTGATAGTAGAAGTGAACTTTTCTGACGACCCATTTTGGTATAAATAATCCATACTCGGGATAGGTATCGAATTGGAGTGGTGGCGGCGCTGATGGTGCCGTAATTCACGCAGAAACGGAAAGTGCCGTCCTGTTTTTGGGTACTATTATCACCTTTGGAAATGATGAGGACTGTTGTCATCTTGTTGTTATCCTCCAGGAGTTGTTTGATTTGTTGTTGTAACTTTTCATTTCTCAGCGGGGACATCCTATATGATTTCCTGCGTGTATCCCGGTGTTGATCTGGTTGTGTGTAAGTGTCGTGGCTTGAGGCTCTGGAATGCTTTCGCTTGTTTTTCTAATAGTTTATCCCTTTATCTACGCGTAGTTTTTTGTTGCAATTTCCATGGTTTCAGGACTTTATCGTGAAAAATTTGTCTTGGCGTTTTGGGAAGCAGGAAGTGCCTGATCTCTATAGGTTCAGTTTTTAGGCAGAATTTGTTCGACCTCTCCGCAACAAATATTGGGTGTAAATTTTCGAAAAATATGCAAGTCCTTTTGTCTACATCGAGTGTAATGCCTGCTTGTTCTAGAAAATCCATTTCGAAGTACGTTTTGCGTGTTCAGCTGTCCGGAAAGTTATAAATACATGAATTATTATTCTCTGTCAATAACTGCCAAAGACCGGTTTCGACCTATTTTTGGATCTCATCAGCGTAGCGCAATTGAGGACAAAAATATTGCGATATCTTAATCGATTGTATAAATACTTTTATGTTTGAGTATAACATTCGCTTCGGTTATTAGTAGTGTGTTAGGCCGTACGTGGCCATTGGCGACGTCTCCTGCCTGTTTTCGGAAAGTGTTACGTTGCATTTCAACGCCTCCAAAAAGCGTAGTAAAGCAACAGTGACCTTGAAGAATGTTTGTTTACTATTTATTGTTATATATGCGTGCGATCTCTTCGTGTCCATGGTAGGAATTTGCGTGTAATTTGGATGGGCGTTGCAATTAGGACAGCGGCTTCTTATTGTGTTTGGTTATCCGCAGCCATAATATTGGAAATTATTGGTGCCTGCGAAAGTGGTTACTCGTTGCTTCCTATGGAATTCCTTTATTCGGTGCAGTAGGCGTACCCTATTTTCCGTGCCGTTCGATTTTGCAGCTTCTCCAATAATATTTTTGGCCTTTTTCGTATTAGTTAAGAGTTTGTCATAGAAATTCACTGTATTCCTGGCTGGTGAGAGTAACTCTGACTCTATTGCAGTTTCGCATGGGGGGCTAGGCTATCCGACCTTTCGGCCGAGGACTGGTATAATCCTAGTCACTTCTCTTCGTCCTGTATTGCGGCTGGTGATACTGTCACATCGCGAAGACGGTTTGCCACCGCCAACTTGTCATCCGGAAATCATCATTTCGAGCTCAATAGGCTGTGAGACACCTTTCTAAGCAGTCTAGTGAGAGGACTGCAAAGCATTTTGTCGATTAGTCAAGTGCGACCTTCACATCCTCATGGTGTCCGCTGGGGTCCGACAGGTAGCATTCGACACCTGGCAGAGAGGCATACGCAGAATCTTTGGATTCCGCTAGTTGGGAGGTGGTGCTGGGATGGCGATCTAAAGGCAGCGGTTGTCGTGACGATGGGGGATATTTTGATGAATAGTGCTTGAGGCTGCATGTATTTCTGACTATCCTTTTCTTGATCTCTACGTAGAGAAGTCGTTATTTGAGTTCTAGTTGCATTACAGCTGCCATTGCTTAGCTCAGTTTGATGAAAAGTGCTCGCTTTTAGATTATAAATTGGTCTGTTTTTGCGGGTCTGTACTGTTTTTCTTAGTTGGTCCCAGAAGTTGATTTCATCCTTGATTCCCTCCCACCAGATATCGGAAGGAGCCTTGAATAGTAACTAAAATCACATGTGCGTGTCTCCTTCGGTGTTCTTACATACCGTAACTGTACTTAGAAAACTTTATATTATTTCAGCATGCTGCCTTAAACCGGTTAGCGCATTTTCAGAAGCTTCCTCTCTGGATTTGCCATTCTGGGACCCTTATTTTCAGCATCCTGTTCATTAGGATCTAGAACAGTTGTTCCGTATCTAACGTTTTTGTTCGCCATACTTCTCATTATTTCTCGGGGATTTTTTTTCGGCTGTACGTTGGGCGCCAGTGGTGTAGCAAACTTGATGGGTTGGGCTAGCAGTGTAGTCCAGGCTCATGGCGAGAAAGATTAGCGGCGTGGTAAGCTTGAATTCGTCGACTACTCAACATAGAACGTAGCTAGTAAGCTGATTAGACTCTGGAGGCGGAAACAGGTTATATAGGGTATTCTTTAGGCGCATCGGCGGAAGGGGGCGAGGGCAGTTGTTAACCGCAATACCGAGATGCGGAGCTCATGCTTACACGCTCAAGGTCAGACGCTTTTGTAGGTACACGAGAGTGTTACAAGAGGCTCTGAAAAAAAAAACAATATGGTCTGGTACATATTTAAATTGCTTCTCGTTTTTTTCTGTGCTACATAATGTGTTTATCTGTTATTGCATAAATTCTTAAATTGTTTTTTTAAAGGAGCAAAAATTAAGTATATTATTATTTTTCCAGATTTTACAATTAGTCCTCTGCGTTCATGGAACATATAGTGGCCTAGTAACACAAGAAAATGCCTCTCAAAACAAAACAGCATCTGCGAAACAGGATATTGAAAATAGATCAGATGTACATGTAAGTATCCTAATCAAAATGTTATATAAACTTTCGACATGAGGCTTTAAAATTTCTCTAAAATAATATTTGAGAGCATATTTCTATTTTATTATCATAATTATTAATTTAATCTTTGTTGTAGCAAACGTCGTACAATTACGATTATGGTGTTTTAAAAAATGGAACTCAAAACATCCAGCATTCAAAGGAAATACAAGTAAATGGACAACACTCAAAAAACCCTAATGAATTTATTGATAATGACAAAGGCTACGATTCAACTATCACACGCCGTAATGGATATGACGAAACAGTCCCACCCTATTATAAAATGGCCCACAGACCGAGATGGAGAACGTCTCCTAATAGGAAAAATTATCTTTCAAATAATTATATGATGCAAGGGTATAACTTTGGAAAAGAGCAATACATGAAAAACGCAAATCCTTTTAACACAAGACAGAATATGATACTTGATCCTATATTCAAACCATTGAACATGGTAGGCCATTCCCACCAAAATACTCTAATACAACCATTAAAACCAACACAACACTATCAATACGATAATTCATTAATAGAGCCGTTTAAGTCGATTGAAGAACACTTTGATAAGAACCTCGTGACGAAACCGTTTAAATTTATTCAAGACCCTCATCAGGATGATCAATTTAAATTATTTCCTAAACCCAATCAAAACAATCAAATACAACAACCTATAAAATTATCTGATAATTATAATCAAAATAATCATATGCAACAAACTTTAAAATTATCTGAAAATTATAATCAAAATAATTATCACCCTATTAAGTTTAATGAAGATCATCAGGATGACCCAATCAAGATATTTAATGAGAATAAACCGGATGGTTCAATAATATTTCCATTAAAGCTACCACAAAATAATTCCTTAAAAAAACATCAATTGACACAATCGACTAATTTTATAGAAGATCCACTATTACAACCCATTAAAATGGTAGAACATCATTTAGTAAATGATCACGTGTTTGAACATCGTTACCCTAAAAAGCGAACGAAGAAGTTCCGCAGAAAGATTAAAAAACGTCCAGTAGTATACTACGATAACAACGATCAGCATTTAACCAATCACATTCCAACACCTTTTGACGAGCCGATGAAAAAGCTTGTGAAAAGAAAACCACCCAAAGGGATTTATATGCATCACATGCCTGACCCTAACAATCACCTAAACGATAAGTACATTTTGCCAGATTCGTCTAGTAGTTCATCCGAGCCTGGGTTCTTCGAGGCTCTAAGTTCAGCGTTGTTGGGGGATTTCTCTAATGAAGAGAAACCTGTGATTGTTCATAGAGTTAGGAAGCGAAGAAAACCGAGTTCGTATTATAATTCAATTGATGAGTATCCAAGAAAGGTTTCCAAAAGACGTAATAAATATAAAGTTAGAAATATGAATGATCAGTTTGCTTTTTACTAATATTATCAAATTATTTTATTTATAAGTATGTTATTTATTATTAAGTTATTAAATTCATGATGGTTGTGACCGTTACTAGGTGGTAATCCGTATTAAGTAATTGATTGTTTTTAAAATATTGTTATTGTTATTATTGTTGTATTTTTAAAAACCTATTTAATATATGTTATTTAATTAATACAATTTTTATTTAAATAATAGTGTAATTATTGGCGATAAATGTCTTTTAGAATTATATGAGTGAAATTTACACAATAAATTTTGTAAAACATTATAATGTAAACCAAATATGCCACTTCGGAAAATTACGTTCAAAAGTTCTTCAATTCTTCAAATATTCCATAAAACCTTAAATTTATACAATATCACATAACGATATTACGTTCAGAACTTAAATTTAAACTCTAACAAGTAAAATATATCTAATTTTGTAGAATATCACATACTATACAAGTAATAAAGAACTTTTTTGACAAGAGGAGAGAAAATCCTTAATGAACACCCTTATAGTAGGGTAGTGTCGAACTCTTCTCTCCTCCGCGATCGCTGTTGTGAATAGTCCAGGACCTAAAGGTGCCTGATACCCACATTAGAGTGAGCACCTTACCCTTGGCCAATCGGTTCAGAGCTTGCTTACAGTTGTAAGTAGTTTTGAAACTGAAGATGTACGCTTTAAGATTTGTATACCCTGGTTGTTTGAGATCAGACAGATGTGTGCCCCTTTGTAGTTCTTTTTCGCACTTCTTTCTAAAGCTAGTATTTCAGCCTGTAAAATTGATGAACTTTGTCTGAGAGGTACTGATTCCCTGTATGTATGCAGAACGTCTGATGGTGTTTGTAGAAACTTTGGTTTAATCAGGTTCAGAATTTCTGATTGACCAACTCTATGTCCTGTACCATGCACTCATCTTACCTTTTTTGTTTGTTCATGCAGGGGAAGTAGGTTTATTAAAGCTTGTACTGCTACAGAGGGTTTCAAGATTCTTTTGTGCTGTTGCTTGTTTAATCTTGATCCACCATACTAGTGAGCCATATGTAATAATTGGTCATACTACTATAATGTACAGCCAATATATCCGTATAAGTTTCAGTCCCCATGATATGCCAAAGAGCTTACATCGGTACTATACCAATGTAGCTTTGGAGATTGTTTTTTCTAATTATGTTTCTTATCTACTATAAAACGTAAATTTTTCACGTGATCGGACAGCGCAATTTCTATTTGATATTTAGCTTCCTACGATTAGTGAAAGATACCACCACAGTTTTTTCATGATTGACATAGAAGTCTTCTCTCAGAAACCACTTTACTATGATATTGAGGGCGTCTCGGGCTAGGGACGAAAAGTTCTCATATTTACCCTTTACGACTATTCCTATATCGTCGGCATAACCTTGCTTACAATAACCCTTGTCGGCCAAGGGTATCACTGGGTCATCTATTTTATTGGGGGTATGTCGATACCCTCCTTGATGGTCTCTTATTCCACGATTTTGAAAGTTGTGTTGTCAAACGCTCCTTCAATATCCACGAAAATACCTAATGCAATCTCCTTCTGTTATAGTGAAGCTTCTATACCTGCTGTGAAGGTATGAAGTACATCCACAGTAGATTTGCCAGGTTAAGAGGTTGCATATGGAGTGGATTTGCTTCTACAGCACTATCGTTGTCTATATTTTTCTCCATAACTTTTAGGATAAATGAGGTATTGCTAATTGAGTGGTAGGATTTGGCCGCATAGGGTCGCCTTCGATAAGTTTTAGGGATAAATATCACCATAGCCTCCTTTCATTCCATTGGAATATAACCTAGTGTAAAGCTAGTTTTGTAAAATGCCTGTAGGTTATATTTAGTGTTGCAAAAATACCATCTAGGCCTGGTGCTTTGAAGAGTTTAAAGCTAGCTACTAACTGCTTATGCATTTTTTTCTTTGCTAACGAGTTTACCAGCCTTGCTTTTGCTTTCTCAAATAGGTAGGAATACGCTTCCTTCTGTAGATTGAGTAGTGTTTCATTAGAAGTCCATAGATGTTAAGCCTGACAAGTGCTGCTTTAACAGCGCATTGAGACTTTCCTTAAGCCCTCTGAGCCACGCATTTCAGTTAACAAAAAAATTACACATATACGAAGGCAAGGACGATACGTGTGAATTTTGAAGCAGGTCAAGGCGGAATGTGCTGACCATCGAGGTGATGGTCAGCACATTTCATGATAAAGCGCAACCGCAAACATTGCTGCGTTATGTTATATGAACTAAAAGTAAAGCACACACAGCAATCATAATCAATTAATTAATTCTGACGTACTCAGTACACGATTGCATTTATTGTAAACGAGTTTTAGACGAATATATCAGATGAAGTGTTATCGACTTAGTG
Organism: Ontholestes murinus; assembly: GCA_963969525.1. Lineage (NCBI taxonomy): Eukaryota > Metazoa > Arthropoda > Insecta > Coleoptera > Staphylinidae > Ontholestes > Ontholestes murinus. The sequence continues at coordinate 56,830,234 of OZ018393.1, read as the reverse complement.
AGTAATTTCAACAATCCTACATGGAACTACTGTAAGAAACAATCATATTTTTGTATTAGCTCGATGCTGTTGAAGTGGTCTTTGAACAGAACTTTGTGGAGCCTGGATGTTGGGGTTGTATGTAAGTAACTCCCTCACAGAACGTTCTCCTTGTTTTCCTTTTCGATTTTCTCAACTCTGTTTTGTATCCCGACAGTACCTGTCTATAGGCCTGTTTTCTTTGCACTGTTGAAAATTTTCCGATTGATTTAAATCCTTGTTCCACCAGGGCACGTCTCTGGAAGGAGATCTCTTCCTTAGCGGATAACTGGATTCTTACGCCTCTATGATGCTATTTCTGAGCATAGCTGCTGCTGTTCCTAGATGGTCTGTAGTCTGGATGTTTAAGTAGAGATCTTCGGTTCCTACACTTAAGCACTCTCTATAGAAGCTCCAGTCTATCTTCCTCGAATTTCTATTCTCTATTACGTCTTTCTTTGTAGGATCTATGTCGAACTCAATCTGCCGAGGGGGTGTCAAAGAGGGTTTTTCCATGATAATGTGAAGGCATCAGCTAGGGTAACATCCAAAACCTTCTACCTGATTTACTTACCTTTATTAATAATATTTAAATTGTTAGAGATTGTAACGGCTGCTCAGGCTAAACAAAAATGAGAGCTGGGTCGTGGTTTCAACAAAACAAAAAAATGATAAGCACGAATGAGAATTAACAATAGATTTAATAATTATAATATGAGGAATCCAAATATTACAAATTAAACATACTCTTACAAATTAACTGAAGAATACAAATAAAATAAAATTAAGGAGATTCAAAATAAGATAAGATAAACTAAAATTTTGGACGTCACCTGGAAGTATTATTCCAAAACGATATTTCACAATTTATTATACTACAATTTATTGTCTTAAAATATTATGAACTATATTAACTAAAAAAATATTGTCTAAATGGCAAATATGTACTTTGGATGTGAATTTCCGTCATCTGAAGTTAAGGGAAAGAACACTGTGAAATGTGAACTTCGCCCGCAAGTCCTGTGAGCAAATTTTTTGTGATTACTTTCTATATTATTAAATGGCTTTATGTACAGATCTACATACAGGGCATTGTAAAGTTTAAATAAACAAAGAAATAAACTCTCCAAATACGACAAACTAGAGGTTTATTAACTGGGGTACTCGGTATATGAATGCAACTTATCTTTATATGATTCCTTGTCGTCAACGTATACGGTATTCTCGATTGCTGCAGTTCAACACAGAAGGGAAGACGATATTCTCTCCAAAAAGGGTTCGCGAAGAGAATCAGGTTGACGAACCAAACTCTCGAACTCTGCAATGGCCGATCGGGTTTTCGAGTTTTCTTATGGGAGGATTGCTCACGGCTGAGCGCCTCAGAGATAAATGCCTTAAACGGTACGGGAATGCCACGGTAAATAACTTTAAGGTAAGAGATAATTAAGGGATAATTTCCGCAGCAACGGCCAATGCCTCGCGTTTTTCTCGCTGATCTGTCATGACCCCAAACTCTACGCGTCCTTATTATCAAATTGCAAAAACAATCTAGGCAATCGCAATCTGCTACAAGATAATGAATTCAAGAAGTTCTTGTCCTCTATTATTGGTATCCGTGCTGTGGGCTTTGGCATCACAGCTCAGGGCTCAGGAGGAGGTGTTTATTGCATCTTCTACGTCTACTTACCTCCTCTGATGGTGGTTTGATTTGATGGCCCCCAGGTATGAAATCACGGTGGGTTTCAATAAAGGCACCACCAAAATCCCATCGGGAAAGACAAAGGCAGATAAGGTGAGGCCCGGCAGATTGAAAGGTATCCAAACGAAGCACACCAAATTTGCGCGTGATCTGATCTTTGAAGTTTGCGGCCATGCCCCCTACAAGAAGCGTGGTATGGAATTGTTGAAGTTGTCCAAGGATAAGATAGTCTTAAATGTCTTGAATTCTGAAATAAATGTAGAATTAATGCTTCTCCTGATGAATAAATTTTAAGTAAATTAATAACCGTCGCTAATTTATTTCGTGCATGCAAATCCGAAACTAGAACAATCTCAACCGACTGCTCTAGATTTTCACTGTATAAGAATTAATTCGTTGCCGTTGTTGATATTGCACTATTTTATTGCTGAAAAATCTTCTTTATACAGATCTTTGTCTTATTCGATTAGAATCAATTATACAGTTTTTTGTTAGCTGCTTATTTCATATCTACTTAATCTAAATTATACTGCTAGGTTGACATGATCTAAAACATCCCCAACCAACTGGATTACTGATTTATATTTTTTTTCTTGCATAATATCATTTCACCTTCTCTAATCACTTCAGTGTCTCTGTTTAGTATTTACGTCCTCTTTATTTGACTACCCAATTCTCTACACTTTCTTTACATGTAGTCTACTGATAATCATTCAATTATATTACTCTTCTATCTCCTCCTTTTTGTTCCGGTAGATACTTTGTCCACTGTACCCTTGATGAAATAAATTTATACCATTGGAATAGTTTCTAATTTAAAATTACCTAATCTTCTTTTTTGGTTTACTACTTTTGTTTTACTGGTTGTTTTTATATTCTATTCGTCTTTTTCATTTTGAATCTTACATTTCCCGTAGAAAGATACGTATCATCTTTCTTCCTGGTTCACTCTCCTTGTACAAATGATGTTTGTTGTATTTATCTTGTTTACCACAATACACAAGGGGTGTTCAAATGAAAAGGTACGAAAAGACCCTGTGGGTGTAAATAAAGTCTGTAATCAAAGTATACGTCTGAGCATAAGGATTCCATTGATAAACAAACTGAAGGATTTCGTTTTCCCAGAACACCGGAGGCCTTAAATTTGTCGTCCTAGTTTAACTGCTACTTTACAGATGTTTTTTTTTCAGGGGAGTTAACACATAAAAAATTGCAGAACAAAATGTCCGAGGTGTAGAGTCGATGATCAAGCTGATTCCCCTTGAAATTGGCCAGTTCTGCGTATGTAACCCTAGAGACGGTCGTTTGTTCTTGTTAGACATGTGCAGTCTTCAGAGTGTCTCACAGTACACATCGGAGTTAATGGTCCGTCTATACTCGAGAAATTTAACAAGTAGTGAGACGGTGAGCAACACCTTACCATCTGAAGCTTTGAACTTTTTAAGGGGAGGTGACAATGCATACTGTTTTGCTTTGTTCTGTGACACTATGCTTCAGGGAAGCGGGATCGATATCATGATACCGAAATAGATGTTAAATCCGCGCAGTTCTTTTTGCTGGTGCTCACTCTTGGACACGTCGCCCTGCAATTTCAAAATAGGCTAGGAAATTTGGCAGTAGCATTTATAATCTGGAAAGAACCGTGAAGTTAAATCCGCTGCTAGGCAAGTAAAATCTATCCTCTCTTTGGATAGTGAAGAATCCAGGAAAAAGGTCTTGAACCTTTATAAAGTCTGATACAGACAACTGCCCTATTATTTCACCATTATGATATTCCAATATCAGTAATCATGTGCCGGGCATTTCTCAAGGAGGAGTTTAATAAGCATAAGGACTGAAGTGCGTGTGATTGATATGCTGGTTATTAAGGGTCAGATGGAGTTAAATGAAGCTGTATACATTTGGAAATAGAAGGGTCACATAATGGCTTAATTTAAAGAGGCAGTCGAGCAGTAACTAACAGATTTCCCTTCTAAGTTTATATCTGGTGTGAATTAAATTAAAACAGCACTGTAGAAGTTATAGATCTTTCATGTTTTGGTCCCCTGAATGAAAATCGCTTTTATTCGGAAGACATAGTCAAGAATGTTCTGTAAGACTAGGTCTCGTCATGGCCGCATGAATTCTGGGAACACGAAATCCTTCGGCTCGTTAATCAATGGAATCGTTGTGTTCATACTTTGAATACAGACTTCATTTAAACCCACAATGTTATTTCGTACCTTTTCATTTTAACACTCCTTATATATTGCTGTGACATTTTATTTCAGGTTGTAATATATCTATTTTCATATTTCTTCTTCTTCTGTTGGCTGACATTTCGATTTCGTTGCTCTTATTTCTCTTCCTTTTTTCCATCCACCACATCTGTGTTACTTTTCACATCTCGAATTCCTCACATCACATTTACACATTCTTTCTATATACTTCTTAAACTTTCATTTGTATCTTTCTCACGTTCTTCTTCTTTTTTTCAAATTTTTAAAGCTGTCATTCTTTGCTATACTCGTCCCTTCATTACTCTTCATTATCGAAACGTAATCAAATAAATTAATATTGGCGCCTTTTTACATCCTTCTCTGCCTCTTCACTACATATACTTACTTGTTTACCAGTTTTTTAGCCATCCTCTTACTATTCCCACCTACAACTATATTTTTTCTTAATCTTCCTCGGTGATTTCTATTACATTTTCCAACCTTATGATTCCATCTGTGGATTTCGTTTCTATATCCTTGTCTACCTTTTGATTGTTTAATAAAAGTTTAACCAATTATAAATACATATTTGTGCTATAAACTGTGCAATAATATAGCATAACCCTGACCTATCACAATAAGTTATAGTTTAACCTGCTTATTTTTTTATTGAATTATGTTTACACCTATGAGTACACAACGTTAATGTGTAATTAATTGTGGTAGGTCAAAAGAATCCCCGATAGGTCAAGGCAGTAGGTCAATATTAGGCTTCGTATTAGGTTAGGTTAGGAGAAAATTTATTGCAATAGAGTTAGCTAATAGGGCGTACCAATTTCGTAATTTTTGTGGTTCCAAAAAGATGATGGTAAAGATTTATTTATTTATAACATTTACTTATAAGATATAACCTTGTATAAAATATGCTCAAAAGTAATTTTATAAACTTGAGAAGCTACATATAATTTAAACCTATCATTAAAAATTAAAACACATTGTAAAAATTATAAAAAGCTTGCTTAAAATTTCTACAGATAATTCGGATGTACCTCGTATAATTTAATGTTTCCCGCATAATTTTACTGTTTTCTGAATTTTTTTTAAGTAATCAACTGGAAAATATGTATGTTTTTAGGATTATGCATTTTAAATTTGTTGTAGTTTCTTTTTTATCAAGGTTATAATATAATGGTAACTGTCCATCGACCAAAAATGTTAAAAGTATAGTTATATAGAAACATTAATAACAATATATAAGTCTTAAAATCGTTTTATTTTTGCAAAACTATTTTTTACATAACGACGTATAAAATAAAATAGTAATAAATAAAAGCAATAAATAATTAAAGATCTAATGACTTAAAATTGAAGCTTTTTGCTATCCATATATTGTTGGTAAATGGACGATGGCCTGTACACTGTTGCTGGTTCTTCATATTCGTAACGATTTTGTGCTACTGGCGCATAATTAACGATCGGCTGTCTGTGTTGATAGATCGATTCCGTGGGTTTATGGTAGGATTCGATCGTCTTGTGGGTGGGTTCCGGTTTGTAGTGGTGTACAATCGGTTTTGGCTTCGATTCTAACGGGTAACTCTCGTATGGGTAGTAGTGATGAGTATCAGGATTTGCTTTGATGGTGGTGACTACTGCCTGGAATCCGCTGTGTTTGTCAACGGTGTAACGAACCGTTCGGATACTGCCGTCAGGATCTGCGACGGTGTACTCTCCTTTCACTTGGTCTCCGTCGCGTTCCTCTTGGTGGGTCTTGTAGTCGCCAGTTTTGTGGTCTTCTACTCCGTAAGAGTATTTATATTTTGGATATCCCTACAGACAATTAGACTTATTATTCAAATAATTAATTATTCGTAAAAAATGAATACTTTTTTAATTTCTTGATTGTAGAGGCTTGAATACATTTTTTTTTTCAGAAAAGTGATCTAGTTCTATATCAAAATGCAAAAATATCAATGTACATATTTTTCTCAGTATGTTTGCCTAGAACTAACTGTCTAATTTAACTACTTCCACTGAAGAAAAAACAGTTACAAGAAATTACTGACAATGAAACATGTACAAATAATGTAGAAGCTGTCAGAGCTTTGTGGATAGATTTTTTCTCCTATAAAGCGAGAAGTCACCAGTCCAATTCAGACATGTAAATACTATGGCTCGGTAGTAAGTTAGAAATACGATAAAGCAGACCTAAGTTATGAGTCCGTTGTAGTTCAGTAGACATCGGCTTAATTTTCATCAACAAATATTTTTCTAATTTTTTGGACCCTTGAAGCCATAATATATGATAAATCTTGAATCAGGAACTTTGTCAGATGATAATTAACTGTACTTTGTAAATATTACTGTAAAATTTGAAATTATAGTCACTGAATAAATCCCGTGTGTGATATTAACAAAATACAGTTTATTTATCATCTGATGAAGTTCCTAAATGTTTTTCTTATGTCTATATTTAATACTTACATAATAATCATTAATATGTTCTGAGGCAGAATATTTCTGATCATCGATATCCCTGAACTGTTGATATTGGTTTGGATTGTAGTATGCTGCAATTCTGGCTTCGACGGCGAAGACAAATGCCAAAATCAACAAAATCTGAAAACGGAAATTAAACTATTTTGAATACATTGTACATGTTCAAAGGATTTCTTATTATGCCACACTTATTCACTACATAACAATTCACATTATTTATCATATATAACGGGGCTTTTAAAATTGTTTTGGTAAAAATATAAATACAACCAAAGTTTAATCAAAGTTTTTATTTATATAATAACTTCTCCTAAAATTTCTCCTCTGAATTGCGAAAAATTTCTTTGAGCATTTTACAATTTCTCTTTTAGATTTCTGAAATAAATTTTCTAGTAATTTTCCTGTATTTTGATACTATCGAAATTGTTTAATTGTGGAGGCGTTTACTTTATGGTAGTGTTTTCAATCAATTTACCATCCAGATTTCTAGAAACCACCAAAAACGTACATTTTAAATAGCAAGAAATTTCTTAGAGCGTTCTATAATTTTCGAGCAATGCTGATTCTATTTTTCATTCTGTCGAAATTTTTAAGTAGTTCTTATTTGATTTTATTTAAAGTTCAAAATGAAAAAAATTTTAAAATTATTTAAAGAATTTTTCCAAAATTTAAGGGAAAAAAACATTTAAAAATATAGTTTTAGTTTACACTTTCTAAAAATAATATTGTAGATTGAAGAAATTTTATAAGCTTAACTTAACAGTTAAAATTTTCCACAATAAAAAATTAAATTTTGTAAAAACAGAACTCGAATAAGGTTAGAAATTTGCTTAAAACCTCGTTAGAATTTTACAAATATAAACAATTGAAATTACAAAGAAAACCCTCAAACAATTTGCTTAAAACAGTTAAAGTATAAACAGTTGAAAATAAATAAAAGTTAAATAGATAATAGAAAAATTGAAAGTTAATAAATAAAAATGTTATAAGACGAATATTTAAAAACTTGAAAAGTGTCGGTTAGAAATTTATCCAAAAAATGCCCGAAAAGAAAAAAACACTTGAAATAAAAGAACAGTTGAAATTTAACAAAAAAACCGTTGATGAATTACATAAAAATAGTTGGAAAACTTCCCAAAGAAGAAACAATTGATCAGTAAAACAGTTTTTTTAGGATTTTAATTAATAAAAATCAAGTGTTATACAAACAAAGTTTTTAAACATGTAAAACGAAGTTAAAGTTTCTTATATTTAAAATATAGAAACAATTGAAAGTAAAGGTTAAAAATATTATTACAATTGAAATGAAATTGAAACAAAACAAACAAACAAAGGCACTTTAAAAATTGTTGAAACTTTTGAAAAAAATATATAACTTTTTTTTTAAATTCACAGTTCAAATCTTACAAAATAAAGTTTAAATTTGATAATAAAAGGAAGACATTTAAAGTTAAAAACTCTCTTTAGAATTTTACAATGAAACTATTGAAATTAATTTAATTAATTTTTTATAAAAAAAAAACTTTTAAACTTTAGAAATTTAAATTTTAAATAGTTCAAATTAGAAAAATAATAGATAATTAAAAAATTACAGCTGAAAATAATTAACAATTATTAACAAAAGAATAATTGGTAGAAATTATTGCAAAAACAATTGAATTTTTTATACCCCAATTATGTAACAAACTATTGAGCTAAAAAAAGCTAAAAATAGGTAAACTAATAAGAAACAGTTAAAATTGAAAAAAAAAATAGTTGTGTTACATAAAGCTGCTTGATTTTATCAAAGATAAAACAGTTTAAATTAAAAAAGGAAAAATTTAAAACGTAAGTTAAAACTTAAATAAAAATTTTAGATTGAAAAATCTTCCACAGAAATTTAAAAAGAACTTGAAAACATTACAAAACTTAAAATCCAGTTGAAAAATGCTTGACACTTAGGTAGAATTTTACAAATGGAAACAACTGACATTAAAAGAAACCTCTAATATATATTTTTTAAATAGATGGAAGATTTCTTAGAGAATAAATAATTAAAATTAAATTATAGTTGAAATAATGCACAATATAATTGATAATGGAACAGTTGAATATTGCAAGAATACACCAATAAAATTTTATACGAAAAATATTTGAAAATTAAAAAGAACTTTTTCTAAAAAAGACAATTAAAATTTTATAAGAAAAGTATTTAAATGCTGGAAAAATTATACTTTAAAATTTACCCAAGAATACTAGTTGGAATATTACATAAAAAAAAAAATTAAAAAATGTTGAAAAGTTATTTAAAACACAGTTTTAATGTTTTATAAAAATAGTTGGAAATTTTCCCAAAGAAGATACAATTGAAAATTAAAAAAAAAAAACATTCTAATTGGTTCAAAATTGTTGAGATCATATAAAACGGTTAAAAATTTTAAATAATTCGAATAAAACTTTATTTAAAAGAAAAACTTTACCATTTTTGAAACGACACTTTAAAAGTTGCTTAACAGAAATGAAATTTAATAAGAAAACAATTGAAATTAAAAATTTTCAAAAATCTGCAACAAAGAAAAATGAGTTAATATTTGCTTTAGAAATGTTGAAATTTTTGAATAAAAAACAATTTATACTTGTTTAAATTTATTTACTAAACAAATAGTATGAACAGGAAAACAGCTGAAGACTTAAAATTGATTGAAATTAATAAAGAAAGTGTTAAAAAACAGGTAAATATCATATAAAAATGGTTTACCAATGAAGAAAAAAATAAAATAATAAACGAAAAATTGCTTAAAGTTGGTTTGAATATTATAAGGTCAAAAAACAGTTTAGAAAGAGTTAAAATACAGTTTAAAAAAAGATGAAAGCAATAATAAACTTTCTCGAGGACGAAAAGTAAGTTTAAAAGAAAATAATTAATTAGTAAAATTGACCTGTCAAATATTTATTCCCTTTGTAATTTTGCCTGACCAATAAACAACTATAACTAAGTAACTATAATTAAAAAATACAGCTTAAAATAGTATATAAATAAGGCTAAGAAGCCTATGGTTTATGGCTACCATGGCTATGAAGAAGAAGAAGCAGAAGACGAAGGACTCAATAATTGTTGTTATAATTATATACTATAATTACTATCTTTAATACAGATGTTTTTACATAAATAATTGAAACTTGAAAAAATAATAGTTGTAAAACTTATTGCGAAAAATCAATTAAAATTTTAAGTAATTATGAAGACTTTCACTTTGTGATACATTTTTTATAAATTGAAGTATAGTTTGACACAAGCCTAATTCTGTCGAATCTATAGTCTCATAACAATAAATATAAAGTCTGTTATATTAATGAAAAGGTACTTGTATGTATGTTTATAATTACATTTTTTGTTATTACTCATGAAGGTTTAAATTAAAATACACTTGGTTTGTTTCACAATTATTCTATTTTTACTCGACTAGTTTCGCTTTTTAAGGCATTATCAAGACTGAGAAAGTCATTTGAGAAAAAACTTTGTTATGCTTAATTAAGTTTTACATAAGACAAAATAAAAAATAAATCTAAAAAATAGAATATGTAAATAACTGTACATTTGCAAAAAAAAAAGAAAAATATATTGTAAACTTCATACAAGAAATAAAAACAATCAAAAAATGTTAAAAGTTATAGAAAGTGAAAATCTGTTAAATATTAGTTGATTTTTTTTAATTAAAATCATTTTAATATTGTTTTAAAGCTCGAATTGTTTAAATCTACATATAAGAGATTTAAAAGGAAAAAAATAGTTGAAAAGTATAAAGTTAAAGCAAATTGTTCTTTTGGTAGAATATATTTTTTTACCAAGTGATATATGAGAAACAAATACAAGATATAGTTTTTTTTCCAACAATAAGTCTTACTAAGACAGTAAAATTCATTGTTGTAGATGTACAAATTGTTTTGAATTTAATTTTAAATTATATCGAAGTAAAACAATAAAGATGATTCTGATATTATGATATGAAAATTAAATGTAATGAAGAATTGTTATTGACTTTTTTACTAATCACTGTTTACGTCACGTGACAAAATAGAAAAAAAAGTAGGATAAAAATTAGTTTCAAATTAATTTCTCACAGAAATTGTATAATAAGATAGATTATTCTTCTTTTACTGCTTGTAATCAAATTAATATGGGTGGGATAGAGGCTACCCACCTATTCAACAGCTATAGTTTTTCTTCTTACCATTGTAACTCTTTTGGTTTCCGAAAACGAAATATTCAATACAAAATATTAACACTCCCTTGCATTTATATCTCGAATATTTTAAATTACATTCACCGTTATAAATCATTATTTCTAAAACATCGAGATATTCATAATTACACAACACGTAACAAGCAAAAAATAGTACCATTTAAACATAGCATACATTTTTTGAAAATTCTCCTCATAATTCCGGAATTAATCTTTATAATAAACTGCCTCAATCTTGGTCAACACTCTCAAATAGTAGATTTAAGTATACATTAAAAGCATTTCTACAACACAAGCATTCTATAGCATAAAAGACTTTAAAAACTATACCTTCTCTTAGAAGTCTCTAGTTGACTTTACCTTTATATGACTATATTTTTAATTCGACTTAATTCTGTTATAGTACTAATTTATTTAATTGATGTTTCTCTTTTTACTTTTGTATTATTGATTACTCCATTTTGTGTTTAATTTACATTTTATCTTATGTGTCTATCTATATATGTATTGTATTGTATTGATGTGTCTAATACTGTAAATTAACAATGTAATAGATCAACAACATTTCAAAAGCTGAAGTATATTTTTCCAAAAAAATTGTTAAAATAGTATTGAGGGGGCAGAAAGACCTAAGGTCGATACTCCTTCTGTGAAGGCACAAAATTATAATTTATTATTGCACAATTAAAAACTGTAAGTGTCTATAATAAAGATGTTGTATATATATATATATATATATATATATATATATATATAGTATAAAACGAATATTTGTGTAGCAAACAAAAATAATCAAAAAATGTTCACAATCACAAGGCTACTGATAATCTAATAATTTATCTAAAAAAATATTCAGCAAAATAAAAACATACATTACAAGTACCAACTATCGTTTAAGTTAAATAAGAAAAAACAATGAATATCGACAGTATACTGATGAAAATACTGTTCATAATGATGGTTGCGACCGTTACTCTGTGGTAATTCATAATGAACACTGAATAAAACACTTACTATGTTTTTGACCACTATAATTTATTATAATATAAATATATTACAATGTGTACGACTTAAGTTTAGGCTTTTGGCGGTCATTATCAAGTGAACAAATTAATTTCACTATATTTATTTGTAATAATCCGAAAGTATAATAACCTTGTTACATATAAAGTTAGGATCTTCGAAACATAGTTTCTATTAAGATCAACATTATTTTTAGAATTAGATAAGTTGCGTGAAAAGAAAGAAAAAATGGTATTTTTGAGAAAAAAATCAAACAAACTGATTAAAATATTTAGAAAAAACACACATGATAAGCACAAAATATATCAAGCTATTTTTTTTTTCACAAGAAGATCGAATACCAGTACGATATCTATTGTAAGAGTTGGTGTTCCTAGAAGAAGGCCAGAGCAAATACTACAGGTATACGAATATAATAATTATCAATAAGAAATAATGAATTATCGATAGCAACAGAGAGCAAAAATTGAATATAGGTAATCATGACTGTAAATCAATAAAATTAAATATCAATCATAACAAAATAAAGCTACATTGATGATAAAGAAGAAGAAGAAAGGTTATAATATCTCTAAACATCTCGTTGTATAAACCCTTTAAAACCAAATTAGATATAAAAGGCAAAGAACTTACATGATGTGCTAGAATTTAGAGTAATAATAATACAACACTGAAGAGGTCTATAAAAATATTAAATATTCAATATTCAAAGCAAGTATTTATCTTTGTTTATGAAAATATTATTTTAAACTACCAAAATAGGAGCGTCCATACTTTCATGGAATCCAAGAACTGTTTTAATCTAAATCAAAGTCTAATTATAATAATTGCTTCATTGTGGAAAACTGCAACATGTTTAACCACACAGTAGATTCATCAGGCAGATGAATACAAATTGCTTAATTATTATTTGTTGATAATTAAGGTTAAACAAATCCACGAAAAGGAAGGAAAAGAATCAATATTTCCAGACATCTAATTTTATAAATCTTTCAAAACCAAATTGAAAATTAAAGTTAAGGAACATCCACAATTGAAAAGTTATTTAAAAAACAATTTTAATGTCTAATAAAAACAACTGGAAAATTTTCTAAAGTAGGAACAATTGAAAATAGTTGAAAACATTTTAACAAGAGAATTAGTTCAAATTGGTCGATAGAACATTTGAAATATTTATCAGTCAAAACAGAAATTAACAATTAAGATTAAATGGTATTTAACAAAACAAAACCACTTAATAATGCATACAAACAAAACTAATAAGTTTTAATTGTAATGCATGCCAAACCACTGGACCAATAACAATATACACGAATATATTTACTTCAATTAACACAAACAAACGCGATTTCGCGTTTATAAATCACTGCACACTGATTAAACCCGATCGCTTCACTCTAATTATGTACTTAATTATTAACAAGTGCTCTTACTCTGTAAGCCATTTTTTAATTGAACAATGATGCTTCTCGTACGGTAATGAATCGTGTACTGAATAATCTATATGCAAGATCCACTTTATATAGGCGATTTAGAAAACGGTGCTGTTACCCCTCGCGATTTGAATATTCATCGATGGACGGATTCTCGAGGATGTCAACCGTGAAGAAACGCTTTATTTCGCGCCACCGCGAGAATTTGGAGAGGAATTTCGGTGAAATTGGCGATGCTTTGGTGGTGTATAATTTATGGCCCGATTATTTATTTCAATATTGTAATTAGGTATTTGGAGCGTGCGGTTTGTTATTAGGGAAAATAGATTTTTTTATGATGGATATTAAATATAATAACAGGTGGTAAAGGAATCGTAATGAAGGAAATTATAGTAGTTAAGGTGAAGTTTGCAGTTTTCATCAAAGTAACTTAATGAAAACTGTAAATTTATTTTTGGATTGTTATAAGAACAAAATAACTACTTTATGTATAATTACTGATAGTTATTACATTATTTATTTGTATAAATATTTCTAGAGTTACTATTATTTTTATCTAGTTCTTATTTTCTAGAATAAATAGAAGTACTTTAGAGGTTTTTATTATTTATAAATAGTGGTCTACTTTTATTTAATCTTTAAAATGAACAACCAAATAGTAACGGTAGCCATCATTAACTTATTTTTTATTATTTTCCATCACTATTACATTTCTAGTGATTTCTCATCAATAATAGATACATTTTTGGTAAATATTTGATTATAGAGGAGGCATTTACTTTATGATAAATCTTTATTAAACAGGGTAACTTTGATTACTGTATTTGTAAAATTAAAGTGAATATCGAACTGGCTAATAGATAATCACTGTAAAAGTTAAGCTTAAAATTACGAATTATTTTTGTATTTGTATGAAACTGTTGAAGATAACTATCAGTAACTTTAAAATAGGCAACCAAGTTATCTACAATACGTATATTATACCATGCTAGTTAATATGTTTTTACTTAGGATAATTCAATATTTATTTAATTAAGTACACACATTTTAAGTAGTACTAAACTTTTTGTTGACTGTTTTATTAGTTGCTCGTAATCTTAGGCTTAATTTAAAAAAACATATTAGAGACGCCGAAAGATACAAGTTTGCAATTTCTGTATGTGGTCTTGTTAGTTCTACTGAGTTTTTAATAAATTGATGCTTTTTGAAATATGTAATTGATTTTTAGCAATGATTCCTGGCAATATTTCTCCCGATATATTTATTGCGATAGAACTGTATACTATATTCGGATTTAGTTTATATTTTCCAGAATTATTAAATAAAGAATTTGTCTTGTTAACCAAGAATTTATATTTATATATTTATTTTATAAATTTACTGGGATAATAATATAAATATAAATAATAATGGGTAAAAGGATCTACTTTTTGTACGTACTCTAATTTTAGAAATATTACCATAGAGTAATCTTTATGTGCTTAAGTAACAATTATGTTTTCACTATTTTTCTTTATATGGAACATAATAACGACGATAAATAAAACTGTACTTTGTTAATATCACACACGGAAGTAATTCAGTAACTATAGTTTCACCTTTACAAGGTCATTATAAAAATTACAGTTTTAATTATCGTCTGATAAAGTTCCTGATTCAAGATGAAGCATCCAACATATTTTTCTTTATATTAAGTTTCAAATTTCTTTGATGCTGGAGGTTTTTCTTTGATAATTGTGTGAAGTTTTGATTTTTAGAAAACTCATTTTGACAATTTATCGAAGCAATTACTTTTTGAACGTGTAAAATAGTTTGATCCTGACTTAATAAGAGGTAACTCTTTCTCGTTGGAACTAAAATTGGTTTTATTTATTAACATGACGTGAAAGTTATATGAGACCAGGGCTAGAAATGGTTTCTTCTTCTTCTGTAGACGTAACTTTTGATGTACACTTTCACTCATCTTCTTTCAGACGTAGTCGTCTACCTGAACTCTGGTGGCAGGATTTAATGTATGTTATGGTTACGTCTGCACTTGAAACAGAATTTGGAGTCTTCTTTCAGTCGTTATTGGTATTGTTTCTCGACGTACTACGAAACCAATCGCTACAAGAATTTTTTCCAAAGTGATGCCGCCAAAATCCAATGACCAACAATATTACGTTCTACTATCAAATGTCAAATGGTTAAGAACTAAATTAAATGATATTTCTATTAATACCAATGCAGAGGAAATCTGGGTGAATATATGTGTCAATAATAATAATAATATAAAAATCATAAAGCGCATAGTAGATATGAATTATCAAATACGTAATTCAGATTACGTATTTTTATTCAGTAGTTCTCTTACTAAAATTTGCTAGAATATTTAGCTGAAACAAATCTTTTCTTATACATTTTGTATACATGGATTTCAGTAAGGCCTTTGATAAGGTCAATATTGAACTTTTATTAAGTACATTTGCGATCCTCTACTCTTGTGGTTCAAATCTTACTTATCTAGTCGCATTTAACAAGTACGCATAAATAACTTCTTATCTGATATGACAGGGGTTCCGCAAGGGTCTCACTTCATTAATGATATATCAGTTGATGTGAGATCATCAACGTTATATAGGGAAAGTACTATGATGGTCACAATACCATTTTTAAATTTCCTGTAATGAGATAATGCATTTTTTGTAATACTTGTTAGTTTTTATTTTTCAAAATTTATCATCACATTACCCTTTGCTTTAGTCTATGTGCCTAGAATTACTAAATAACATTTTATTCTTTTTTAACTATTACATTTATTATTTACTTGACTGTTCCTATTTTTACATTTTTTATATAGACAAAAAATCTCTGTCTTTTGATTGATAAAGTTATAAATAATTCTGTAATTTTCAAAGAGGTGTGTTTATTTTCCCAACAATAGTTTCCCAAATTTATTGTTTCTTCAGGTAAATGAAAGTTTACTTAAAACAATAGTTTTTTTTTAATTATATCAGTATCCTTTTCTCTATTATGTTTTAGCCAAAATAATACCCCAATAATACTACGTGAAAATCATAGTAAATAACTATAATTTTTACGCAATATTAGTAGGGTAATTTTTTGTTGATACCTTCCTAGCTAAGTACTCATCTATTTCTCTATTAATCGTTTTTTCTTAGTTATGTTGGTTAGGTCGTTTGATAAAGATACAACATTCAATGTTAATAATGAATTAGATAGGAAATTAGAAAACACAAATAACAAATACTTGTCCAAAACATTAATAGTTTCCTTCTACACTAGTTGAAGTCTTGTCATCATTTTACTTTAAAAGTAGCTCGAGATTTCGTCTCATGCATGTTTGAAGAAAAGAACTATGTGAACTTTTTGTAGAGAAATAATCGGCCGAAATGAAACATTAAGCATACAATCGTGTGTAAAATTTAAATATTCGAGTTGTACATACTTCTTCTTCTTATTTGAGTGCCCTCTCCTCAGAGGTGGTTGGCGACCATATGTTTATATTAGTCCCGATCCTACGCAAGTTTTATCAGTGTGGGACCATTCCTGATTCCGTAACATTGCCGGAGGCCTCGCATCCAAGACAACTTCTTTCTTCCAAGTCCGCGTTTTCCCTCTATTTTCCCTTCCGTTCTCAGCTGTAGGAATTCGTATTTTTTTTATTTCGGAAGAAGTGCACGAAATATCCAGCGAAAAATCGGCCCTTTGCCATCTCTTGCCTCTTTGCCTCTTTCTTTACCCGTTCGCCTTTGTTGTTCGTTAATTTATTAGTCCGTGGGATTTTGAGCCACTTACTACAATTCAAAAGCTTCAAGTTTATTCATTAATACTACTTTCAACGTCCAACCTTCCACTCCGTACAATATCACCGAGAGAACATAAGACTGGATTATTCTCCATCTAATATTCCTTAAGGGCTCTCTGTTACAGACTAAGGGTCGTAGTTTTTGGAAGGGGTTTCTGGTTATTTCTATACGTGCTTTGATATCCTGCTCGGATCCCATCGTTCGTTGAACCAGTTACTTAAATACTTGTATCATTGATCTCGATCGATTGGTTCACCATTAACGATTAGTACATTATCGTTTACGTCGTAGTTCTTGGTGTTATTCATGTATTTAGTTTTCGTGATGTCCATATTAAGCTTTCGAAAAACGTAAAAACAGCGTATTTGCTTAAATACATTATAAATGATGGATTCAGAAGCTGTCAGCATGTTTTACTGAATAGTGGATGGATATGGGTTTGAATGGAAGATCATTGAAAATTAGTAAACTCCACCCGTGATTCTTGCTGTCTAAATTTGTTCTACGTGTATGATTATTTTATGAATTCTTTTGTCAACGTGTTATAAGCAAAAAGACAAAAGTTATAAAGAATAAAGCATAAGCCTGTATTCAGAGCTAGCTCGATGCATTTGGTCTATGATGTGTTGAAAGTCGAGGCGAGGATCATGGAGACGTCTGCATATCGGATGTTATTTATTGCCCTTTTATTTACTTTGATTCCTTTTGGGCATTCATCCAGAACAGTTATGAATATGTTCTCGGAGTATAGGTTAAACGGTAGAGGTGACAAAATGCACCCTTGTTAGACCACTTTTAGAATTTGAATTTCTTCCGTTTGTTCTTGTCCTACTTTAACCTGGGCCGTTTGGTTCCAGTATATGTTCGTAACAATACGGATTACATTCTCGCCAACGTTAGTTTTTTTGAGCATTTCGACAAGTTTTTGATGTTTTACATTGTCAAATACTTTTTCTTAGTCTATCAAACAAGCAAAGTGCGGTGTTTGTCTAAGAGGTATAGTAAGGTTGCGTAACTAGTACCTATAAATATTATTGACGATTTGGAGATTTTGTTGCCTTTACAATTTTGACCTAAAAATGCTCTCTTTAGAATTTTTAATGTAAGTACTTTGTTTATTTTTTTTTTAATTCTATATTTTTTGGTATTTCTCTTTTTTCTAATTTCAGAAATAATTGAACACCTTTTATGATTTACTTTTTTTTAAATACCGTTAGTAAAATTATACTGAAGGTTTAGACAAATACTTTAATACAAAATTATTTGCATTACTAAAATTAATGCCAACTTTTTGATGAAATAAAATCAACAGGTGGGGGACACTGCCAAAACTATTCGCTATTATCAAAGACCTATAAATAATAGCGAACAAATTTTTCGCAATGCATTTATTTGCATTCATGATCTGAGTATTTCCTGGCCCTCTAAACTCAACACTAGACCTGTTATTTTGACATACTCACAACAATTTTCATTTCAACTTAATTGAAAATCCTGATAGTCAAAATCTGCCCGTTTGAATCTGGATAAAGCCAGTTTTACTGCAATGTCTCCTCATTTAATGAAATTTATTATACGTGCTTCTATTTCTGGACAATTTTCCTTGCTATAAAATTATTTTAAGCTCATACAAGAGGAATTTATATTTGGCTATTCGACTTGTACAATTTCTCTACTGTGTGTTTGCGTTATACTCACTAATTACTATAATTAGTAGTGTTTTTTAGAAGATATTGATAATGAACATGATGATAGCGACCGTTACTATGTTGTAGTTCAAGGTAAATAAAAATAATTTTTAAATTTTTATACCACTATTTATTGTATAATATACACAAACAAAGTTTACAATATATTATCAATTTTGACACAACTATAGTTTAGACCTTAGGTCATTATCAAGTGTTGAACACACATCGTAGTAGCAAACTAAAAGATATTATTTTAAATTCATTAAGGCAAAATTATACACCACAATAATTGTTTGTACATTAAAATGTAAAACATAAATGAAGAAATGCTCATAAAGAAAATGTATTTTTCTCAGTATTAATTATAACTATTATTAAATTAAATACTACTAGTAACAATCTTTAATTAATATTTAAATAAACAATTTTCTTAGGAGTTCTTCATTTTCATTCACTTTCCTTTTATGTGCGTGATGATAAAACGCACTTTCATTCTCACGTAATTACTCTCAATGAAAATTATTATAAGCGATTGCTATAAATTAAAAATGAATTAATTTACAACAATGTTATAATTTATCCTTAAATTAAATATATTAAATTGTTAGTTGACTTTTTATGGATTTTTTTATATATATTACTAATTTAAGATGTCAAAGGTAATTAGATATTAGAAATCAACAAATTTATTTTCGATTGGTTTAATTCTTGATTCATGAATATATCGATGTCATGATATGAGGTTTACCAATATAGGTGTTAATAATAATAATAATAATAATAATATTTATTAACGTAATCAACTTTTTACATAATACACAACATAATAACTAGTACTATAATCAAAAATGCTAAATTATAACTAGATTCATAAACATGATAAATGTTAATAAAATCTTGAGCAATTTTTGTAGTCCTAATAAGACTTATTGTTGTAGATTTATGAAATGTTTTTCTAATTATTAATTTTCACGAATTGATCCAAAAATAATAATAATTTATTGAAAAATTTTTACGATTTTCATTTAAATAATAACTAATAAGTACTTAATAATAGTGTATTAATTTGTCAAAAGGCTATCGACCAATGGTTTTTCTGCCTAGTTTTGTCAGGTCATATGGCGTCATTCTTTAATGAGTGCATGAAATGTGAAATCAAAAATGGTAGAATGTGGGTTTTTAAACTTAAGGCTTATACTTAGGTTTCTGGGAAGACAGTATAGGGATAATATAGGGAGGTTGAAAGGATTTTTGGAGTATTTTTCTGTATCGCAGAAGAGCTGGTTAGAAGGATTATGTAAAGGATACAGATAATGGCGGATTTGTTTGTTAGGGTACGAAGAGAGATCCAAAAATATGTTTGCACATTTTACAGTCTTAGATGTTTTTAACTGCTAACTTATACGTGGTTTCTAAAATAATGAAGACCATTTGAGGAAATTCAAGAGGAATCTTAGATGCCCATTAGTTAAACAATGAAAATTACTTACAACTCAATTCAGACTTACTCCCAAGTCAACTACGGATTTCTCAATTTTTAATCAAATTGCAAACAACGCCACCCTGAATAATAATTCTCTCAAATTGAGAGAGAGATAGAGAGTGAGAGAGAGAAAGAGAGAGAGAAAAAACAAATAATGGTTAAGTTAATATTATTAAATTTATCAACAAAAGCATTTCCGAGATTGTCAAATATAACAAAATGACTAGAGGATTATTATGAAAATATACTAGATAAGTACCTAGCATCACAGACATATGTCGATATTTACGCTTGAAGTTTATAAAGCTCAGACTTTTTCTTCTTCTTCATCTGGTGCCGTCTCCTATTGGATGTTAGATATCATCATTGATATTTTCACCTTATTTACAGCTGCGTGGAAAAGTTCTATGGAACTGCTTTTAAACCAATCCCTTAAATTCTGCAACCACAAAATTCTCCATCTACCAATTTTATTTTACCCTTTATTTTACCCTGCATGATCACTCTGAGCATCTCATATTTCTGTCCTCTCATTACATGTCTTAGATATTGTAGCTTTCTTCTCTTCACACTACTTTGTATTCTTTACCCATTTCTTGTAATACTTCCATGTTTGCTTTCCTCTGTATCC
This sequence comes from Ontholestes murinus, assembly GCA_963969525.1. Lineage (NCBI taxonomy): Eukaryota > Metazoa > Arthropoda > Insecta > Coleoptera > Staphylinidae > Ontholestes > Ontholestes murinus. Next base: position 56,809,530 of record OZ018393.1, on the reverse strand, counting down.
AGGATATCCGAAGCATCTTTCTGTAAGACAACATTTCGAACGACTGCTTAAGCTAAGATAAAATAAAATCAAGATTGAATTCACAGTAACAGAAAATACTTGGACTGGTTGTATCAATAAGAGTATTCAAGATCTAGTTTTGATCAAGGCAGAAAAATCACTGCTAAAAGGTGACAGAGATATGTTTGGGGGATGTCAATTTTCGCGCAAAAATATAAATAAGGCATCAAAAAGATTGCTATTAATAAAATGCTTTAAAAAAAAAGCAATGCCAAGAAATTATCAATAAATATAGCCTAAGATAATGCAGAAACAACGAATTTTAAGTCCATTTATTAGATTAAGACTAATATTTGCGAACACAGCATAATAATAAAGTAACTCTCTCACTCATATTTATTGTAGAACACAGTAGCTTTATCGGGCAATCGGGCATATGAATACTCAGTATTCATTTGTTTTAAATTCTGAGTATTTACTATTGCTGTGTTCAACAATAAATGAGGGTTATTTTATTTCAATATGTTATGGAGTTTCATCATGTATTGGCCTTGTCAATTCAATATCATAAAGTAAATATTTACAAGGAAGAAATTGTCTGATAATAAATAAGGTGAATAAATTGAATACAGCATAGTGGTAAAACTAAATAAATAAATGACATAAATCACATATTTGTGTAAAATTCTTTTGAGGATATAATATGCCGCATTTGGCCAAAACAAAACAAAATATTCTGAGATGAGCTTCAAGAGAGAAGTCTCTCATGGAAGAAAGTGTTGGTACGAGTGGAAGAACGCTATATTGTGAACTCTGCCCTTTCCATATGTGATTGAAATTTTTGTTGATATTAATGGATTTTATATACAATCTTGGAATATTATGTAAGCATATTGGAATAAATAAATAATACTAAATACTAAATACTAAATCGAATTTAATTCCATCGAATTGGAAACAGGTGTTTCATAAGTGTATCTATAGATTTTAAATAGACCACAAAATGGTAAGAAAAATGTCGACAAATATACTCCAAAGAGAAAGATTGAAAGATTTTAATGGCGCCTAGCTATTAAAAAGGCTAAAAACTTTTCCAATATCCTCTAGAAAATTCTCGTTTTAAGTATATTAATTAATTAATGAGTCTAACGTAAATATGCCCTCAATTAATACTACTTCCTACTTGACGAATAGTTGGAACATCAAAGTTGGATTCTATCAGCTTCTTCTGGATTAGCTTAATGTAAGAAAACAATCTATAAAGAAGAGCATTGTATAAAAATATCATTCAATTAGGAAATATTGTAATAGAAAAGGCCTAACCCAGCCAAGTGTATAGATCTGGATTTTTAATCAAGTTGAAATACATAGAAATGTTGGTAAAATTATGCCTAAGTGTATATAGAAATATCAGATCTCATAATAGTTGATTTTAGAGTTCCAAAAAAATTCTTGGGTCACGAAAACAAAAAAAATGATTACAAAAATTAAGGCCAACTTTGATTAACGTAGCAAGATCGCAAAGATATGAGTACTGGCATAGATTTTACAGAAAAACTATTTGCTATTAACTATAGGTCTTTGATAATAAATAGAGTAAAAGTTTGGTTGCCAAAAATTGTTTGCTTTTATCAACAGGTCTTTATAATAGCAAATAGATCTTGGTTGAAAACTGTTAAATTTTCAGTGGAAAAGGTACGTGAGGGGAAAATAAATACAACGGATATGCATTTAACGTATCTCTGCTGGTAGTGACATCATCTGTTTTAAGATTTCACATATTTTTGGAAGCAATAAATAGGTTACAAAAATAACATTTTTTAAAGGTTTTTTTTAAGTGCAACATTGTAAAGGCAATCAAATCTCCAAAGGATTTCATTGGTGTATAAATATAGTAGAGCCGATGGTATGTATAGGTACCAGTTACGCGACCTCTTCATACGCACTCTACATAGGCATTAGCTTAGAATCTTGCCCAACCTCGAGCCAGTTTTCTGGATTCGTACCTAATATCAGAACAATACAAGATAATTTTATCACAAACATTATAACACTGAGCCTGAGTGATCGGTGTTGCAGTGTTTAGCGAAGATATCATCCTTGTTTTCTTTTATTTCTCCCTCCAGTAATTCCTGAAATTCTTGGATGACTCTAGTGATCAATTCCTCACCTTATTAGGATGCTGTAGTTCGGGTCAAGATTGTTTAATTGATCCAGCCGGTGCTAGTTGGTGAGATCTTGTTAGAAAACTGTTAAAATTTCAGTGGAATATGTACGTAAGGGGAAAATAAATAAAACGGGTGTGCATTTAACACATCTCTGCTGGTAGTTACATCATTTGTTTTAAGATTGTACAACCTTTAACTCTTCGATGTCTCTGTAAAACCAACTAACAGTAATTTTAATGATTTCTGATTCTACTTATGTCGTTTTTCCTTAGAAATATGGGTCAATGTCACGCTTTCAAACACTCTAATATGTTTTAAATTTGTGTTTATCATAAAATAGCTGAAATGGGGTCTTGGCAAACTTAACGTTGCTGATCTATTTCTAAAATAACAAGTTAAATAGGACTAATGTCATGTTAAGCCATTCTAAGTGACCATTCTGCTCTGGAGTATAAAGTGTTGTCTTTTGATGAATTATTCCTTCACTTATAAAATATTTCTTAAATTTGCTCTTTACGAACTCTTTTCAATTATCTGAGCGTAAGATTTTAATCCATTTTCCTGCTTGGTTTTCGACCATGTTATTAAATTAAATGAAGTTTTCAAACGCTTTGACTTTGTTCTTTAAAAAATACACGAATGATATGCGATTATGGTCATCCTGGAATTCATTATAATATTCCGAGCCACCAATTGACTTAGTTTCCATTGGCTCCGCTAAATCTTTATGAATCAATTCTAAATCATCTTCAGCCCGATGCTTTGATTCATTAAAGGGTGTAATAGTAGGAGTACCTTTATTAAAATATATTTTTTTAGAAGTAATCAAGAAGGTTTAATTTGCTATTGGTTTTCCTCAGCTGCGCTCTCCACGGGATTATATTAGCTTCTTCTTCCAACGTCGACTCCTTATCTCTCGAAGCCTCGACTTTTTCATTCTTGTCAAAGTTGGTTGTGGTATTGTTCATCATCATCATCATCATCTGATTTTTTATCCTCTAGCTGTTGCTAATGTTGTTTGAAGCAGTTGTTGGTGTTATGCACTTTTAAAGATTTTATATAATCGCATATTTTGTGGGGTGTATAATTTTTGTCTCATTTTATGTTCGGCTTCTTCTTTCTTGGCTATTAATTATCTCTTCAATTGAGCTATCGACTGCAATCTCTTCTCTTCAGCTTTTCGCTGCAACTGTTTCTCAAGCTCTTTCCTATACTTCTCCGCTGCTTTCTTAGCCATCATCTGTCTCTCTCAAGCAGGCATCACGTTTCCCGTATTATCTTTATCAGGAATTTTTTCCACGAAGTGGAGAACTGCTTGGTTATTTCCGAGTACATCCCTTTCTCCTACTTCTCCTTCACCTTAGCCCGTGCGATCTTCAACTAGATTCTCTTTCATTTTTTTTCTAATGCATTTGAATGTGTCACTTCACCACTGCATTTAACTTCCAGTTAATGTTTGTTCGCTACCATAATGTTGTTAATTGCTGACATTCTTGTATTCAATAACCAATCAATCCTGCAGGTAAAATAAATACTGACACTTGAATCTAGAAATAATATAGTATTTCTAAGTGCGCTTCTGTTCTGCTCAGTACCTTTGCTGTCATTTTTTTCTGCTGGCATTTTGTGCGAAATATTGTTTACATTTAAAGCACTTTCACTTCTTTCTTCGGTTTGTTAGTAATTTATAATGATGTCGCAAATAAAAAAAACAGTTACAAAAATATTAAAATTTATTAAAATCTACTATTATTTATATAAGTTAATGATGAGAATAAGCATGATGTACTTGCACCGGAGCATGCACTTGCACAGGAGCATGTACTTGTACTGGAGCATGTTGGTAGTGTGTTGGAGCTGCTACAGCGACCTTAGCGACAACAGCCTTTTGTACTTCTTGCGGATGATTAGCGTGTCCAGAATATTCAACTTGTGCGTTAAAACCATCCTTATCAGCGGTATAGTGGACCGTACGGGTAACACCATCAGGTTGCACCAAACTGTACACACCCTTCACGACGTGGCCATCGCGTTCTTCATGTTGACTGTGGAAGTCGTGGCTTTTCTCATCCTTAACACCGTAATCGAAGACGTAATGTGGATGGGCGTCTGGGTACTCTTCGTGGTGGGCAGGAGCGGCATGATAAGCAACTGGTGCGGCTTTTACCAAAGCTGGTGCAGCGTGATAAGAAGCTACCGGAGTTTTAATTAAAGCTGGTGCAGCGTGGTAGGTTGCTACTGGGGCTGGTGCAGCATGATAAGTTGCTACTGGAGCTGGTGCGGTGTGGTAAGTGGCTACTGGTGCTTTAATTAAAGCTGGAGCCGCTTGGTAGGCGACTACTGGAGCTTTTATTACTGTAGGAGCGGGTTGGTGGTAGTGTTGATGAGCGTCGCCGGCGTAGACGTTCGATGAAGAGTATGAGGAGGCTTCGTGATGTTGAGCAGAAACATACGCCAATAAGGCTATCGTATAGGTGATCTGTAAAATAATGTTTTATTCTTTAATAAATTCTACATAAAGGAAAAAATATATTAAGAATAAAGAAAACACTTACTTTTTTATACCACTTCAAACTTTATGTGCAGCGATTAGTTTCGATAATCATTATCAAACATAGTTTGATAATAATGTAGTATAAAAAAGTGTTTTCTTAATATCGATAATATCGAAATATGCTTTAAGATTCGAGAAAAAATATATATCTTGGTAACACAGAACTTACAAAGAGATTTTGATTTAAAATATTCAAAACAGAGTTATATGTGTTTGTACTTGTAAATTAATTATCTTGAAAGCATAATTATTGTTATTTACTTGTCAATAACTATTATCTTGTTAACACTAAAAATAATTAACAAAAAACTCGACTTATGTTTTGATATTTTAAGTTATTGGATAATTGAATTAAGTTTTTCTTTTAACTCGTATATAAGAACAAATAAAAACTTATTTACATAAATAAATAAGTGACGTAATGAGTAACAGTGTTTTTATTTGTTGTAATTAATCACTTCACGTAAACTGGAAAAATAATTAAAAATATAATGAAACACTTCCTTCATTCATTTTACACGTTTGTGCTTAAATATCTCGACTTATACTTTATGCAAAAATCATAACTACAGCTATATATACTCTAGATAATTAATTATGTCTTGTCTAATAGGTTTTAACCCCTAAATTAGCTATTATTATCATAATCTTGTGAAAGGATAGGAAATAAAAATTTAATTATTAGACACTGATGTCTTTTACTTCGCGATTCAGTTAAAAAAATTAAAATAAGACAGTTATAATAATAATAATAAAAATTATTAAGCAAATATCGTCAGAAAGTGCAAAATATTTCAAATGCCACACCTGGTATAATCACTTAATTAAATATAAATAAATAAACAATTAATTAACTAATGAGTTATTGTACACACCTTAATAAACATTTTGTATAATATTTATCACAGAACTTGTTCATTCGAGTCGTCGACGTCTACTGATATCGCAATGGACGATTGGGATTATATATAGTTCAACTTTTTCGGGCATTGGTCTGTCATTTTTTTGTAAATAAATTGCGATCGGTATATTTTTCTGGACTTACGTAACTAGAAAGTGGTGCGTCAGTGTAAGTGGTACATGGGTGGTTCCAATTAATTGCACCCGGAGTGCGTTTTTTCCGGCAAGCCCGTGGGTTCTCGGTAATCATTATGCAATTAGAATACGCAACTAAATTACGTAAAGGAATTTCAAGTTCAAGTTTGCCAGATTTCTTCTTTGGTCGTTTAACGGCATCAAAATGAGCCTATGAAGAAATAAAACGTCTGCTAGTTATTTAGCAAAAAATTCCTCTTTGAAATTATATATTGCTGTAGTGTTAGCTTGTAATTGTATTATGTCTGCAAATAAAGATGTTTGTATATATAAAATTTTAAATAAATGTACTACACATGTTTAGTATGTGGTAAGTACTATTGGTTTAAATAGATTTTTAATTCGCAATAACACTGTTTATTCTTAATATTTCCAGAAAATTGTGCTATAACAATTGGCCAAAATTGAATAACTCCACTGAAAGCAAATTTAATTATATAAAGACACATAATAACAATATAAATAAAAAATAATAGAATAATAGAAGAAAGAATCATAGAAATGTGCATTTATTGAGGGCGTCAACTTATAAAATCAGGTAGTTCCGAAAGTGTCGGCACAATTACTTTGGCGTAATATTAAGCACTTAAGTCTGTACCAACAATATCAAAATTTAAAAATGTGATAATGCTCTAAATATTTATAAATTATGAAAAAAGATCTTCTTCAGCTTAAACACTCTATTATTATATTATTGTACTATAAAGCACATTCACAATAATATTTTCATCGCTTTCACCCTTTTAAATATGGATCCCATCTTCTAACATTCATTCATACAAATGGTTTGATAAAAAAAATTGTAGAAAACATTATGTTAATTAATAATTATCTTCTAAATTTCTGATTTATGATATAAAAGTTCATTTAAAACTATTCCTCAGTTAAAGTTTAAATATATGTAGGGTAATCACTAACCTAACCTTCAATCATTTTAATATAAACGAAGGTTTCATTTAAAAAAAATGTGAAAAAGAAAACTTAAACATTATGTTAATTAATAATCTCCTACATTTGTGCATAAACTTCAAATCAAAACTCTTGCTTATGATATAAAGATTGGAAGGTAGGATAGAGGCCACCCACTCACCCTACATAAACACCTTTATTTTCACCACGATCACTTGTTTAGTTTCTTAAAAACATAACAGTTCCTGAGGTAAAGTTTAAATATACGTAGGCTGGGTATAAACGAACGTTTGATTTAAAGAAAATAAAAGGGAACTAAAACATTATGTAAATTATCATTCTCAAGAGAATGACTTATAGTCGAAACTAGTCGGAGAATAATAAACAACAAGTGAAATCATACCAAGTGTTTTAATTCATCTATCAAATTAATTCAAAAATGATTCACCACGGGTTAAGTGAGAAATTAATTAATCATATCTAATAACTTTGTTTGTATAACAAGAAATTTATTTTTCTAACTTAAGTTTCGGTAACTGCACGTACCATTTTCAAAAGTAATTTAATTTAAACATTCATCGGTAATATATCTTTGATATCTAATATGTTACATTGTCAACAAATTTACGAGGAATAGTGTTGTTCAGTCGTAATACTTAATTAACTTTAAAGGCTCCAAAGCAAGGTGAATTATATTTTTCCTTCATTTAACTTTGTTGGTATGTACATTCATATTTTTTTTAATATAAAAAGCTTTTCAAATCCTACAACTTTCCTTTCCTTAATGTTTTATTCTATGAATTCCCTTATACTTTGGATGCCTTTGTATACTTCCACTTAGTGATAAATTATAATTATAGTTTAATTCAAATAAAAATAAAATCTCAAATTTGAACTTGAATTTTACAAAATTTGTGAAATTTGGGTGAAAAATGACTAGAAATTTCTAAAATTTTAGAAGAGAATACTGAAATTTGCTTCATAATTTTAGATTGTAAAAAACTTGCTTGTGAATTCTCTAAATTTGGAAGAAATCTTCTCAAACCTCTGATATCGCAATTAGGGAGATTTCTGAAAAGCTTTTAAACAATTTAAAACCAACGAAGATAATTTTAGAAGTCTGAAGAAAAAACAAACGAATATGAAAAGTTTTGATTAAATATTGTAAAACTCTAAAAAAGTACACTAATCTGAAAGTATAATTCCTAAAAAATACTAAAATTCTAAACGAATAATTGCTGTCAAATTAGAAAACTTCTCAAAAATAACTATATTAATAGTATTAACTGGATTTACACACGTAGATGTAACTCTCTGGAATCAGATCTATATGTTTTTTACAGAATTTTAAACGAGGCTATTGATAAATTTGTTCCTAAGCGTAAAAAGTTACAATCTCATGTTCCTGCCTGGTTTTCGTTGACCTAATTAGGTTAACTAAACAAAAGTGTGCTGCCCATACACAATTTAAGAGCACGGGCTGTAGAAATGACTACATTACTTTCTCGAATTTAAGAAGTGCCTATAAAGAACGGGTTGTTAGTGATCATTTGAATTATATTGAGGAAGTAGAGATGAATATACATAATATTATTAATACATTTTGAAAATACTGTAAGTCCAAAGCTGGTAGTAGTGGCGGCCTTCCTTGTCACATGTCTAATGGGTCCATTGTTGCTAATTCAAAATTGGTAGCAATGTCCAATCTATTTTCAGATTATTTTCAAAGTTCGTACTCTAATCATTCTAATATAGGTCCTGAAATTAAGGTGACCGATAGCATAAATTTTAGTTTTTTTTGCAATTCACGTAAAGAGACATTATTGAATACTTATTGGAAATCAATATCAATGCTGCACCAGGTCCGGATTGAATACCTCCATCTTTGGTAAAAGCATGTGCATCTGCTCTTTCCCTACCTATTACCATACTTTTTAATCGGTCTCTCAAGAATGATTTATTTCCATCTCTTTGGAAGCCTTGTTTTATTGTTCCAGGCTTTAAATCTGGAATTAGGAAACTCGTGCCTAATTAACGAGCGGTTGCCATCCAATCATGTATTCCTAAAATATTGGATAAATTGGTTGCCAAGTACATGATGCTTAGTTTTAAATCTTTAATTATCGAGCAACAACATGGATGACCCTGCAAGGTCAGCAGAAACTAACTTGTTTTTGTATACTAACTTTATTAGTGATACATTTGAGGTGGATTCCATTTATACAGACTTCAGTAAGGTGTTTAATAGAGTTAACCACTGCAGACTTCTGTATAAACTGCAAACGTATGAAGGTTCACACCTGGGTCCATTACTATTTATCATTTTTATCAATATTATTGACTCTAATATTAAGTCAATTTTTTTACTTTACACTGAAGGCATGAAACTATATTGTAAAATTGCTACTTTTGAGGATTTTTTTACATTGCAGGAAGTCTTAGACCATCTTATGATCTGGTGCTGGCACAATAATCTTTACTTAAATCTGTCAAAATATAAACATATACGTTTAAACTTGGCAATGTTTTGTCCTACATATATTCTTTGGACAACCATACGTTGGATACTATCAAGTATTTGGGTGTGATTTTTGACACCAAACTAAATTTTAGGGAACATATTAGCTTGGTTACAGCAAAAGCACTAAAATGATAAGCTTTATACGAAGGATTGCCTTAAAATTTAAATGTATTCCTACCTACATAACCCTACAAAGAGCTTTAGTTTGGTGAATTATTGATTATTGCTCTATAATTTGGTCTCCCCGCTACCAATGCCATATTGATGGAAGATATACAGCGTAGGATGGTCAAAATGATTTGTTTTCGAACAAACGTTTGCTATAATCGTAACAACTATGCTTTACTAAATGGACTAATTGATTGTTCTTCAATTATGTCTTATATATCTTTAAGGGTTCCGAAACGTACGACGAGATGCCAAAAACTTTTTCATAGTGAATTTCATAAGACCTGATATGGCTTCAATTTCCCGCGTAATAATATGATCATACATATTAATTCTTATTGGGAGTCTATTGAAGTTTTTCGCATCTCATTAAACACATTTAAAAGAATGTGAGTATGAATGACTATGACTATAAAAAATATCTCACAATTTAGAAGATAACTGCCTGGAAAAATTTAGAAAAATCGCACTTTGCTTCTTCCAATCAATACTAGCCGTGCTTTTCTTTTTTTTTCATTTACTCGATACTTCTTTTAACTCAGTATATATAAGGAGCGATTTTCCACGCTTTGTAAAAGAACTGTAAATTGTATCATTCGTTTCCTCCTAAAATATTCTAGTCAACTATTCCTATGAATTTAGCATCACCTTATATATTTTCTTTGTCCTTTTACTAGTTTCTTCTATATCTAATCGTTTAGACTAGCCATTTCTATTGCTTTGCTTCCTTATCCTCCGTCCACTGTTTCTTCCAAACTTTTTATTGATCTATGCAAAGATATTTTATTACATCTTTTTGCCTCTTTTAAAAATATCATAGAATCCTGATTTAATTCAATTCAAATTCTCAAATTTACACTTATTTTCTAGAATTTGTACATTATTCCATTTATATTTTATTTAACTCACTACAATTATTTCTTCAGGTGGAATTCAATTAAAATTTAAAAATAAAACACACACATTATATTAATTAAATATAATATAAATTTTCAACTGTGTCTCGTCAATCAGTTCTATATCCCTTTTATATAAACTTTTATAGTTATATCAAAACGATTCAATTGATTAATAAGCCGAAGGATTTCGTGTTCCAGAACTCTCGTAGCCCTGACGAGACCTACTCCTTCACAGTGTCATTGAGTTCGTCGTCCAAGTTGAAGCGCTGATCTTACAGGGATGTAAGGCAAGGCACAAAACACATAGAAATCGCATGGCTGTAGGGTAGATGGTCAAGCTGGTCCTACTAAACTATTGCTACCAGATCTTATTACATCCAATTCGATCTACAAAAACTCCGTTAACATTTTGCGATACCGCATTAGTTTATCGATTATCACACGAGGATTTTCAGTACTTCAAATCCGATAGTTCGAGTGGAAGATCATCTGTAAGAGTGATCTCCGCTCTTCTGCATGCAGTGAAAATTATTTGTATATATTTTTCTTACGTTGATAGTACAATTATATATTTATTTATTAAATGCATGTTAGATAAAGACTAAATACAATACAATACAATACTTATTTACGTATCAGTCTAGTTGTAATTTAATGATGTGTGTTTCAACACCCAATCAGCAAATCCATGGCGCTGCTTGATTTCTTTCACCAATTGAACCTATTTCGCGTGCAAATGCAGATCTTTTACCAAAATTCGTTGCTTAGTGCTTCTGGAAATATTTAGTCCTTGACCACAATGCCGAACGGAAGTCTCTGGATTCTCGGCCACAGATTCCCTTACTGTGGCTATGTTTTCGAGTGACAGACAAGGACGACAACAAATGATTTTCTGATCCATCAGCGTTTGGTCTCAAATTTTTAATTAAACGCCTCACTGTCGATTAATTTGGCGCTTTATTGCAACCGAAAACTTGAAGCAAATGGCGATCTGTTTTCGTCAAACATTCATCATTTTTGAAAGTGTTTTTTCAATAATTAAACGTTGTTCGTTTGAATAGCTATTTGTTCATACTGTGTATCAGTCCCCATGTGCGTCCTTTCATTTTTCTGGTCGCAAAAAGTCCTCTCATTGGAGTTCAGGATTCTTCTGTGCCTGAGGAATTCAATTAATAGTGGACCTTGGATATTAAATTAAAAAAAGACTGTGAGCAATACCTTGTCTGCTAACGGTTTCAAGCTTTTTAGGGAGAAATGATGACCCATACTTCCACCGTATGCCGTTTCGCTTTATCTCTGGATTGTAGTGATGATGCCAGCTCTTAGCACCAATGAAGATCCGTCCCAGAAAAGCCCATCCGCAGTTTCTTTTGCTGGTCGGTGAGATGGATTAGAATTTGTTGCGTGCTTAAATTTCAAGAACGCAATCTGCCGGGCAGTTATCCACACTGTTTCAACGCAGTCATCTACCTTCACCGCTAATATTACCAATAATGATAAGCTAATCACTTCTTCATCCACTTAGTTGATTAGTATCCCGCGATGGCTGTGCTAGCCTGGCCTGGTCTTGGATCATCAACCAAACTCTCATGACCTGCGCAAAAACGAGCACTATATTTTTCTATCGATTTGTCGGACCCACAGTCTTGCCCATATATGGTCATCATTTGCCTGAATTAACTCGAATAACGCGCATCCACATGTCTCTATGATAACAAATGTAGAACTGGTCAAGTCCAACTTGTAAATATCCCCCCCGCGATTTCGTATGGATTTGGTCTCATGCCTTGTAAAAACCTCTGAAAGGTGCGCCCTTCAATTAGGACGAGGAACAAAAGAACGTTGTGAAGGACTGGGTCTCGTCACGGCTATAGGGGTTCTGGGAACACGGAATTATTCGCCTCGTTAATCAATGGAATCGTTTTGCTCAAGTCCACTTTATGTAATACGAATAAGTACTTTCGTAACTTTTCATTTGAAAACCTATACTAGACCTTATTACCATTTTCATAAACTCTACCTTATCTGCTTTCAAAGTCTCTCATTTCCGTTGTTATTCCACTCTTTGTCCTTCTATTTACTACTAAATTAGTTGTTTTTATTTATTGACCAATGCATCCCCTAGTTAGTTTTTTATTTTCACCCTATACACATTTTCGCAAATCCCATCAATCTTATCCAATTGTAAAAATCGCTCTGCCACATATCAGGCATTTATTTAAACCTTATTCTAGCTATATTCCAAAATCTTATATTTTGTTCATTCTATCGTCCAACCGCCTATTATACTCTAAAATCCTCTTACCATTCTATACCTTCGAAATATACTGCATACTATTTCAACTCAACACATATCTTCTAAAGCAAAGGTCTTCATCCCGCGGCCCTCAGAGGTTAAAGAAAATATTATAACGCGCCGCACCCGCGAACGACACTCCGAGGACGCTAGCGCCACCTAGTTAGAGATACACTCTGTGAGCTCGCGATATTCACTCTAACTAAAAACTCGACTACCCACGATGGCGTTGCGTTGCATGTTTGTTGAATATTCCTATTCTACGAGCTAGAAATTTCGAGAGATTCAAAGTTGGCAACGGTCAGTCATAATTCCAAGAGCGAACGAAGCGATCCAAGCGAAAGAGTGCGAACTAGCATTCGCGCAAGTTTAATTTTGTCATGTACATTTATATTGGAAGATTAAACCCATTTCTTCCACTTTGACATTAAAAATGGCTTCTACTTCGGGTCAAAAACGAAAAGTTAGTCAAGAAAACCGCATATTTCAATCAATTGAAATAATATAACCTAAAAAGACACTACGATACAAAGCACGCCACAAAGTTTGAGATATTCAAAGGACAATTACGGCAAGAGTAAGTGAGAGCTCTAAAAAGTCAGCTTCAACGACAGCAAGATAGTTTTCAAAGGCAGAACATTGAAAATGAAGCAAGCGTAAAGGTTGGCTACATTATGGTATACCCAAAAAAAAAACTTTGAAATGAAAACCTTTTAGTGATAGTGAATTTATAAAGGAATGTATGGAGGTCTCCGCTGAAGTATTGTTCCCGTTTCAAAAACAACTTTTTTCTACTAAAGTTAGTTTGTCAGGTGTTACTGTTGCCAGAAAAATCAAAGAGTTAGCGGTAGACATTGAAAATTCACCAAAAGAACGTGAATCGAAGATCGTATACTATTCTGTTGCGCTCGATGAAAACACAGATTTAAGCCATACCACCGATAATAATTTTGTCATCACGGAAAAAGGCCAGCCATCTCGCCTTTTTCCGATGAAAGGAACTACAAAAGGATGTAATATTTATGAGTGTTTAATGGCAGTACTAAGCTGATATAATTTAGAATGGACAAACCTTTCTGCAGTTGTAACAGACGGTGCAACATCCATGGTTGGAAAAAAAGAAGGGCTCGTGGGTTTGATAAAAAAAAACAGCAGAAAGATTTTTCTTTGATGCATTACCATTGTATTGTTCATCAACAAAATCTTGTTGAGGTGATGAAAGTGGTAGTAAAAACTGTGAACTTCATTAAATCATGCGGCCTCAACTACAACAAAATTTATACGAAATGTATGCCGAGTATTGTGATTTGACATATTTTTCTGTTGTTCGTTAGCTGAGCAGAAGAAAAAATGCTAAAATGCGTTTTTAAACTCAGGAAGGAAATCGCCTCCTTCATTGAAACTAAAGGGAAACCAGTTCCTTAATTTAGTGACCCCGACTGGCTGCGCCACTTTGGATTTCTCACCTCAATGACTTGAACACCAAACTACAAGAAAAAGAAAATCTCATAAACAACCTACTTAACAATGTGAAGTCATTTGAGTTTAAACTGGATTTATGGAAAAATCAGTTGTTGAGAAAAGAGTTTACTCACTTTCCTAAACGGAAGAGTTATGAATATACAGATAAATATGTGGCAGCAGTAGATTCATTCAAAAAAGAGTTTCAATCAAGGTTTTCTAACTTCAGAGATAATGAAAATTACATCAATCTCTTTCCCCGACCGTTCAGTGTATCCGTTGAAGACATGCCAGAAAATTGTCAGATGGAGCTTATCGATTTGCAGTGTAATTCGAAACTGAAAGACAAGTACAACAAGGGTCTTCTTGATTTTTATGCAAAATATGTCGATCATAAATCGTTTCCTGAAATCCGAAAACATGCCCAGAAAATGATGTGTGTGAAAAAGGCTGAAGACGTATATTCTAAAGTGTTTGAGGTTATCTAGTTTTCAAAACTCAAAATAGTTATAAGATATTTATTAAGCAAGCTGATAATATTATCAAAAAACCTTTACTAATCTCTACCTTCGATATGTTCGTCTATTGTACTCAAAAAATAACTCATATATTTTATATTTCCTCTAATCAGATTAATTTGCAGCACCTTCAGTCCCTTAATTCCTGACGCTTATTTTAGTTTATCTTTCTTGAACTCCACGTTCTCCTCCGTTAAATCTACCATCACTTCTATCTTAACATTTCGTCTTCTTTTTCAGATGGCGTCCACTGCATTTTCTACATTTCTTTCTCGGATCTTGAAAGTTACTCCCATCTGGATCTTCCTCATTATGTATTAATTTCTAAACATTCTCAATTTTCACTTGTTTTTCTCATAACCTATATCTTCTATAAATTCTTTCATTCATATACATTATCACAGTTCCTTCCTTACTTCTTTATTAGTATTTCAATCTTCTTCATCAAATAGGATTAGAAACACGAAATTTTGGAAATGTGTTGCATTCATTCATCAGATATATCAGGTGGGATCAAATCTTTATTACTTAAATAATACACAACACTTAATTATCTTTTAGTTAGAATTAAAAGACGAACAAGTATACATTTTTAAGTTTTTTGCATGTTGACCTTATAAGTATTAAGTTAAAAATCTAAAATACGTAAGTGGATATATTGAAAAATCCAATATAATACCATTCATATATTAAAGGGGCAGAAAGATCCGCACTCCGCACCCTTACCAAAATTAAATATCTAAGTAATCGTCTTCACAACCCATTCAATGAACTTCTATATTAATCCACCCAAATAATTCCAATCAACATTAGCCATAAGTATAAAATTTGCTACTACACCTTTCATCCAACCCTCCTAGATAAATAATTTATTCCTCGTAATCCTAATATCCCTTCAAAATTCAAACATCACAGACTCTTCACCAATATAACATTCAAATATTATAACTTTCTCTAAAATCATTATCACATATTTATATTTGATAATAAATTCAATTAGCACCTCTTAACATCCACAATCAATATACCTGATAAACTATAATTACACATCCAGGATGTAGATTTTCTTATTTAAGAGGTATTCTTGTCTATCCAATAGGGAAAGTATCTTTCGATTTATGCAAAATACATCCCAAGAAACCATCAACGGAATAAATTAAAGCGCGCTCTACACTTCCCATGTGAACGCGTAACTAATCTATATTTCCAATAAGGAATAGCCGACGTCATTCTAGTTTTTAATGTAATACAATTACCAGTTTATTTGTTACAAAAGCAAAAAAAGAAAGTGCGCGGCGATAAATGGAGTC
Source organism: Ontholestes murinus (assembly GCA_963969525.1). Lineage (NCBI taxonomy): Eukaryota > Metazoa > Arthropoda > Insecta > Coleoptera > Staphylinidae > Ontholestes > Ontholestes murinus. The sequence continues at coordinate 56,793,631 of OZ018393.1, read as the reverse complement.
GCGTGAGCACGTTTATTATTATTATTTCATTTTCGATTCATTCATTCGATATTATTTCCACGATATGCAATAAAATCTACATGAAACACGTTTCACGCCTAGCAATTATCTATTTATCGACTCTCTTTATGCAAAACTGCACCATTTATAACCGGCTCGGATTAATTATGAAGAAAACCGTGTACATAAGTAATGCGGTGGATCCGAATAAATTTCTCAGGTACATCTTTAGACACAGGCGAAAAAAATGTTTGTCCTAGAGAGAGAATGTTCGTTTCTTCCGATAATATTACGGTAGCATGATTTGCAAAATTAGGTCGTAGAAATTTATTATATGTGAGTGTGTGTGTGTGTATTTAAATGGTTGTCGCATTGAGTACTTTCTAAAAATTGTACAAATGTAGCCAAATGATTTAACTCGACGCTCAGAGCAATGTGCGATTTGTGTTCTGGATTTCCAAAAATGTATGTTTCTTGTTACGAAATCAATATCCGAGTTTTTATATCCTTTCTTTTTAGTTTACCTATAAAGTATTTTGGCTATGCAAATCATTCTAAATAATATATATTTTTATCTAATTATAAAAAAACTCATATTATAAAATCTAACTGTTTAACCACAGTCACCAAATGATGCAAAATTTAAAGAAAATTATACCAAATAAAGATTCATGTCATTAGAAAATATGAATTCTTTGATCTGAATTAATTAATGGTAACTAAATAAACATTATTAAACAAGTAGAAAATGGTATTTTTGACAAAGCCATTGAATCTTAGGGAATGTTATACAGTACATCCATAATAATAAAGTGAAAAGTAAAAATATTCATTGAGGAGAATTTTGGGCACTTTAATTTTAGAATAGAACCTGCTGTACCTTGAACTTCTAAAAATAGAAGCTACAAAGATACCATTTAACAAATAATATTCGAAATTGACTTGACATCCGATTTCTCCTAATATAAAGTAGAACTTTGGAACAAAATAAGTCTTAAATATAAGATTTGGTAGAAAAAAAAGTACTAATGTTATCGATGTGAGTAAATGAGAGACTATTCTATAAAAGAGCTTTCATTCGCTATTACTGCAAATTAAGAACCAGATTTTTTTAAACAAGTAAATTTAATCGAGTGGAGCATTAGATTTTAATGTAGATCGAACAAAAGTAAATAAAAAAACGTTGAGTATGATTGACGATGATCTCTACATATTTTTGCCATTGATCCTTGCGATTAACGAAAAAAAGAATCTTTATATACTTTAACTAACGGCTATTACATTTTCTTTTTATTCAATAATCTTAACCAAAACTAAAATCTATAGATGCGCATTCATAGAGTACTTGGTATTATCATTACAAAACTTTTTGAATCAGAAAATTTAAATTAATACAATTAGTCATAGCTTTCCTTTAAATGTTGATGTGTGAAAAGAGTGGTGAAGAATGTAAAAAGAGAGGTTTTTAGGACAAGGTTATTCTGCATCAGAATGGAAAAAAAAGAAAAGGAATTAAGATTTTTCTCTGTAGAGACAGTAGGAGAGATATCCAATCTTTTCAAATAAAGAACAACCACAGGAATAGAAAAATCAAATTTAAGTGTCATTGCTTAATCTTTGTCAAAGAGGAGGTAGAAAAACTGCTACCGTCTTTACCTCAAGGTTTACAAGTAGAGAATAACACGTAAACCACTTCTATTCTAAATTTACCCAACATTATCTTTAAAAATGGATAATCAATATGTGTGTGAACAGTAAGTTATTTTTTAAAATTAAAAGTATTCAACAGAATGTTTAGTTTGTCGCTTTGTGACAAAATATTATTATGTGACAGCAAAAGAACCACGTGGTCGATAACCAAACACTACTACTACATTATTATTATGTAATCTATAATAGTTTTCAAGTTTGAAGGCTACTTTTGTTATGGATGGCTAAAGATGTCGTAATAAAAATATAATTTTTGAAATCGCCTTTTTTAATTTTTCATGTATTCCTATTAAATGTTTTTATATCGTATATTTGAAAGAATTTAATAAAGATTATTTTACACTGGATCAATTAGTAATTGGTCAATCTGAGACTAAGGAATTTCTTGCGAAAAATAAAATTCATAGTAAGAATTAGTGCTTCGAAATGTTATGCATAAAAACTGAAATATTTAGAAAATCCAATGCATTAAAAATTCAAATTTTAGGGCATGGAACATGAAAATTATATAAAATTCTTGAAAGATCACGTAGGACTGAAAATCTAAGATTAATTGTGCAACTCTCTTAAGAAATAAAAATGAAATAAAAGTTGGCAGACTATCAGAATTGCGTTTATGTGACAAATAGTTTAAGAAAATAATAAAATGAGTATTAACATAATGTTTCATCAAGTGATTAATGAGAAACAAATACAAAATGAGCAGTATAGGGCAAGTATGCAGTTTCTTGGACAAATATGCTCATCAGTACACATGGGCACACATAAACAGATAGATGTCCTCCTCAGTTTTATCTTCAGTGGATTTTAACAGTTGTAAATTGTGATTAATTGGGATTAATTACAACTAATAAAAACACTGTTACTTCTTACTTTACCTATTTATTTGTCAAATATATAAGTGAAGTAATTAATAATAGTGTTTTTTTTTGTTGTAGTTGTAAATTGTACTTAATATTTGGCCTTTCTCCTTAAAAACTCTCCACTCAGGCATTTTATTCCACCATTTCTTGTAGAGTTATGGATTTCTTGTTTAATAGGTAAATATGCTTTATATAAAGTGACACTAGATCTGATCTTAATATAGTGTGACTACAAGCATCTTTTAGACAGGCAACTATTTTGTGCAATCTCCTATTTTTCTGTGTTTCATGCTGTTCGGATTAGTTGATGAATTTTTATCATAAAAGAAATTTTCGTCCTTGCACCGATAATAGAAAACGGTTAGCAAGAATAGTTTAATTTATGAATCGACATGCACCATCTTGACCCGACCGTCCAAAGACAGAACAGATAGATGTAATTTTTCTTGGAAAACAACAGATTCTATTTTTGGTCATATATTTGAAACGTACTTCCGAAGTTGTAACAGTAAGATTGTTTCCAATATAACAAGTTGAAAACGTTTACTTTGTTCGGATTAGACGAAGAATTTTTACAAGGGAATAAATTCTCGTCCTTGCATCGATAAGAGAAAAGTGGTGTACGCCCGACATTGACCAGACCATTCGATGAGAGATGGGCCAGATGTTATTTTGTCTGGAAAAGTAACAGATCTAATTTCGGACGCACCCCAGACGTTGCGTGGAATTCAACCCCCCACCAATTTGTACATTTTTTCGTTTTGTAAAAATGTTGTAAGATAACATTATGAATTTAGAACTGTAACCATAAGGTTGTTATACAATATACAGGTTAAAAGTGTTTTTCATATTTTCTTAAAATCCACTTCGATATTATTTTGGCCGTAACAACTCGTCGTCTTACAAACGACTAAGTCATCAAGACAATTATAAAAATGGTGATGTGGCCATCATAGTAGTTTCCCTATATTTTTCTCGAAAACTATGAGGTTTACGCAAAAAAGTTATTCTTAATAATTTGTCCAGTTTTAAATTCTCTACAATTATTTGTTATAGAAATTTCATGTAAATCCTATAGTTTATTAGCATTTGGCAAAAAATGTCAAAATTTTCAATTTTTATTTTTTTTCTCGAAAGTTTAAAATTTTATGAAAAACATGTTCGAATAAAACTTGTTCAGTTTTTCATTCCCTTTAACTTTTGTTTGAAACGTTTTTTAAAAATTTTCATATTTAGAAAAATATCACGAAAAACAAAAAAACGCCTCGAGTAAACAACCAGTTATGGTTTATGGATGTTTACCAAAAGCTTTTCAGATCGAGTTTTTAACAATAAAACCTTAAGTTTAAAGTTTCATGCCATTCGGATTGTTCGTTTTTGAGATACAGCACCCACCGACAGACAGACAGACAGACAGACAGACACACACACACACACACACACAGACACAGAATTTTTTTTTCCAGAAATTAGTGTTTTGGGTTCAGAGGACCCCAAAACGGATATTTCCGCAAAAAAAATTTTTGAAAAAAAAATCACGAAAACAATAGTCCCCCTATATATAGGGAAACTAAAAATTTACTTACTTCTTTTTCTTAATGTTGGCCCGTTCGATATTCTTTTGACCGTAACAACACGTCGTCTTACAGACGGCAAAGTTTGTGGACTTGTTGTTAATTATAAAAAAAAAACTATACACATACCCAGTACAAATGTTTTTCTTTGTCGCTTGAGGTTTTCGAACTAAGATGTATAAAATGCACTCCTCTGTACTCCATCATTATTTTCACTGATATTTCTTACAGATAATTTCTTCGTGAATGTATTTACATGACCTCTACATTGTGCTTATTATTTTTCTATTGTATTCATTCTTCAGTTTTTCATCTTTGTGCATGATGCTTTGAATTTTCAAGCATTAATAATTTAGATATGAATCTGTAACATTTAAAGCAAATCGCATTGGTCTTCCTCTTGTAGAAGAGTGCCCTCTCCTTAGAGGAGGTTAGTGGCCATATGTTTATACTCGTCCCTATCTTGAGCAAGTCCTATCAGTGTGGAAGTGTCCTTGATTCTAAACCATTGCAGCCAGGACAAATTATTTCTTCCAACTTCGCGTTTTCCTCTATTTTCCCTTCCATGATCAGTTATAGGAATTCGTATTTTTTGTTTCGGAAGATGTGTCCAAAATATCCAGCTTTTTGGCGGTTCACGATCGTGAGCAATTCTCTATCTTTACCCATTCGTCTAAGTAATTCGTTAATCGTTATTTTATCAGTCCATGGAATTTTGAACACCCTCCTGTACGTCCATATTTCGAAATCTTCAAGTTTATTCATTAATGGTTCTTTCAATGTTCAACATTCCACTCCGTACAACAGCACCAAGAAAACATAGCACTGGTAATTTAGAAAATTAAAGCTTACATATTATTACATTTAAAGTTTCTTACTTTAAGTGAATTTATATATTTGTTGTATATCACAAGCTTAATATTTTGGTTACGTATTCTCTCCTCTAAGTACATTTTTCCTGGTCCAGCCGCTTGTCTTCACTGTGAATAACAAAATTTGTAACCACATCTTTCTCCTTAACCGGTATCGTCTTGAAATGTTTCATTAATGCATGGGCTAATTGTGCTCTATTCTTCCTCAGCTGTATGGATACTTTGAAATGCTTCTTGTATTACCGCAGAGTGTCCAGCTGATAAAGATTAACCTCGGGGAGGTTTCTGTCTGAAAAAAAGATTGTCCAGAAGACTGCAATGGTCTTCTGGACAATCTTTTCTTCTCTTTTTGCTTATTGTTGACTGAATTATTACCTTGAGGTGATCTAATGTACATATGCCTTGCGCAATTATCTAATCACTATGGATGGTTTGAGTTTACTTGAAGTGTTTTGAAAATGAAAACAATTCCTTACTTCACTTAAAACTTGATTAAAACACTAACACTTTCTTCACAATTAATTTTTATTTTGCTACATTTCGGGTACTATGCACCCATTATCAATAGCTTATAACTTACTTCACTTGTTTATTAATTGTTAAATGTACTATTCCTAATCTACAAATCCTTTTGTTATATGAAACGTGCCCGGCTGTCTGGGTACATCTTCATAGGCATTCACCAGGCAACATTTCTAGTAGTTAGTGGAACCTCGCGAACCTTCTTCGCCAGGCTTCATTAGATGCATGTTATGAAGTGACATTATTTATTCATTTATTTGTTACAAACTACTTAAAAATTTATAGCAGGAGACATAAGGGCATGTGTTCTTCCAGTCAGACCAATAACACTAGACAATGGTACCCTCACCAGCCGTAACTATTAAAAAAATATTTTGGTCCTAACTGGCTTATTTATTCTCATTTTGTATTTACGCTGACGTTTGTTCTTAATGTCAATTATTGTCTGAAAATATATAAACGACTTTCTTATCTACGCAGTTAAAATTCTAAACTTAATAAGTATTTGATATATATAAAAAAACGATTCGTGTTATATTCAAATCGTTTAATATTTTGGGCAAATATAAACTAGATGCAAAACTCACTTAGATTCACAACACAAAATATCTACATCTATTTAATGCCATTGTTGAGCAAATCAAATTACTATGCAAATCTGCCATCATTGAATAGCACTATGGTTTCTACTAGGATGTTCTCCTTCCATTTAAAATCTATTCCAGAAGGTTTAGTAAGGCTCCAATATGTTTATGTTTCTGAATATGCATCAAGTGATGCATGATGACAGTTAAACTACTTAAGAACATTGGATACCTTGATCAAGTATATCGGCACAAAAAAATGAAAATCTCGTGCAACACATTAGATGTTTATATCCAAAAAACGATCTCAAACACATCAACCATTTCAATAGCATATGTTTTGAAGCGAAAGTAACTTCAAATCACGCTCACGGAATTTCTCTAAGGTTGCAACTATGATTAGAGCCTATGGAACCTAAACAGTAAGGCAATTATGATTTTTCTTTGTACCTCCTTGGAGTATGCTTTCTGATATAATATTTTAATACAACCGACACTTAAAGTTGTTGAGCTCTGTTCAAATTTATATTAGCAGTCATTCCACAGGGTTATGTCCTATCCTCAGCAATATATAATATCTACACCAGCGATACTACAGCGATACCGATTTTGACTCATCTTCTGTATAGAGGATCAACTCACTTGGAAAATACTCTCGTGGAGGCTTTGGACTTATTTGAGGAGTGGACCCGAAAGTGGTATTTCGCGATTAATTCTGATAATAATATTTCCATGTACTTCAACAAGCGCAGACCAAGAATCATCGATTTTCCCCAATTTTCCGACAGCTAGTCTTCTATTCCGATACAAGTTGAGGTTAAATATCTTAGCATCTAAACTGGTCGAAAACCATTTCCTATGCCATTAATAAGGAAAAAGCGTCACTACCAATGCTATGGCTTTTGATAAACACTAAATCAAAGATTGCTTACAAGAGCAGGGTTGAGTTGTGTTCAAATTCATGATATTAGCAGGTGTTCCACAGGGCTCTGTCCTGCCCCAGCACTGTATAATAATTACACCAGCAGCATACCGATTCTAGCTCCTGTCATTATCGCACGCTGATGACACTGCCCTTCTGTGCAGAGGAACTCCCAAAACCCCTTTTGAAAAATACTCTCCAGAAGGCTTTGGATTTATTTGAGGAGTAAGCCAGTAAGTGGCATCTCAAGATTAATGCTGATGAACGACTTTACATGCACTTTAACAAGCATAGACCAAGAATCATGCATTTTCTCGTATTTTCCTAGGGCGAGTCTCTAAACTGGTCGACCACCATTTACCATGCCATTAATAAGTCAAATGCGTTACTATCAAAGCCATGGATTTTATAAACTCTAAATAATTGATAGCCCACAAAAACAGGACAGAGTTGTGTTCAAATTTATGATATTAACAGACGGAGAGTCCGCTATTTTGATATAAGATGAGGTTAAACAACTTAGCATCTAATCTGGTCGAAAACCATTTTCCATGCCATTAATAAGACAAAAGCGTTTCTATCAATGCCATGGTCTCTAAATCAAAGGACGCACAATAAAAGGGTTATTACTTTCCCTATATAGTATATATAGTTACTTTCCCTATATAGTATATATAGGGGAAGTATTGTTTTCGTGCGAGAAAATGTCTGTGGGCGCTGTATCTCAAAAACGAACCATCCGATTGAGATGAAACTTTGAACTAAAGATTTTATCGTTAAAAACTGGAACTGAAAAGCTTTTGGTGAATATTCATAAACCGGAAGTGGGTGTTTACTCTAGGCCCATTTTTGTTTTTTTCCTATATTTTTTTAAATATTGAAAATATTACAAAACTTTTCAAACAAAAGTTAAAGGGAACGAAAAACTAAATAAGTTTTATTAAAACATATTTTTCATAAAATTCTTAACTTTCGAGGAAAAAATTAAAAAATAAAAATTTTCGAATTTTTTGCCAATTGCTAATAATCCATTGGAGTTACGTGAAATTTATATAACACTTAATTGTAGAGAGTTCAAAATTGAACAAATTATTAAGAATAGCCTTTTTACGTAAACCTCATAGTTTTCGAGTAATATATAGGGAAAGTACTATGATGGCCACATCACCATTTGTTTTTACAAAATGATCATTAGGTGACAGGCACTTATGCAGCGACGCATTTTAAATGCTCCGTTTTACATTCGGAATACTCAAATTCACCATGAGACACACACATTCGAGAGACTGCAATAGCCTTTTATGACAAACTCACAATGATTCTCCTGCTGGGATCAATTTTTGCAAATACGACATTAGTAAAAAGCATCGAAGACCTAGAAATGTCCCAATTAGACCAGTCACTTTTTGAGTCGCCGTAATCTGCTTGGTGACGCTGCATCTTTTCGAGGTGAGCGTTACACAGGACTAACGGTCAATAATAATAATTCATCTTGTGATCTTTCGCTGAATCTCCTGACTGGAAAAATCCCCTGGTATTGGGACCAGTCACTCAATGATAGATCCTCCGAGGAGAGGTTTTAGTCGGCAAGAGCCCGAAACTACTCTATTACAAGAGTATCTATGCCTTACCTCTCCTTGCATAAGAAAAACCGTTTCCCTGCCTGCCCTGTCTTCAACTGCTGATGAGAAACAAATTAGATCGGTCCGTGCTTGTTGACAGGGAACAATATTTAATGTTTGCATTATTTCCAGTTGAATACCAAACTGCAATATTATAGTCGTTAGTTATTGCAAAATGAATAATTTCCCTGAAGATGAACTTAAGATATTCTCGATCAACACACAATGTTTTTCATATAAAGAGATACCAGACGAGAGAGGGATATATGTTGCACTAATTATATGTTTTTAAAATATTCTGTTTATTAGCATCGAGTTTGCAACATTGAAAATTGAATCTCGTTGCAATCAAATTTATAAAGTTGCTTAGATCTAGCTCAGTAACACTTACATTCTGATTCAATAAAGTCTCAGCCCAAACATCCACATTAAAAATAGGTTAATTTGGATTTAACATGAAATCTTCAATTTTGCTCTTCATAATTTGAAATTAAATATTTAGTTTTTGTTATGTTTTAGCGTAGTCGTAACAATTTCCGTGTGTCCATTTAAACGATTAATTGTTAAAATCGTATCTCTTTTTACGTAGATTGAGTTTTGTTTCACTGAGAAACAATGAAACCAAGTGTTTCAGTCAAAATAATCCAAAAATAGTTTATTACGTAAAATGAGAAATTAATTAACCACATTGAAGTTTAGTTGCCATTCTATTATTAACCACTGCTCGAACCAGATACAGATACGGAGAAAAGGGAGGATGACGAAGTCACAGTATGCCCTTGATTAGGCCTATTATATATCTCCAGTGATGGGAGGACTAAATATCCAGTTACCCTACTCCTGTGGATTTTGCTGGGAAACAAGCTTCCTAGGTTGGTCGGTTTTGGCTATGGTCATCCCAGCGAGATCTTTCTTAATGTATCCAGTAGCATTCGCTTTCTCGTTGTACCCTCTTCGGTTAGAATCTAATACATAAAGCTGTTTCTTTAACTATGTCCAGTTAGGATATTGCTCAACAATGTTAGGTTTGACCTCGATAAATTAATACAACTTTAACGTTGGATATTTTTATTGTTATTCCATCTTGCTTTGTGTTTTGCAAGAGTTATTTTTGCAGTATGTTTTAGAGATTGCTTTTGGATAGGGAGTGGGAGGCACAGGATCCATGTCGGTATTCAAAGACACTTCTCTCTTATGTTTAGATGTGCCTGAACCAGGCAAATTTGTTATCTACATATCCCGTCTCCAATGCCATAATATATTCATTTGTCAGACTTAATGAGGCCTCGAGATGTGTTAACCTAGAAAGACTGGTTTTACTGTCTGCGTGGATACATATGTTTTCTCGTTTTACCTCCAGTTCAGCTATTTTTTGAGCACTAAAAAGTATCCCTGTGAGTTATAAAGTATTTCTCCAAGAGTATTTTTAGTTCGAAATTCAGTTCAGCACAATATATTTTCCCTTCCATGGTCAGTTTTAGGAATATTTTATTTCGGAATATGTGCCCGAAATATCAAGATTTTCGACATTTTACCATCGTGAACAATTATCTTTCTTTGTCAATTTGTCTAAATACTTCGTTGTTCGTTACTTTATCCGTCCATAGGATTTTGAGCGTCCAACATTTCGAAAGCTTCAAGTTTATCAACTTTCAATGTTCAACCTTCCACTCTCTACAACAGCACCGAGAAATAACATTAGTAGCAGTCGTTAGAAAACGAAATTTAGAAAATTAAAGCTCACTTATTATTACATTTAAAGTTTCGTACTTTAAGTGATTTTATTTATATTTATATTTGTTGTATACCGCAAACTTAATATTTCGGTTACGTATTCTCCCCACTAATTACATTTTTCTGGCCCAGCCGCTGGTCATCACCGTGAAGAACAAAATATGTAACCACATCTTCTTCCTACACCAGTATCGTCTTGAATTGTGCTCTATTCTTCGTCGGCTGTGTGGATATTTTGAAATGCTACTTGTATTACCTCAGAGTATCCAGCTGATTAAGATCAACCTCGGGAAGGTCTGTTTCTGTTTCATCGCTGCCTTTTGGACAATCTTTCCTTCTCCTTTTTGCTTATTGCTGTCTGAATGATCATCTTGAGGTGATCACATATGTATAAATGCCTTGTGCAATGATTTATGCTAATCACTATTGATGGTTTGAGTTTACGCGAAATGTTGTGAAAATGAAAACAACAATCAGTTTTTTCCTTACTTAACTTGTTTATTGATTGTTAAATGTACTATATACTAAACTGAAAACTTTTCCTGAACCCTTTTGTTGTAGAAAACGTGTCCGGCTGTCTACAGAGCTCTGTCCTATTCCAACAGTGTATAATATCTACACCAGCTTTATACCCATTCTGGCTCCTGTCATCATCGTACGCGGATGACATTGCTCCCCAGAACCCACTTGGAAAATACTCTCGAGAATGCTTGGGATTCATTTGAGAACTAAGCCAGTAAATCGCGCCTCTAGATTAATGCTGATGGACGTATTTTCATGCACTTCAACAAACACAGACCAAGAATCATCGATTTTCCCGAATTTTCCTACGGCGAGTCCGCTATTCCGATACAAGATAAGGTTAAATATAATATAATAATAACCATTTTTGGGTGTCCCTGTACATATTTAATTGTCAAAATCATATTTCCTTTCAATGTACATAGATTGAGTTTTGTCAACAAATTTTAAATCATTAGAGTTCATTTTGATTGGGTAAAACAAATTGAAACTGGAAAAGTAAACGTTTTAATCAACCAAAATAATCCAAAAATATTTCATTACGCGTAATTAACGACATTGGAGTTCATGTTTAAGATATCATTCTTTAACCAGTAACAGTCCAGATTTATTTTGACTTTTGCAATTCATCTACCTCTATAATATCATCTTACTTAAGTAAACGTGAATCGTGTCACTTTCAATAATTATAAATCTAGTTCTTATTTCCTTACATCTGGTGTTCATCAAGGATCAATTTTAGGACCCCTTGCTTTTTAACATTTTTATTAACAACCTTTCCACAACATTGACCTGTCAACATCTTTTATATACTGAATATTTTAAACAATTTATTAAACACTACATTTTTATTAATATCAAATATTTACAAAGATTACTGATAAAGTATATGATACATGATTAATGATAAATTAAACTGATGATTACACATTTTATGTATTATATATTACTTAATGATGGTATGCATTTTCATTTGGAGCTTGCTGATGCGTACTCGTCTCTTTATGCACTGATTGAGGATGTGTGGCATGCCCCGAATACTCAACTTGTGCATTAAAACCATTCTTATCAGCTGTATAAAGCACAGTCCTTGTGATACCATCAGGTTGAACTAAACTGTAAGCTCCTTTCACTACGTCACCGTCACGTTCTTCGTGTTGGTTATGCATATCCCCACTGTGTTGATCCTTAATACCATATTGGTAAGAGTACTTTGGATGAAGGTCTGAGTATTCTTCATGATGCGAATGGAAGTCAGAGCGTTGCGCGTGTTGATTGTGAGGATTTAAGTTCGCCATGTTTTGAATTGGTGTTAGAGGCTGTGATGCATATGCAGACAAACCAGGAGTTTTTATTAAAGTAGCTGCAACATAGGCAGGTTTGAAGTAAACAGGTTTTGGAGCTGGGCCGTTGTAATGATAAGTTTGATGTGGGTTATTGAAGTCTTCGTGTTTCTGAGCGGAAACGCATAGCAATATTGTTAGGGATAAAATCTGAAATATAAAAATAAAAGCAATTAAATTATTATGGTTATAATATATAAAAAGGTATATTGGTAATGATTAAAATTAATTTTTTGGATTTTAATTTTTTGAAGTTTTTGATATTATCTACCACAATCAGTTTGCTATTGATGTGACCAAAATGTACATATTAAAGTCATGGATAAGAACTACATTTTTGGGCAAATGTAACAAATACAAGAAAATCAAAACGAAAAAGAATTCTGTAGATCTTGACTACACAACGCAATTGTTATTATTATTATTATTATTATTTCCCTCTCAACAACATCTACAGGCTGGTTTCGAGCCATTTTAGATCTCACCAGCGTGGCAGGACCTTAGTGACATATCTTTCTCGATGAATAACTACTTTAGACATAAAGTCAAGGTAATCTTAATGCAATACTTAGTAATAGATACCATCTTAATTGTAAGAGAACTAATACATTTAACATTATATTAATTAATAAATACCTTGTTAAACATGTTTTGACTTTTACAAATCTAAAGTGCAGATAAAACTGATTGTTTAATAAACGCAATCACATTTATACACTCGAATTTCGCGAAACGCACCTTAAGCTTGCGTAATGCGAATGTGTCAATTGTCACGATTGTGATCCTGATTGATTGTAAAATAGCGCTGATATTATGAGTAATCGGGCTCGCGGCTTTATTTTGGAACCCCTCGGTGAAATTGAAATTGGAATTTACCACAAAAAAAAAAAAACTGGAGAAATGAGGTCATTGTGCAGAAATGCACAATCGCCACAATTACGGATATTGCGCAATCGTGCGCATTTCTCTCGGGCGAGTACGCTCGGCTCACCGAAGTGTGAAAATCAAGTTCAAGTTTTAACAGAAAATTTCTTTATAATTGCATTATTAAATAACTGAGAGTGATGTAGGTGTTTTTCTATGTTTTGATGTTTTCAATAATTTAATATCATTTTTTTATCCTTGGTCAACAGTCAATAGTTCTAAAAATGAAATATAATATAGGCTTAGTATTCTTTAATAAAATGTTGATTTAGCTAAACAGTATTGTTAGAATTTAAATTGTTAATGAGAAGTAACATAATTATATAATCGATACTTGTTCTGCTGCTCTCTTAATGGGTACAAATTTTCAGATCTGAAAATAAAGAAATTGATCATAACAAGAGTTTTACTTCTCCCAATTTGTAACATAGTTGTTTTAAATATAAGCTGGTCTTACATAATTATTGTAAGACAACGGTGGAGTAATGCTCGGTGTAATTTTCTCATTAACACTTTTAAATATTCTTGTTCATAATTGTATAGATACAACGAAATGTAAAAACAAACTTTACAAAGATCTCATGTAAAACTAGAGCCTATACAGTATTGAAAGTGAGTAAATTTTATTCATTAATTTGAATTTATAATAAAACTCAAGAATATAAATTTTACTAGACAGTATCATAATTACAAGGTATGGGCATAACAATACTTTCAAGTGTTTATAGTAATGTAAAGATTAATATAATCTTCACATAACTCAAGAACACGTATAAAGTAATGTAAAGATATTATCCATTATCAATACAGCAATCATTTTGTATTCAAAATATATATTTAGTATTTATTAAAATAACAAATGGGAAGTGAATACATTGTATCTTTTATTTTCAATTGATTGTTTTCACGTAAATCAACATACAATAAGTGTATCTAATATCTAAAGAAATGCTAATTAAATGTTTCACTTCGTATTCGAAATTTATTAATTTAATTATTTTCTCATTCATTGTTTCATTCATTTATTCATCCATTTGTTATTTTTTTAAATGCATTCCATTATGTAAATATTTTAAAGAAAGTTTTAAAGAATATCCAATCATGTTTATTAAAACAACATACTTTAAACTATTTTACTTAGCGAGAATTTCAATGAAATATTTAAATAACAACTTTCTTTATAGGTGGTTTAAGCAATAGATTTATTCTATAATGGATAAGGTTGCCAAGTACGAACTCACTTTTCCATCTGACAAGTCTTATGTTTAATTTTCTGTGTGTACTTAAGATTTGATGCTTAATTGCCTACTTATCTGATCTATCATTTAACTTACTAAATATAAGCCATTTTTGTAAAAATTCGATAGCCACTGATTAGAAAAAATTTCAAGTCTGCTATATACATACATACGACTGTAATATTTACTTCTAATAATAAAGATGTCTTCTCTCTCTCTATAAGCCATTATATTTTAAAATCTTAAACTAGTGGTCTGTACTTATATGGGGTTTTAATTAATTTTTTTATTCATGGTATAATGAAGTGTTAAATAGCATGTAGCCGTTTTTTTTGCTATCATACATTAAACACGACATAAAAGCTACTGCAATGACTTAGCTAATTCAACAGTTTTAGAACAGTAAATAAAGATTACGTTTGCCAAAAAGTTAATGGTGTACACAGTATAAGTATTATAGAATATACTATACAACCGAAAGTTTGTTATATTTTTTTATGATCAAGTCCTCGCTCAGATTTATGGAAAGTTTGTTAATAAAATATTAGTTTAAATATATTAAAAATTGAATTTTAAAATTGCGGTTTTATGAAAACCTATTAAAGAACATTATTGATAACCAATTCGATGGTTAATTGGTTATTTAAAACTGTTTACAATATAAACTTTAAAATTATGTTTATTGACTTTCCAGATTGTATATAAGACGTATAATGAAATAAAACCAAATTAAATCAAGAAAAAAGTTTATAATTGAAAACAGGTCGCTGAATAGATGCAAATCACGGTCCAAATCATTTCTTCTTTCTTTCTGTGCCGTCTATCAAAGGTTTGCGACCATCATTTGATCTACTTCTATAATTTACGCTATTTGAATTAATGCTGCGGCTCTAGGTATTTGAAACTATTGGCAGAGATTTTTCAGCCATGATTATTTTCTCCGACTTATTGTTGTTAGTAATTACAGTTCTCTGTTCATCCTTTTTAGTACTTCAAGGTATGTTACTTTTCCTACCGAAGATACACTTAGAATGAATCTTATAATACTCACATATCAAAAGCAAAATACAATAATTATGAATGAATATTATTAAAAAAATGTGTTTTTCAGTAAATATATACCTTCATGTTAGAAATATTACTTCAAGGTAAGATTTTTAGTTGTCTAACTCGTATACCTTTTAGCATTCAAAGAAAACACTGAAGAGAAGATAATTTTGATAAAATGGAATTTTAAAGAATTTGACATATTGATAATTGTATAAAAATAATTAATTGTTGACTAAAAATCCAGTGTTATCAATGTATTGGTTTACTTAAGACCTACAGACCTAATAAGAATCTTATTTTTACATTACATTGAATAATACAGCTAATTTTCTACATATAGCTAAAATTAATTAACGACTTAATATATTATTGTTCATTTAAGTAAATCAGGTTATGATATGCTAGGAGTCTGTTGTGGTGCAGGTAAAATCCCTTGCCAAAAAATATGAAAAAAGTATAATACATAAGCATGACCTGATCAAATCTGAGAAAAAATTGAGATGTTAAACATTGTTTAAAGTACGAAATGCAAACAATTACATATATTGACTATGAAGAAAATGTTTTATAGTAGATTTTATAATTACTGGATAATTTGAGGAACAATCATAACAGTGCTTCAGTGTCAAATTGAAAATGTTATTTTAAAGAAAAATTCAAATTTATGAAGTAACGTGTATTTATAGTCTTAAGATGTTTTTGAGGTTTTGATTATTTTATCTAAATTTAAAAAAATGTAATTCTAAACGAAACTTCGCTTAAAATGTTTCCTTCTTTCTTATTATATAAATAAATAAGGGCAAAACTAGAAATATTAAATCATTTGTAACAAAACTAATTCATCAATTAGGTGAGAAAAAGTTATATATTGACTAAGGTGTAATACATTATATTTGGTATACTATTAAAGCAATTTCCTTGTTATGTAATTTTAAATATAGCTCTCAATAATTTGTATTTGTTGTATGTATCTTATGTTGTCTTGTTCCTCTACATATTTGTAATAAACAATCCTTGAAGTAAATACTTAGTGGTACATTTTTATAACAATTTTAAATAAGTCACTTTACAACTTTGTTTTACCACTATATTTAAAAAAAAGCGTGACTATAGTTTCGATCATAGACTGATCATTTTCAAATATAAAGCACCTAACATTTTAACAAAAGCTGTTTATATACTCTCAAAAAGATAAGAATAAATTAAGTCAGTCTAGTCATTAAGGATGGAAAAATCCGGATTAATTTTGGCTTTATGAATTTCAAGTGCAGTAAATCCAATTTACCAACTTTATCGGTAAAGTGGGTTGCTGAAAGTACATCCTTGCTGAATATATGATTAATTTGCAAATGTAGAATATTTGTGTTTCAAGTTTTCAAAATATCGTTCATGTTCTGTAAGCTGGGTTTCAAAATTTCGACCCAATTGACCAATGCAAATGTCGAATCAGAACATGCCCTTAAAATTCCGCTGAAAATAATTTTGATAAACACAAAATATCTCGAATAATTAAAAACACGCAATTAATATCCAATTCAGATAACAAAGTAATTAAAACTATACAACGCAAAATTAAAAATAATAGGTAGTTGTTGTTTGAAAATGATCAGAGTATGTTCGAAACTATAGTCACGTTTCTTAAAAATATAGTGGTAAAACAAAGTTATTAAGTGTCTTATTTAAATTTGTTATAACATTATTTGTGAAATTGATCCAACTGTCTTACAAAGTTTGAAGGGATCAGAAAATGCCAAAACAGTCGAGATCGAAACTGTATTCCGTATTTTATATTAATATGTCTACCTTCCAAAAATTTACTATGTTCAGTTTCATTTAAAGATAAATTCGTCTTATACAATATGAAGCATTAAATAAGGCGAATAATCTCTCACTAAAACTCGTGTCTGAGTTAACCATTGATTATTGTTTACCAAGCGACAATTGAATGCTATTAATATTAATATAGTCTAGCAACTTAATTAAATAATTTAACACTCAAGTTTATAACCATCTGTAGACATTCTATATTTCTATTTAAAAAAAAATTTATAATAAAGCTGTACTGAAGAGATCGAACGATCGAAACACGTGTCTACAAATGGTTATCAAACTTGAGTGTTAAATTATTTAATTACTTTGCTATTTTAGTTTTAATCGCATCAGCATAAAATCAATTATTATTAATATAGTCGACAATTGTCTACAATTAAAGTATAAATATTTTATATATACATCGAAATTCGCGTTTACTAATAGTAATGTGCTAAATTATTACTTGAAGAGAAGCTAGCTATGAAATATTAAAATTACTCCAATTTATTGTATTATTATCTGTGATATTTTAATTGGTTTTAATTGATTGAAAATTAATAAGTCCTGCGACTGATAATATAATTATGGGGCAAAACAAAGAGTTTAATATTACCCAATTTAAATTCTGTTTTACTTTAATTCATATCTGTACATATCATCGAGCAACTATCAACAGATATCTGTCAAATATCATTTTTAATATCTCATATCATCTATCATCCGTTAACCGCCAACTGTCAACTGAGAACTGTCATCTGTAACATGCAATTTGTTATGTCATGTTATCTGTCAACTGTAATTTGTCATTAGCCAACTATTATCCATCATATGCCATCAGTGAACTATCAACTGTCAACTGTCATTTGTTATATTGGCATATATCATATGTTAACTGTAATGTGTCGACTGCCATTTATAATCTGTCGTATCATCTGTCTTCTGTTAACTCTCTTTGCCATGTGTCATCAGTAAGCTGTCATCTGTCAACTTCCATTTGTTATATGATATGATCTGTCATAAACTGTCAATAAATGCAGTAAAATATTCTAGGTCAATTGTCATTTATAATCTGTCAAATTATCTGCCATGTGTCCTCAGTAAACTGATTTTATTGTCTTGTGATCTGTTGACTGTCATCTGTCAACTATCAATAAATACAGTACAATTTTCATTTTGAATTGCTTTACTTACTTTTTAGATCTTGATACATTATTTAAAAATTTCGTGCAAAATCTGAATTATGAAAATGTATACAGATTTTTCATCTGTTAACTATCCTCTGTCTACGGTGATTGTCATCTATTAGTTCGTCAACTGTTATTTGTCATCAGACGTCTGTTACATGCCAATAAATGCAAAAAACTTTTCGCATAAAAATATTTTCCTCACATCTGCGATCTTGATACTTTAACTGTTATCCGTTGTCAATCATCTGGCAACTATGAATTATCATCTGTTATCTATTATGTCACCTGGCAACTGTCATCCGTCTTCTGTAGACAGTTAGACTGTCAATTGTCATCTGTAATCTGTCAAATTATCTACCTTTTGCTAACTGTCACCGCTATGTGTCATCAGTAAACTGTTATGTTATGTCTTGTGATCTGTCGACTGTCATATGTCAACTATCAATAAATGCAGTAAAATTTTTTATTTATTTTTTTTTTTACTTTTCTCATTTCTTCGATTCTGATTTCGTGCAAAGTATAAAAATGTATATAAATTTTCATCTGTTAACTGTTCTCTGTCAACTGTCATGTCATCTATTATCTATCAACTGTCATTTGTCATCAGTGATCTGACGTCTGTTACATGTTAATAAATGCAAACATATTTTCATAGAATATTATTTTTCTCACTTCTACGATTCTGATACTTTATTTGTCTATCATCTGACAACTGTCAATTACTAACTGTTATCTATTATCTCATGTTTCAACTGTAGACTGTCAAATGTCATCTATAACCTGCCATATTATCTGTCTTTTGTTAAGTGTCATTGCCAATGTCATCAGTTAACTGTATTTTGTTATGCCATTGTCATCTGTCAACTATCAATAAAAGTAGTAAAATTTTCAAGATGATTTACTTTTCTCACTTTTCGATCCTAAAACAATCTACTATCTGTCAACTGTTCATTTTACATCAGTGACCTGTCGTCTATTAAGTGTCAATAAATGTAGAAAACTTTTTGCGGAATATTACTTTTTTAACTTCTGCGATCCGGATACTTTATCTAAAATTTATTACAAAATCTAACGTATGAAAATCGAAGACAAATTTTTCACCTGTCAATTGTTATCTGTATTTTCTCATGAAATCTGTCCACTGTCAATTGTCATCTGTTAACTATCTTCCTTACTTCTTCGATCCTGATACATTATCTAAAAATTTCATGCAAAATCTGAAGTATAAAAATCTATACATAGTTTTTATCTGTTAACTGTCCTCTGTCATCTGTTATCTGTCAACTGTCGTTTGTCATCAGTGATCTAACGTCTGTTACATGTCAATAAATGCAAAAAACTTTTCGCGGAAAATTACTTTTCTCACTTCTGCGATCCTGATACTTTATCTCTTATCCGTCGTCTATCATCTGGCAACTATCAATTACTACCTGTTATCTATTATGTCGTCTGTCAACTTTCATCCATCACCTGTCGACTGCCAATCGTCATCTATAATCTGTCAAATTATCTGCCTACTGTTATCTGTCACCACCATGTGTTATGAGTAAACTGTATATTGTTATGTCTTGTGATATGTCGACTGTCATCTGTCAACTATCAATAAATGTAAAGTACAAAGATGTATAAAATTTTCAACTGTTAACTCTCATGTCATCTATTATCTGTCAACTGTAATTTGTCTTCAGTAACCTGACGTCTGTTACATGCCAATAAATGCAAAAAAAAAAATTCTCAGAAATTACTTTTCTCACAACTGCGACCTTTATACTTTATTTATCCGACGTCTATCATCTGGCAACTGTCAATACCACATGTTATCTATTATCATCTGTCAACTGTCATCCGTTATCTGTAGACCGTCGATTGGCATCTATAATCTGTCATATTATCTATCTTGTATTAACTGTCATTGCAATAAATCACTAGTAAACTGTATTTTGTTATGTCGACAGACCAGACTGTCATTTGTCAACTATCAATAAATGTAGTAAAATTTTCTAGGTGAATTACTTTTCTCTTATATAAAATTTGTTGTAAAATCTAAAGTAGGTAAAACGAAGATAAAATGAAACATACTAATAAATTTGTTTGTATAACACGAAATTTATTATTGTGACTCAAGTTACGGTAACTGCACGTACGAATTTCAAACAGACTTTCTGTTTGAAAATGGTACGTCCAGTTATCGAAACTTGAGTCAAAAAAATAAATTTTGTGTTATACAAACAAAGTTATTAGTGTGTTTCATTTCTATTCAACATGTATAACGAAGTAGAAGCCTTCAATATCCACAAAGGAAGATAAATTGTTCACCTGTCACCCATCAATCTCTTATCTGTATTTTCTCATATCATCTGTCAACTATCAAATGTCATCTGTTATTTATCATGTCATTTATTAATTTTGAACTGTCATCCGTCATCTATGATCTGTTCACTGTCAATTGTCACCTGTAATATGTCATGCCATTTATCTTCTATCAACTGTCACCTTTAAATTGATATTTATCAACTGTCATCTGTTAACTCTCAACTATCATCTGCCATGCCGTCTGTTATCTGCCATTCGTCATCTGTCGACTGTCATTTGTCATTTATAATCTGTTATAATTGTCATCAATAAACTGCCATTTGTCAACTATCACGTGTTATATCAACTATCATCAATCGCTTCTCTCACTTCTGCGATCCTGATATTTACTACGTGGAAAATTTAAAGCATGATTAATACAGTAAAATTTTCTAGGTAAATAATTCTTCTCACTTCTGCGATGCCAATACATTATTGTCATTTGTTATGAAGAATGGCCCTAATTGCTCTGTAAGTTAGCCATTATTTAAATATTATATTTTTGGAAAAAAAAAAGAAAAATATATTCAGGAAAAAATCTGAGGAAGATAAAAGCTTCTTGAACAGGCATCGAAGTCTTCCAAACTCAAAACTGATAACAGTAAAGAGGGATGCCTTTTCTAAATGAAGTTACTTGAACCCATTGAATAATAATAAAAAATAAGTTATTATTATCGATTATTTTACTTGTTTCTTAATAAAATACTGACACAATTATTAGTGATATGTAGTTTCAACAAGTAACAGCCTCATCAATCCAGATTTTATTTTCCTAAAAAATGCAACGTTGTAAATTATTAGTATATTTATCACTAATAATTATGATATTGATCATTTAAATTCGAACAATTGTTTGTTATTGCGGATATTGCCTAATTTTAACAGTGTTATCGTGTGACTTTCCCTCGCAGCAAAATTATAATTATATAATTTATTCATGCCTGTAATAAAATATCCGCTTAAAGACAATCTACTTAAACAACTTTCTTCCAATTGTATTAGTCTCCAAAAATATTATATGTTTTACTTCATTACGCTAAACAATATAAGAAGAAATAACGAATAAAATGACTTATTCATTTCTAATGATATTATGAATGAAACTAAACACGCCTCGAGGCCTCACATCAACAGCTAATTAAAATACAGCTTAAATTAATGGAGATATTTATATAAACACTGAACTTTGCGTAATTTTATAAAACGATATTTAGAGCACGAATAATTAAAATTCGCAATTCCAATTTATTTTTAAATATTCTAAATTTTAAATTATATAAATAATTTAGCAATTATAATAATTGAATTCATAATTTCACCCATTAGCGCGAATAATTTAGACATGGTAAGTAAACAAAAATTTTAAAAAAATCTCATTGAGATTAATTATTACATGATTAATCCGATTTTTTGTCCTCAACTCTCGTTGTATAACGTACGTATCTTATTAAAACATAATTAGTTATAGAGTGGGTCGTAGAGGACCAGGGGATAAGGCCTAGAGCACCGTAATTCTGCCTTTAATTCCGATCCAAAACAGACAACGCGATTGTCGAAAAACGAATCCGATTATGCAATCCAGTTCCTCCTTTCATTTAATATAAAAGCGCGCCCGAATATTGCCAAATCAGTTCATACAATCGAACATAACCGGTAACATCAGCATGTTCTATAAGGTTTGTCAAAAAAAAAAAAATTTTTCTAAAAAATATACATTACTTAATACTCATAAAATAATTATAATACATAGTTTAATACCTTAGGAATAAGAAAACTCAATAATAATTAAAAGCATTGGATACAATCTTGCCTCATTTTAATTGTTTTCTAAATCTCCTCTCTTTAATTGCCTTCAGAATTTCCTTTTTCGTTTCTACTACTTTTTCTTAGTATTTTCCAAGTTTTCTGTACAACAGATAAATTTTCCTTCATTAACTTTTTTTTTTCAATTATTATCTTTTTGAGAATTATTTTCCTACCAATTGATTTATTTAAATTATCTACTTTTAATTATTATCTTAATATCTTGATAAAAACAGTTTTCATTTATCTTAATCAAGATCATTTTCTCCATTTCAACTACTATAACATTTATATTTTTTTCATTATCTACCCTTATTACTATACAACATCCTTTTAGTTTTTCTACATTTAATTTCACTATTTAAATCAAGTCAATATTTATTTAATTAATACTAATTATGAGAATTCATTTCTTTGAGCGTTTCTGCACCGCAGTTTTACACTAGTTAAGAATTAACTGTTAGATGGTAGTTTTTTCCACTATAATAATGTAAAACTGCGGTCCAGAAATGATCAAAGAAATGAATTCTCATTATTACTTTTATTTTCATCAATACTGCACCTGAAAATCAATATTTAATACACTTTAATACATTTTTTTTAATTCTAGGCTATCAGTTTATCTGCAATCTTAGTTTGCATTTATGCACAACACCATGAAACTCCTTCGTATTCCACGTATACACACTATGGAGACGAGGAACACAAAAACCATCAGCCTGACCCAGCTGCTATCAAACCATCACACGTGGCTCAAGTTTTGCTCAAAACTTCCCCAGCCACCCACCAAACTGCACCCAGTTTAAAAACTTCAGGCAAGACTCAACATCCATCAAATTCTATCGAAGCAGCCGGACATCATGAAGAATACCCGGATGCACATCCACGTTACGTTTTCGAATATTCCGTCAGTGATAAGAAAACACACGATTTTCACAGCCAACAAGAAGAACGCGATGGGGATTTTGTTAAAGGTGTTTACAGCTTAGTACAACCTGATGGTGTTAGGCGTACCGTTCACTACACCGCTGATAAGAAAGGTTTTAACGCTAATGTTGAATACTCCGGGCATGCTAATCATCCAGAAGTACAAAAAAGTGCTAGTGGTCCAGTTAATCACGAAAACGTTCAACATCAAGAACATAACGTTCACCAGCAATTTTCTGCTCAAGTTCAACAACACCTTGCTGTAGAAACTACTCCTATTCACCACCAAAAAGTTTCTTCTCAAGTCCATCAAGAAACTCCCGCTGAAAATCATCAATCTCAGGTTGTAGAAACTATTCCTGTTCATCACCAACAAGTTTCCGCTCAAGTTCATCAAGACAATTCCGCTGGAAATCATCAATCTCAAATTGTAGAAACTATTCCTGTTCATCACCAACAAGTTTCCGCTCAAGTTCATCAAGACGATTCCGCTGGAAGTTATCAACCTCAGTTTGTTCATCAGCAACAAGTTTCTGCTCAAGTTCATCAAGACGATTCCGCTGGAAGTTATCAACCTCAGTTTGTTCATCAGCAACAAGTTTCTGCTCAAGTTCATCAAGACGATTCCGCTGGAAGTTATCAACCTCGGTTTGTTCATCACCAACAAGTTTCTGCTCAAGTTCATCAAGATAATCATGTTCATCATCAACCTCAGATTGTAGAAACAATTCCTATCGATCACCATCAACCCCAGGCTATACAAACCACACCTGCTCATCACCAGCAAATTACTCCTCAAGACCATCAAGATAATTCTGTTGGAATTCATCAATCTCAGGTTGTAGAAACCATTCCTGTTCATCACCAACAAGTGTCTGCTCAAGTTCATCAAGATAATTCCGTTGGAAATCATCCTCAAGTTTTAGAAACTATTCCTGTTCATCACCAACAAGTTTCGGCTCAAGTACACCAAGACAATTCCGCTGAAAGTTATCAACCTCAGTTAGTTCATCACCAACAAGTTTCTGATCAAGTTCATCAAGATAAACCCGCTGAAAATCATCAATCTCAGGTTCATCATCAACAAGTTTCTGCTCAAGTTAATCCTGTTGGGACTCATCAAACTCAGATTGCTGAAACTAGACCTGTTCATCACCAACAATTACAAGTAGAAACTATTCCTCTTAATTACCAACAAGTTTCTGCTCAATTTCATCAAGAAATTCCCGTTCAATTCCATCATCAACAAACTGTAGAAAATACACAAAATCATCAACAACAAGACGCTCATCAGATCAATCACCAACAAGCTATAGATGCAATTAATACTCATCATCAACAAGTCACAGAAACTCTTCCAATTCTCCACCAACATGTTTCTACACAAGTACAACAAGAAAGTTCTGCCCAAGAAGTTCCTGGTTACGTTAATCAACAACAAACAGTAGAAACGATTCCAATTAAACATCAACAAACTTCAAAAAGTGCTATCTATCAACAACAGGATGTAGATTCAGTTTCAGCACAGCATCAACAAAGTCCTAATCAAGATCATCATCATAAACAATCGATTGAAACCATTTCAGTTCCTCAAGAAGCTCATAAACATATCCCTGCTCAATTTCATCATCATTATGAATCTGTAACAGTTATAAATCATCATGACCTAACTAATCACCATGAACAATCAACTAATAAGCCACAAGTTCACAACAAACAAATTCACCATCAAGTAGCCGCTGAAGGAAGCCATCAGTTTTCAGAAATTAATCCACTTCAGCAACATATTTTAAGAAATGCAGCTTCAAGTCTTTATTATCCAATTCCGGAAGTTCATCATCAAGATGTGACATCTCAAGTTCAGCACGGGAAGCTCCATGCCTAGCTGCTAGAAAATTAGAGTAATTATTGAGGTATAGACTTGTTGTTGTATAAATAGGTTCATAATAAATATATTTATTTTATTAGTTATAACAGTATGTTTTTATCGAATTTAATTTGATAGGTATTTATAAAAACATGCAAGACATTAATTTTTGATCTAAATATGACAAATATTATAGTTGGAAACCTAAACTATCTTAATGTAATACCAACAAATTAAGTTTCACTGAATTGAAAAAATCATTATGTTTAATTAATGGGAAACCTAAAATTTCTTGAATGTAATGCCAACTAAGCGTCACTGAATTGAAAAACGTAGTGAATTTTTCAATTCATTGAAACTTAATTTGTTGGCATTACTTTAAAGAAATTTTAGCTTTCCAGCTATAATATTTGACATCTTTACATCCAAAATTCATATCTTACATGTTTCTGTAAATAATAATTCAGTGTAAGTATATATTACCACTTAGTAACGGTTGCAATCATTATCTTAATTAAATTAGTTCAAATTGTTTGTTGAAAACTTCAATACCAACCTAAACTAATGAATTGAGAGAAAATATTTTCAAACTATTCTAAATTAGGCAGATTCCTAAAATGTATTTATATTTAGATGGGCTGGTGCATGCAAACCGCATAATTATCGCATAGGAAGATAATGCCACATAGACTTTTCCAATCCAAATCCGATTCTAACCTCCACCACTGGTGAACCCTGTTAACCTGGTTGAAAGATATGGCAATTAACTTATATGGAGAACGAAATATCAAAAAGTCTCAAAAATTATACATAAAAATCTAGGAGATCGAAAAATAAGAATTCAATACCTGAAGGACACCTAACCGTCATGTTGAGAAACTGTCTGGAAGACGACTAGCAAATAATCAAACAAGCAATAATTAAAGCGGTGGAATCATCAATAGAATAAAAACCAAAAACAACCAGAAACGAATGGTATAACATACAATGCAGGCAAGGTATTGAAAAATGACATAGAGATAAACTAGCATTTTAAGAAAGGCAGAAAAGAATAAAGCATATGAGAAATCTAGAAGAGCAGCCATGAAAATAATAAGAAAACAGAGAAGAACCCCATAATAGAAAAAGCAGATGAAAACTTTAGAAACAATAACAACAGGACATTCAAAAGGAAGTACTAGCCAAGAACATCACTTTGCAAATCTGTAAACAAAAAAATCTAGACAGATGGAAACAACACTTTCAAGATCACCTCAATCCTACTAGGACATCCTCAGAATGCGACTCAAGTCTAGAAGCAACTGGTAATCATAAAGCTGAGGAGCCTTTCACCTATGAAGAAATATTGGAAGCACTCGAAAAAGTCAAGAATAATATAGCACCAGGTGTTGACAATATCCATTGGGAACTCTTGAATTATAATGAAAAACAAGAAGTAGTCATAGTCCATAATCTAAAATCTAGAACACCGAAAAATGCCCCAAGAGTAGAACACCAGCCTCATCATATATTTGTGAAAATGGTGTATACAAACAGTCACTCTCTCTCCGAAAGTGATCTGCTAAACACGACCATTATTAATATCAGTAAGGATACTATCTGCTCAGGATACAGTAAGCAAGTAGGAAGACATAATAAAATAAAGTGTAAAATATGCTTAAGCGATTACCATGACAACTGCATAAAATCCAAGGACAAATTCGTTGCCTGCCACAGATGTAAAAAACAAGGAGTTCAGAGTATCACCTTATAACTTCTGTTGAATCTTCGGAAGAAAATCAGCGATCTAACAGTCAAGGTACACAAATAAGGGGAAATAATTAAAGGATCTAATTATTCACAATCTAACCTATAAAGTGAATAATAAACAACGGTCATTTACACGTAAACATTGATCGACTAAGAATAAAGCCAAGGGGAAGAAACCTGTGGAATATAGTCAAGTCGCACACTTATCAGTTTGCGAGAAAATTAATACCACAAGTGTCCCAAATCCCCCAGACGTGTTTATCAAGACTCAAACGAGCACGTCTTTCGCCACTTCTCCTGACCCCCAACAGATTGATGACTCTGGACCAAAGTGCTCGCAAGTCAAATAAGACTTACTTTAAACAGTACACTCCAAGTAAGTAACAACGTAAATCGTAAATGGATCTTCGTATCAAGGCTGAAGAAAGGCGTTTCTGTAGAACAAGTAAATTATTATCTTGAGGATTCAATGAAAAAGTCAAGTAGCGGCTTATTAGTCGGGAATTTAATTGTTCAAAAAATGGAGCTCAAATTTAAAAACGGCGACTACTCGTCGTTCAAAATCGGTATTCAGTAATATTAGTTTTCCTCTTGTAAAGAAACTCGTAGTTCCAAACAAGTCATGGGTTAATCAGACCATAAAAGCTTCGAGCAAGAAACTTCATGACCTTTACGTTATTGCAAAACAATAACCAGCACTTAAAACGGCTTATCAAATAGACAAAATAACTCACGCAAAACTAATTTCAAATACGTACAAAAACCTTTTGGAAAATTATAAACGAACTTGCAAATAAATATGAATAGAGCAAAAACATACAAATAAATTCGAATAGTATTCAGGAAAATCCACAAACTATTAGTAACTTATTTAACAATTACTTTATTAAAGAGCCACTCAACTTAATTTAATAACTTGCTCAAACAGCACCCAAGGCGACAACGTATAAAGCAGAATCGCAGTCTATATTCTTAAAACCATATACAAATTATTAATAGATTAAAAAAACAAAGTGGTTTTTGGAACTGAAATAAAATTCCCGACATCATTATAAAAAATGACTGTCATATTTTAGTTAAACCCTTACAATACTTAAATCAATTATTTGAACTCGGTATATTCCCTGACAAGTTGAAACTATTCCTATTACCTATTTACAAAAAAAAACGACCCTCTAGAACTTGAGAACTATAGACCAGTCGCACTCATATCAGTATTTTATAAAATATTTGAAATGTGTGTGTTATTAAGATTACAAAAATATTTAGATAAATTTAAGATTTTGACACCTTCACAACACGGTTTTCGTAAGAATCTTTCAACCATATCGGCATTTCACTCCTACAAAACCTTAATCACATATCTAGAATGCGGAGAATATCCAATCAGACTCTTTATCGACTTGAGTCGTGCAATTGATTGCATTGACAATAAACTACTGCTCGAAAAACACTGTTATTAGGGAGTAAGAGAGGTCGCAAACGATTGGTTTAAATCTTATCTAACAAATCGACGGCAACTTGTGAAAATAAATTCAAACAAACATACATTTACTTCAACCGATGAATATAACAACTTAGGTATCCCACAAGGTTCCTTTCTTGGCCCGATTCTTTTTATTATTCTCATAAATAATATTTTTAGGTATGCCGATGATACATCGGCGATTGTAAGTCATTCTTTAAACAAATTTCTTGAAATAAACTGGTAATTTGGTTTACACATAATAGATTAATTATTAATTTGGATAAAACTATTTACATTAGATTTCAAAATAGATCTAAACATTTAAAAAAATGGAAACTGCTCAACTACTATTTAATGAAACAACTAAAATTTTAGGAATTACAATAGATAAAAATTTAGATTTGCATGCACATTGCCACAATAAAATCACTCCACAAAGCATGTTATCAAATAAGGATTCCAAGATTTATCTTGACAACTGGTGAACTTTGCCACCGCACAATGTAATAATCGACATTATACTGATTATGTTTTTGGGTAAATTCTAGCTCAAAAACGCATAATTAGTTGTATGGCTAACATTCCACCACAAATCGCCTGTAGACCTTACTTCAAAAATTTTAATATCTCGTCTCTTCCATGCCTTTTTATATTTAAACTCTGTCAAATATATTAGTATTAATGATGTACATAGTTAACCTATTAGACCAAATGAAAATTTATACATACCGGACTATAGCTTAAAATTAACAAGTGATTCTCCTTAAATACTTGGCCCTAGAATATTTAATAAGCTACCGAATATTATAAAGAAAAAACAAATTTAAATTATTTTTAAAAAATCCCTACGTACGTATCTATTGGAAAATGTATACTATAGTATAAGTGAAATACTGCCATAATTAGTTTTTAAGTTCAATTGTTACATAATTAACCTGACGCGACTAAAAATGTATTTACTAACATACCTGCAATCATTCACAGACAATAAATCATTACTACAAACCCTATACATAATAAGGGGGACAACTCTCGTATAACAGCTCAAGTCATTTCGCCTGAAATCAGACTAG
The DNA here is from genome assembly GCA_963969525.1 of Ontholestes murinus. Taxonomy (NCBI): domain Eukaryota; kingdom Metazoa; phylum Arthropoda; class Insecta; order Coleoptera; family Staphylinidae; genus Ontholestes; species Ontholestes murinus. The sequence continues at coordinate 56,763,913 of OZ018393.1, read as the reverse complement.
AAAAATCCTTTCGGTCCTGGACTAATCACAACAGCGATATCGGTAGTTTTAGTCGGAAGGAGCACGACTCTACCCTACTGTAAGTGTTTCCATGATGGATTTCCTTTCCTCTTATCAAAAAAAAGTCTAACAACTATAGAGGATTATCGCTACTTAGCAATACATACAAGATATTTGCAATGATCATCAAGGACAAACTTGAACAATACGCCATAAACAATACTAGGGAGGTAATGGTCGACCAACTACACACTGCCAGAAAAATTCTGGGAGTTTGACATCGATGTTCACCAACTCTTCATAGGTTTTAAACAGGCGTATTACAATATAGAAGGAGATAGAAACAAGATCTACTCTATCCTGCTTGATTTCAATATAAGCAATAAGTAAGTGAGACTGCAAAGCAAAGTATTTCAAAACTACAGCTTCGAGAGTGTTAGGCATTTCAGCTAGCTAGACTCCAATGTAAAAATACAAAATGATGAAACAATGGAGATAAAAGAACGAATAGCAAGCGGCGACCGAGCCCTCTTCCCTCCCTACTACCAATTATAAAGTACAAGAAGACGCCAAGTAAAGGTGTTGAAAACGTTTATGCTTGCAATTCTTGTAAAGTGCAACCTACATTAAACGACGAAAGTGTTGCGTGCTTTTTTTGTGCAGTGAAATATTATATATCATGTGTTTTGAAGAGATCGGACTCCGGAAATCCAGATAAAAAAGTTACCAATGGGTATGTGATGGATGTATTACTGAGTTTACAAAAAATCTCATCTCGGGTGTAACTGCAATAGCGCTAAAAATAACGCCGAAATGAACATCTTATTGAATACATTAGTTAATATGGTTAAAAATATTGAAAAGAAAATTATAACCTCAAACGAAAATGCAATAAACAGCCCAGTGTTTATATCGAATGCTGTAAATTATACAAAAGAAAATATATTAAGTAAGTCTATTAAATACAATAGGGCAGTTAAATCTGCAAATCCAATTCAACCAAATACAACTGAAGATAGTTAGATATTCTGCAAGAAATACCAACCCAAAAACTATATTCTAATGTGATGACAAAAAAACAAGAACCACGTGTCAACGGCGATTTTATCAAATGGAAGAAGCGAAGGTGTTTTGAAATCAGAACCAGATTTCAAGCTGGCAACGAGGAGAAAGAACGTCAGGGAAAAAAAAAATTAAACACAATTCACGGCAGTAAAGAAAATTCCACATTCAAAGGTGTAACAAATATGGGTCACTTAAATGTGACCAGGGTTGATCCAGCAGTATCAATCAACCATATTAAAGAACACTTAAAAATAAACAACTTTAATAATATTTATATGGAAAAATTAATATCTAAATATCTTAACGAATACAGTTCATACAAAATATTGGCCCCCATCAATAAAATTTCTGATTTAAAAGATTCATCGTTTTGGCCGACAGGAGTGTGTGTAAATAATTTTTTTCTTGGCTAGTGAAAAAGAAGTTTGAAAATAATAGTAACACCTATCAGCATTTTAATTTCAGTAGAAATGGAAGCTATGATAAAACGAATTTTATCAGTGTCTTTTACATTAATAGTCAATCATTTTTAGGACAGAAAATGATTATCCCTATCATTTTCATTGGCTGAATTCAAATAACATAAATTTTGTTCAGATTACAGTTTATAAATGTGTTTCTTATTTTTGTAGATCCAAGATGTTACACGGAAGAACAGCTATGCACTCAATTCTATTCCTTGTTTTAACACGGAAAATAAAGTCAACCTTTCGCTTGAACCTGATTGCGAAATATCGGCAATTCAAACGTTAGATCCCAATATTGCTATCATCACAGTTTATAGAGCACCAACTTCTAATTTGAATAAGTTTTTATGCACAATCGAAAAACAATTTGCGTTTAATTATCCAAAAATAGTTATTACTGACGCCTTCAATATTAATTTTGACAATAAGAATTTATTCCTTTTAAACATCGCAGTAGTCTATACTGTGTGTCCCGTTTGAAGACGCATCATAGGGAATTCCCATGTAAAATTTTCAATTGCAGTTTGTATCTCTATTATTGAACGAAAATTATCAAAATAAAATTAGAATGATTCCTTTATCTATTAAGATTATTTTGGAGGTTTTATTTTTGTTTCATCTTTAGTTTTAAGCGAAATATAGCTTAAGAAGTGTGAAGAAATTTTCGATAAAAAAATCCTCAAAATAGTAGTTGCTATGAAATGTCAGTGTTTGTCATCTAAATTGATTAAGCCACAAACACATAATTCAATCCAAAATAAGTGCTTACACCACAAAAGAAAAAGTTCAGATCATCAAATTGAGTTTTGGCCGACATTTGCGACTTATTTAGTATAAATTTTGAAACCTGTCCAGTGCCGTGTCAATCAACAATTATTAAAATTGATCAGAAATTTGAGGATAATGGTTGTATAAACGATAAATATATTGTTAGGAATAAAGGGAGGAAATCTGAAGAAACTGTAACAAATCATAAAGAACTGAGCAGTGGATCCTGATTCAAGATCTAAATTTTGTTAAATTATTGTGGAAAAGTGTAACGAGAATAAGAGATTTCCAAATAGTGTGTGTTTTACAGATGAACGTACTTTCTATTTGGTGTCTAATAATAACGAACAAAATAATCGTCAATGGTCTCAAAACATTCTTCATATTGTAACATCAAGAAGTGAATATCCACAAAAACTTAATGTATGGGCAAGAATTTTAAAAATAGTGTTGTTAGTTTTATTTTTATTGAAAGCAAATTAAAGTATTTACCGGTTTCACTTTATGTTTATTCTTTACAAAAGCATTTTTTCTAAATTTGGAATAGTATAATAATTATAATTTAACTGGATGCGGTTTTAAAATTTTGTAGAAAATAAATGAGAAATACTAAAAAGAGTTTTATTCTGTTTCGGGCAATTGTACCTTTGAGTTAACTCGTTTCAACGAGAATAATGAATTTGTGTCTTTGAACTCGCCATCTGTAATTTTAGATGTTATACACCGACTTTTCAAAGCACTGAACTTTTCCTTCTGTGTTGTAAGCACTCATTTTGAATTTAATTATTTATTTGTGGGTTATACAATTTAGATGACAAGCACTGACTTTTCACAGCAACTACTATTTTTGAGGATCTTATTATCAAATATTTCCTTACACATTTTAAGGTATATTTTGACTAAAAATGAAGATAAAACCAAAATAAAACCTCCAAAATATTTTTAGTAGGTAAAGGAATCATTCTAATTTCATTCTGATCATTTTCATTCAATAATAGAGATACAAACTGCAATTGAAAATTTTACATGGGAATTCCCTATGATGCGTCTTCAAACGGGACACACGGTATATGTAATGGTTTTAAAGTCCTTGTCAATATTATGTCAAATATAGAATCTGATGACATCAATTGTGCAGTGTGACCCTGTTCTAACCGATTATAAGGGATTTTCTGTTGAAATACCAGCATGCAAACAGAATTTAAAGTTAATATTATGCAAAAATGCGTATTATAATTATAAAGATTTCTTGATAATTTATTTTAGTTATTCAAATGTTTTCTCTGTTTAAAGAATTTAATTATATATTTCCATGTACTGTATATTATTTTGGACGAGTGTATGTTTTTTATTAACACAAATAAAGTTATTATTATTATTAGTAGTATAAAGTCTAGAAACATCCAGAAAGACATAAAAACTTGCATATACAAAACGCTCATCCGAACAGTAGTATGCTACGCAAACAAAGCGTGGACAATCACTGAGACGTGCATGGAACTATTAGACCGCTTTAAGAGAAAGGTACTGAGAAGAATTATAAAGCAATGCACGATAATGGAGAGTAGAGAATAAGATACAATAACGAATTGCTATACTAACTATATAGAGACTCAAGGTCAATGCAGTTCAGGTGAGCTCGGTATGTACAATGCATGCCAGAGACACGGGCTGCAAAAATGGTATCAGGAGAAAAACGAACAGCTGGTAAACCAATAGCAAGGTGGGTAGATAACGTATCCACAGACACCCATGAATTGCTAAAAATAAGGAACTGGAAGGGTCGGCAAATGGCCGTAAACGTTGGAAGTAAAGCAGTCAGGAGGAGGTAAGTTGAGCTGTAGTGGCATCGAAGAAGAAGAAGAATAAGATTCTAAATGTATTACAAAGTAATGGTTTCTAGCATCAATCACATTAAATTCTAAATTATTGTGTTCGAAGGTTAAATTAAAATAATCCCAAAACAACATCAAAAGAATCAAGTCAAGAATTATTAACAATTTGCTATTTTATGAGAGAGTTGTTTTATTCGTGACACCTGTTTTAGCGCCATTATTTACAACTTAATCAATTCCCTTATGATAATCATGATAGTGAAATAAACCTTCGACATTAAATATTCTTTGGTGGGGAAATATGTGCTTATAGAAAATACCATGAACTCTTTAATTATGTCAGAAGCTACAAGCAAGTGAACACGACATTTTAAGAGGAAAAAATATTTCGAAAATTTCTTTCGTATAGGGAAACTATTTTGAATTTAAAATTTTAATGAAAATATTTTAAGTCCCTTTAATCTACTTTAGCTAAAGTTTTTTTTAATATATCTGCCTGTGTGTGTTTGTAAGCGATGTATCTTACAAATTCTTAAAGCTTTTTAGGCAACACTATCCTAAAAAAATTCTGTAAAAATTTTATGTTCGAGAATTTCATCAATTTTGATAAATTTTATATAAAAAACTAGTGTCATCTTGACCTACGTCAATTCATTTTGTATTAATCTAGTGCACGTTTGACCTAATTCAATAAATTCTGACATATAACTAAATGGTCGCTTGTATATCAGATTGGTCCAAGTACGAATATTTGCTTGTTTTTTCTGTTGTTTATGAAATAAATTGTTGGAGTGCTTTGGTAAATAGCAAGTAGTGTGTTGTTAAAACGGCGCCGAAATCACTTAGATATAGACCTTTTAACAGTGAGTAATTTTAATTTTATTTCTTCCATAAGTGAAATAAAAACTGGTAAATTATTTGTGCTCGTCCTCTAGATATCAGCTATTCATGTTTATTTATGGCATTTAATTTTGAAAATAATTAGTAAAGCAGAAAATGCTATAACTATAATAAGTGAGATAAGTGGGAAGACTATAGGCATTTCTGTGACATTACTATCATCTTACTTCCTCGATGTTGAATTCTTTTTTTTTTTCTTTTGGAACTTTCCGAAAATTTGTAAACAACAGTATGGTTTACCAATGTGCATGAAATTTGGTGACAATATTAGTAATAATGGGACTGATACGGTAAATCTTCTTGTAGATTTCTTTGAATAATAAAGCAGTTATAAGTCATAATTAACAATTCCAAAGTGATACATGCAATAAGTTTATATTAACTTTACAGGAAGTATTTCTGCAATAAAAGAACTAAATGAATTTATGAGTTGATGGCCGGATAATGTACCGAATTATTTTTTATCCAAATATATTATATCAAATATAAGTCACTGAATGAATGTAAATTTACTGACCTATGGAAAATTAGTTTTGTCACACCTTTGCATAAAAATGGTGACCACAATGAAGCAATAAACTATAGGGCAATGAGTTTTCAATCATCAATACTAAAAATAATAAATACGCTGCCAGGTGAAAACGCCGTTAAGATAAGAACGAAAAAAAACCAGGGAAATGTGGTGAGAGGTTCTCATAGGGATAAGAGAGCTTTGGAGGCAAGGGAATGAAATGGTTCAGGGTAAAATAATGGAGCTAGAAGACCAAATTGAAAAAGGAAAGGCAGGAGAAAAGAAATAACATCATCACCAAGGGTATTCGCGGCTAAAAGATAGTGACTTTCATGAAAGAAGCCTTGCAAATTGAAGTTGAAGGTTAGGAGAGTTTCAATATTGATAGGATGGCTATAGTTGTGAAACTCAAGCAGAGTAAAATATTTTGGACGCTTGAAGCCTTAACTTTCTGACACACTTTGAATCAGTTAAAGATAAAGTAAAAGTAATGACGAATAAGAAGAAGTTAAGAAATGGGCAGGAAGGATTTACGTCGCGGAATTAAAGAAGAAATTATAAGAGGGGCCGTGGCATGAAGTTTTAGAATAATGGATAAAGGAGATGGATAGTTACCAATGTGATATAGATGGGAATGTAAAGGGGTGACAAGGAATCATGCAAAGAGAAGAGCAGTAGGATTGATTTTTGATTTGGAATTGAATTAGGTAAAAGAGATGGCAGCGAGCAAAAGGATAGAAAATGCAGTAACGAAGTCATTTTAGAAAGGAAAGCGCCTGTGGAGAACGGTGACGATATATAATCAGAAAGAGGGGGAAAGAAATTATGTGTGGGTTGAAGAAGATACTAATGCAAGGCTACCAAGCAGGAAATTTGATCGTAGAGGGAGATTGAAATGTGAGAACAGGGAACCAAGGTAAAAAAGGGGGGACAAGAAGGATGACAAATAAGAGGAAGAATGTCGAAAATGCGACAAATAAAAAAAGAAGTGGAATGTATCAGCGGGGCTGACGAACAGGGTTTGGAAGTGCTGAATGGATCGACGGAAGGGGATTGGGAAGGAGACATGGCGTATCTAGGGCCAAGGATGACCTTAGTAATAATTTTGTCCTGGTGACTGATGATATCAGAGACGACGTAAGAGAATTTAGGGTGGAGGACAGGTGTGGATCTGATCCCATAACAGTGAAGCTTGGGAGGAGGGATGAAGAAGCAATGAATACTGCACGTCTGGGCTGGTGCTGGACCAATAGGATAAAAAAATATATAAAGACAAAATAAAGGAGAGGAGTTAAAAAAAGTGATAACAATGAAACAGCTGAGAGATAGGGTGAAACAGGCGATGACGTGAAGGAGCTGAGAAAAGTCTGTAGGGAAAGGCTTGTGGTTTTATGAAGGGTGTAGGAAAACCAAAAGAGCTCTAAGAGAGTTGGCTTGGATAGATGCAATGATTTGAGGTGGTGAAACAGGAAAAAGGCAACTTTGGAGTGGAGTGTAAGAAGGACATGTGGATGGGAGAAGAGATGAAGATAGGGAGTTACAGAAAAAAAAAACAATTATGGAGAAGTAGTAGTCTTAATAAGACTCATTTGTTGTAGATTTACGAAATGCTTCCGTGTTTTTTCTAATTATTAATTATAGAGTTACTTGAATGAAAGGGGGCTGGAAAGCAAAGTAAAAGGAGAGAGTATAAATATTGATACATGGAAGGCACACTTTGATAAGCTGATAGGAATGAGAGCCACCGGAGGGAAACAAGATTTTAGCATGGAAGAATTAGAAAGAGTACTTCGGCAAATGAAGGATGGAAAGGCGGTGGGACCCGATGGGATACAGGCAAAAGCAGCTCAGAAGGAAAGAAGAAAATGCTGAGACTTCTGAACAATTTATGGAGAGAAGAAAAGCAATTTCCCATTGAACCCATTGCTGTTCAACCTGTATGTGGCAGATATGGAGAGGGTGTTGGAGCTGTGGCAGTCAGGGGGAGTAGTAGTGGGAGGAAAGAAAGTATGGAGTGTTGGCGAAAACGGTGAGTGAGAGAAATAAAGAGGAAAATGGAAGGGTGTTTAAAAAAAAAGACGGTTAATGGTGAATGTGAGAAAAACCAAATGGATGATATATAAGAATGCAGGAAGGAGAGAGAGAAGGAGGAAGATTATATTCAGCGAAACTGGGACGAATGTATGTCATGTTGAGTATATTTGCGGGTATATCGGATGGGATGCTAGATAGGAACGTGAGTATGCAAATGGTATGCAGCAGAAATCTCTGGCAGAGTGGTCATGTGAAATTGGAAAGGGTGCAAATGCAGTATTTGGAAACTATATTAAGGCTAAAGACTTCCACACCGAACAATATAGTGTTGCAAATGTGCCAGAGAATATCGGTAGGTTGTAGACTGCTAGAAGAGTGGTAAAATTTGAGAGTTAGGTGAGGAAATGGTAGTAAAAGAGGCAAGCGGTTGTCTTGCAGAAGAGGCAGGCCAAAATTCAGAAAAGTAGCTACAACTCTATCTACCAAGACCAGCAAGTATTCGCAAGACTGCCGCTCTATTTCAAAAAATTAAAGCCAGAAAAAGTCCGGTTGCTGGCAAGATTCGGGTGTGGAAGTGATAAAAGGGGTAGGATAGGAGGGTAGAATCTAAAATTAAAATAAAATTTCTAGGAATATTTTTTATAGTAAACTCACTTTTAACAATCATGTTATAACAATAACAAATAAAGCATTAAAAGTTTTAGAATTTGTACATCGATTTTCCGATCAATTTTCAACATTCAAAATATTATACTTAAGTCTAGTGCACTCGAAACTTTCCTTATTATAGAAATTAATAATATTGCACAACCTTCAGTTACCTACATTGAAATCTGGTAGATTATTTGTTGACATTTTATTTTTATATAAACAAAAGATATAATTTTAAAAATTGTTTATTAAAAAAATACGATCTACAAAAATACAACTAGTGATGATAGGCATGGTGTACTGGTGCTGTTACTGGAGCATGATATCCTGGAGCGGCAGCAAAAGGTTTCGTTACAACCTTCTTATCTTCCTGGATATGAGTAGCATGGCCCGAATATTCAACCTGAGCATTAAATCCATTTTTATGATCAGCGGTGTAATGAACGGTACGAGTCACACCATCAGGTTGGAGCAGAGAGTAGTATCCCTTAACCACATCACCATCACGTTCTTCGTGTTGGTTATGAATATCATGAGTTTCTTCATCTTTCACGGCATATTGAAAAGAGTACTGGGGGTGAGTGTCCGGGTATTCTTCATGATGATGATGATGTTCAGGGTATTCTTCATGATGTTGTTGAGGATGATCTGAACCAACGGCATGAGCAGCTTGATAAACTGGTGCTTTTATAATAGCTGGAGCAGCATAACCAGTTTTCACTAAAGCTGGAGCTTCTTGATATTTTTGATTATAATTAATAGATGAATAAGAGGCTGGATCGTGTTTCTGTGCGTAAACACAAGCCATGATGGCACTGATAAATACAATCTAAAATAATAAAATTCAAAAAATAAATGTTTAATTGTGTAAATATAATGAAGAAGGTGACATCATGTCTTTAATTTACCACTTTATTTAAAATTACACACGAAACTATAGTCAAGTGTAATTTAAAATAAAGTGCTACACTTGACTATAATTTCGTGTGCAATTTTAAATCAAGTGGTAAAACAGAGTAACCGTATCTCCTTCATTACAAAAACTAAATAATTAATACGGTATAATAATATTTTAACATACTTTGAAGAACATTGTCGTTGTTATTTCGTCGAAATACAAGAATTAACTGATGACAATTCCAGTGGTAAGACCGAATTTATATGAAAAGCTTTATCGTGATAAAAATTTAATGACGCTCTTATGTAACACCCCTACTTATTTGCAAATTGCTAAAAAAATATATTTGCCAAAAGCAATCGAGGCAGTCAATACAATAATTGCAACTCATTTATTTGCGTAATATGATTATGTGAAATTTCTTCAGGCACATTCAAGATCAAGTTCGTAATGTAATGTGATTAAAAGCGACTAATTACTTTTCGTCGATAAAAATAATATATTTGAAACGAAGGGTTATTATATGTTACCTCACTAATGATAATTAATAATAGACGTGTGGTTTGTATTAGTGGACAGGTGAATTAGAATAATAAGGTCATTAATTTTTTACTTTCATAATTAGATGTTTAATAATTTAAATCATTTTTCGCAATGTGGTACTGCTTGTTAATGGAATTAAATTGCAAAACGTATTTTTTATAAGCTTATATTGAGTTGCTAAGATTTTATGTCCATTACAGCCCTCAAGTCTCACATCTTGTTCCATTTTTTTAGAAGTAACTGTCAATTATTATTTGTCTGTTAACTATTACTTATTTTTACTTTACAATGTCCTATTAACATTAGATATAAAAGTTTCAAGATATACATTAATTATTACAAAAAAAAAATGGATAAGAGAACTTGCGGGGGGAGTTCACAATCATCTATCAATTGGTATCTATCAAAAGGTAACTGTCGTATTTCAATTGTCATCTATCAAAGTTCAGATGACAGTTGTAATTAAATAATAGTACATATTATGAAAACTAATTTCATTTATTCTGTTTCCCTTATTCCTAAGCATTATCCGTAAAACGTTTTTACAGTTGACAATCGATAGTTGATAAGTGACAGTTTACCTATGACAATTAGCCGTTGACAGGTAATAGTTGAAAAACGGATTTCTTAGTCAATTTTGTTTAATCAATATTCTATAAACTTAAAATAGATAAAATTAGTTCATAAAATATTGATTTAAAACATTGACTAAGTGAATGAAATCATATAATCAATAGGTTTTAATTGTCATCTGTCAATTTCTAATTGTTATTTATCAATTATCGACTATCAACTGTCATTAAAGTTTTATGCCTAACGCAGGATTATGATGGAAGAATAATAAGTGACATTAGTTTCGAGGAATAATTTAAATATATATTCAACGGCTCTTAACCATCTCTTATCTGTCAATTATTTTTGATGAAATGTCAACTGTCCTTTTTTAACACACAACTGTCATTTCTAAATTGTAGATTGTTAACTACCATTTGTCGACTTTTTTATCTACGAATTCAACTGACATCCATCAACTAAATATTTTCAACTGTCATCTGTCAGTTGTTAACTGTCAACTGTCACCTGCCGACATTCAACTCTCAATAGTCATATGTAATCTATAAAATATCAAAATAGTAAAATTAGTTTATGAAATATTGATTTAAATTACTCATGTAAAAAGGAAGGTGATGTAGTAGCTTTAAAGTGTCATTTGCCAACTGTCAATTATCCGTTTTTAACAGTCAATTGGTTTTTGGTAACTCCTTACTATCATCTGACAACTATTATTTATTGGCAACTTATCTGTCTACTGACATTTATCAACCCTCAACAGCCAACTGTCAAATGTCATCTGTCCGATGTAATAAAATACTAGTACGTATCATGATCTGTAGATGAAATATACATGTGAAATTAGTTTCTAAAAATATTGAGAAATGGTGTAAGAAAACTCTTGACAATTGTCGGTCTATTGTACTCTGTAAACTGCAAATAGCCACATGTAAACTGCCATTTGTCAGGTTTCAATTATCAACTGTCGTGAAATTATAGTCAATTTTATAGATAAAGGAAAGAAGAATGGATCGTACAACGGCTCTTAACCATCATCTGTTATCTGTCAATTATTATCGAAGATTTTTGTTTAGTAACAACAATTATCTGCCAATTACTAATTGTCATTTGTAAATTCTATTAACTCTTAAATATAAACAGCTGTTAACTGTTGAACATTGAACATTTTCAACTGTCATCTGTCAGGTAATAACAGTCAACTGACATCTAGCAAAGTTTAATTGCTAATAGATATATGTAAACTGTTAAATACCAACTTTACAACTGCATGATTAGTAACTATCATCTATCAGTTATTAATTATCAACTGTAATCTGTTATCTGTCATCTACCAACTTTCAACGATCAATATTCATATTTAAATTTTTAAATATCAAAACTGTAAAATTAGTTAATTCAAATATTGATTTAAACAATAAATATAAAAAGGAGGGTTATGTAATGGATTCAACTTGACATTTGTTAAGTGACAACTGTTGATTGTCATTTGCCAACAATCATATATTAACTGTTAACTACTAATTCAACAGCTGTCAACTGTCATCTATCAAGTGTCAATAGTCATATATAAACTGTTGAATATCAACTAAAACTGCAATGTTAGTTTATGAAATATTAATTTAAATAATTAATGTTAAAAACAAGGTCATGTAATAACTTTAAGGTCTTATGTGTCATCTGTCAACTGTCAATTGTCATTTATCATTTGTCATTTATCATATATAAATTTTAAACTACCAATAATACTAATATTCAGTTGATAGACGACAGTTGACAGCTGTTGAGTTAACTGTTGTCTATCAACTGAATATTTGCAATCATCTGTCAGTTGTTAACTGTCAACATGACAATTTTTAAATGTCAATAGTAATAGAAATTCGTATCTAATTTTCTAATACTATTGACAGTTAAAAATTGTTAGATGACAGGTCATGTTGACAGTTAACAACTGACAGATGATTGCGAATATTCAGTTTATAGACAACAGTTGACTCAACAGCTGTCAACTGTCGTCTATCAACTGAATATTAGTATTATTAAATCTCTAAAATTAGTTTATGAAAATTTATATAATTAATGTAAGAAGCAGGGCCATTTAAAAACTTTAAAGAATAATTTGTCATCTGTCATTTATCAGCTGTCATCTATCAACTTATAACTAGTATTTCAATAGCTGTCAAATGTCTACTGTTAATTATTATTAATAAGCTGTTTTTTGATCTTTAAACTACTAATTCAACACTTGTCAAATGGTGTCTATCAACTGTCACCTGTCAGTTGTTAACTGTTAACTGTCATTTACCAACATTCAACTGTCAATATTCATATGTGAACTTTTAAATACAACTTTCAAACTGTAATATTCGTTTATGAAATATTCATTTAAATAATTAATCATGATGATAGTTGCGACCGTTACTACGTGGTAATTCATGATATAAACACTCAAATAGAACACTTACTATGTTTTTTTACCATTAAAATTTATTGTATTGTCTATAAATATATTAGAATGACACGACTTAAGTTTCCACTTTTGAATGTCATTATCAAGTATAATTAATATTAAAAGCAAAATCATGTAATAAGACTTTGTCATCTGTCAACTATCAATTATCATTTGCCATTTGTCATTTGTCAACTTGTCAACTACTACTCTACTTCAACTGTTAACTGTTGTCTATCAACTAAAAATCTGTAACTATCATCTGTCAGTTATTACTGTAATCTGGCATCTGTCATCAATTAATAACTTTAAGGTCTCATTTGTCATCTGTCAATTGTCATTTGTCAGCTATCATCTATCAACTCTTATCAACAAATTTAGCAGCTGCAAACTATCGTGTACCAACTGAATATTTGCAACTGTCACATGTCAGTTGTCAACTGTCAACTTTAACAGCCACCTATCAACTTTTAACTATCAATAGTCATAAGTAAATTTCCAAAAATCAATTTTAAAACTATAAAATAAGTTTTTAGAATATTGATTTAAATAATTAATATAAAAAGGAAAACTTATGTAATGAATTCATCTTGTCATTGGACATGTGTCAACTGCAATTGTCAACTATCATCTATTAACTGTTAACTACTAGTTCAACAGCTGTCAACTGTCATATATCAAGTGAATATTTGTTAACTTTCAACTTTAACTGTCATTTAAATGTGACTAGTAATGTAAAGTCTTTAAAATCAATTTTAAAACTGTGAAATTACTTTAGATTCAACGTGTCATTTGCCAAGTGTCAACTGTATCTATCAACTGTTAACTACTGATACAATGACTGTCAACTGGCGTCTGTTTACTAAACAAAATTCAATTATCATCTGTCAGTTGTTACATATCAACTGTCTTATACCAACTTTCAAGTGTCAACAGTTATATGTGTCATATAATAACTGTTTTTATTTGTCATCTAGCAACTGTCAATTGTCATTTGTCAGCTACTATCTATAAATTTGTAACTACTAATTTAACAGCTGTCAATTATTATTTATCAACTAAATATTTTCAACTATCATCAGTCAGTCTTTAACTGTCAACTTTAACTGTTATCTATCAAGTTTTAACTGTCAATAGTCATATGTAATCTGTTAAATATCAACTGTAAAACTGCAATGTTAGTTTATGAAATATTGATTTAAATAATTAATGCTAAAGCAGGTTCATATAATGGCTTTAAGGTCTCATTTGCCATCTGTCAACTGTCAATTGACATTTCTCAGCTATCATCTTCTAATTTAACAGCTTGTCCTCTATCAACAATCTATTTTAATTACTAATTCAACAGTTATCAACTGTCGTCTATCAACTAAAAAATTTCTGTCATCTGTCAGTTTTTACCTGTCAACTGTCAACTACAAACTTTCAAGTGTCAATAGTAATATATAAACTGTTAAATATCAACTTTAAAGCGGCAATGTTTATGAAATATTGTCTTAAATTATTTATGTTAAAAGCAAGGTTATGTAATAACTTGACGGTCTCATTTGTCATCTGTCAACTGTTAATTGTCATTTATCAGCTATCATCTATTAATTTTTAACTACTAATTTAACAGCTGTCAGTTTTCGTCATCAATTGAATATTTGCAACTGTTATCTGTAATTGTAATTGTCAACTTCAACTTTTATCTACAAAAGTGCGTAGATGACAGAGAAAGTTAAAAGTTAACCACTGACATATGACAGTTGCAAATATTCAGTTGATAGATGACAGTTGACAGTTGTTGAATTAGTAGTTAAATGTTGATAGATAGTAGCTGATAAATAACAATTGACAGTAATAGTATTGTAAATTTTTCAATATCAACTTTGAAATTGTAAAATTAGTTTATAAAAATTGATTTAAATAATTAATGTAAAAAGGCAGATCTTTCAATAGCTTTAAGATTAATTTGCCGTCTTCTAGGTATCAACTATCATTTATCAGCTGTCATCTATCATATTTAAACTATTATTTCAACAGTTGTCAACTGGTATCTATCAGTTGTTAATTGTCAACTATAATCTATCAACAGTCAACTGTCAATAGTCTTATGTGAACTTTTAAATATTAAATTTAATACAGAAATATTAGTTTATACAATATTTATTTAACTAAATCATGTTAAAAGCAAGGTCATATAATAGCTTTAAAGTATTATTTGTCAACTGGCAATTATCGTTTTAACTGTCAATTGATTTGTTATGACAGTAAGTTTTAAGGACACTTCAATGAAGATGATTAGGTGAAATTAGTTTCATCATCGGTCAATTGTTATCTGTCAACTGTCATCTATCAACTTTAAAGTTTCAATAGTAATATAAAAACTGTCAAATATCAACTTTAAAACTTCAATATTAGTCATTGATCATTGTTGTCATTTATCATTTGTCAACTACCATCTATTAACTTTTAACTATTAATTCAACAGTTTCTCTATCAACTGACTATTTGCAACTGCCATCTGTTACTTGTTAACTGCCAACTCCAACTGTCATCTATCAACTATAAACTGTCAATAGAAATGTAAATTTTTAAATATCAACTTTAAAAATGAAAAATTAGTTTATGAAAATTAACTTAAAGAATTAATGTAGGAAGCAAGGTCATTTAATAGCTTTAAATAATAGTTTTTCATCTGTCACAAGTTAACTGTCATTTATCAGCTGACATCTATCACCTTTTAACTATTAATTTAACAACTTTCTATTGTCGCGTATCAATTAAAAATCTGTAACTGTCATTTTCCAACTTTTATCTGTCAATAGTTATATGTAAATTTTCAAATATCAACTTTAAAACTGTAAAATTAGTTTGCAGAATATCGATTTAAATAATTAATATAGATAAATAAGTAATAATAAACTTTTAACTACTAATTCAACCACTGTCAACTGTCGTCCTATTAACTAAAAATCTGCAACTGTCATTTATCAGTTGTTACTTGTCAATAGTCATATGTAAACTGTTTTTAAAATTGCAATGTTAGTTGATAAAATATTGATTTGAAAGCAGTGTCCTGTAAAAACTTTAAGGACTCATTTATCACCTGCCCAACTGTCAATTGTCATTTATCAGTTACCAACTATTAACTTTTAACTATAGCTGTCAGTCAGTTGTTAACTGTCAATAGTAATGAAAATTCTTAATCAACTTTAAAACTGTACGCTTTGTTCATGAAAATTAAATTAAATTATGAATGTAGACAGCCACTGTCATCTATTGTATCAACTTTTAAATACTACTCCAACAGCTGCAAATGCCAACTGTTAATTGTCATTTATCAGCTCTCATAAACTACTAATTTAACATTTGTCAAATGTCATCTATTAACTGTCATCTGTCAGATGTTTACTGTCAGCTGACATCTAACAACATTAAACTGTCAATAGTCATATGTGAACTTTTAATACTGAAATATTAGTTTATAAAATATTTAATTAAATAATTTTACATTAATTTTTATAAGGTCATGCGATAGTTTCTTTTGTCAACTGACAATTATCGATTTAACTGTCAATTGATTTTTGTTATCAGCTGTCAATAATTATCTATCAACCGTTAACTTTCATCTGCCAACTGTTTATCTATCAACTTTCAACAGCCAACTGTCAACTGTTATATTACAGCTTTAAAGTGGCATTTGTCGATTGTCAATTATCTTTTTTACAACTGTCAATTGGTTTTTGTTAACAATTTACTATCATCTACTAACTGATAACTTCCATGTCACCTAGCATCTTTCAACTACCAACTACCAACTGTCATCTGTCAGTTGGAATAAAATAATAGTACTTATTGTGAGATGTAGCGGCAAATAAAATGTGAAACATAGAATAAATTAGTTTATAAAACAAGAGACTAAACTCTTAGCTGTCTTCTGTCAACTGTCAATTGTTTTATGTAAACTGTTATATATCAGCTTTTAATAGCCAATTCTTGCAAAAAGAGCGACAATAGCCACCTTGATTTTTTTGATAAAAATGACACTTGCAATATTGCTTGTAATATTTTATTCAAAAAATAAATTAATAATTCTAAGTACAATAAATTTAGTGATGTAATTGAGCTGGAGCATGATAAACTGGGGCGGCAACGACGGCTTTAGCTACAACGGCTTTATGAACTTGTTGTGGATGATCAGCATGTCCGGAATACTCAACTTGAGCATTGAATCCATTATGATGATCAGCAGTGTAGTGAACAGTACGGGTAACACCATCAGGTTGAACGAGGGAGTAGTACCCTTTAACAACATCACCATCACGTTCTTCATGTTGGTTATGGACATCATGGGTCTCCTTATCATTAACGCCATATTCGAAAGCGTAATGTGGGTGGGCATCAGGGTATACTTCATGTTGAGCTTGAGCGGCGTGGTAGGCACCTACAACCGGAGTTTTAATAACGGCTGGGGCTGCATGATAAACTTGAGCTGGGGCATGGTAAGCGGGTTGATGGTAATTGTTGTGAGCTCCACCATTAAATGCGGACGCACATACCACAATGCCAACAAGAACTACAATCTAAAACAAACGTTAAATTAAATCATCGTATTTTTTTCTTATCAATAATAACATACTTTTGAGAACATGATTGTGATTTATCAGAGGACTGAAGTGTACTGATTATTGTGATGGTAGGACGCAATTTATATCAAGCGATTTTTTATTTTAAGTTATATAATTTGAAAGTGGTACACGGTCGCAAATAGTCAATCGCCCCTATTTGTGTTTAAATGGCTTCTAATGAGAGTATCACAACCCTAAAGGTATTTGCTGCTAGCTATCAAAACGCCATTGGTTGCGAAATTGTGTTTTGCGAACAATTCAATTCAAAATATTTCGCTAATACGAATTAGGATATTTAAAAGTGAAACAAGTTCAAGTTTACACGTTGTAAAATTTAATAGGTAATTAATAAAATGAATAATCTGAAATATATATTACGAAGTGTTGTAAGTGAGTAATAATATTATATAACAATACATGTCATTATTAATTAAATGCCTGTATAATTATGATCTCTTATCTGATCTCAACATGTAACTAGCGGGTAATAAAGTCGTTCTACATATCATTGTCTAATGAAAACGTGTTTCTAAATAATATTGTTTTATCAGGTGAACCCAATAAAATATTAGTTTTAAATAATGTTCTGAAATATATATAATTCTTAATTATTAAATAATTTTAAAACTGTTCTCTAGTATTCAAATATATTTTGATACAATTTCAATTATGCTTTCTTTTTCTCTAAAAGTTTTGCAACTCTTACTTCTTACATTTTTTTTTCCTTAAAAAGTTGTCTGTTTTTTTTCGAAATTATTTTTTTAGGAACTGTTGAAAGTTTTTTATTTTGAAAACAAAATAAAGTTAGTAATTGGTGAACAACTCGCAAAATTTGGAAGAGAAATTCTTATAAAATTCAAAATTGTGAGGATGAAAATTGGATATCTTAGAGAAGTTTTTCTTAATATTCTCAAAATTTCGATAAAATTTTCACAAATTATTCCCACCACACAAATTAGAAACTGAAATCTTCGTTTTTATTAAATTTTCCATCAAAATTGTGAAGATGAAAATTGCATAACTTAGATTAGTTTTTCCTAATTTTTTACAAATTCCTAAAATGATTTCGATAAAAATTTTCACAAAATATTCACAGCACTCTAATATAAAGAAAAATTAAACACCGAAATCTTTATTTTTACTAGTTTTTTCGAAAATCTTTCGTTAAAATCGTGAGAATGATAATTGCATATCTCAGATTAGTTCTTCTTAATTTTTCAAAAAATTCTTAAAGCTATTTCGATAAAATTTTCACAAATTATTCCTAGCACTCTAAAATATAGAAAAAATACAAACTGGATTGCATTTATTTTCACCAGTTTTTCCAAAATTTTCCATTAAAATCGTGATGATGAAAAAATATAGTCAAATAATAGAAAATTCTATGAAATGAAATAGAATATAAATAAGATAATGCGAAATATAGTGAAAATATTGAGAATTCTAGACATTACATTTAAATTTTAGAAATCTTGAAGTAATACCGTTCAAATTCTATAACCTTTAAAGAGAATTAAATTTTAAAAAAATGGTAGAAAGAAATTAGGTAAAAACGCTCAAATATATTTTAGCTGTTTGCAGTGCGCGAAAATGTCACTAGAAATTGGTGGAAAGAATTTTCCGAAATTTGTATGTAAAGTTATTAGAAAAAATCTAAAATTCTCGAAAAAATTCACGCAATCTGAACGGAAAGAAAATTCTATAAAAACTAAAGTTGCTAGAGTTTATTAAAATAAATCCGACAAAATAAGGAAAACTATGTTGGATAATTTTAGAACTCTAGATGAGAAATTGTCTAAAAATTTTAGAATTTAAAATTTAAAATCGAAATTTGGAAGAGTTAAAAGAGTTGAAAATGTTTATTTTTCACCAATTACTCCTTTCTTTCAATCTGGAAAGAAAACTACTGGAAATTGTAGAAAATTCTAGAGAATGTTGCTTACAAATGCTAAAATTTATGGATTTTTGAAATTATAAGCAACAGCAAAATGGAATAGTTGTATAACCTTAAAAAAAATCATTTAATTTGAAAGAGAAATCATTAGAAAATTCTATAAAACCAAAATTAGAATATTGGTAAACAATTCAAGAAATTTTGAAGAACATTTTTTATATAATTTTAAATCTCTTAGAAAAACTGAAAAAATCGAAATGGGAAATGTTGGAAATTGTATTAAATTAAAAAAATTAAATATTTCTAAAAAATTCATATGAAAAATAGAATGCAACAAAATAAGGTAAAATGTGTTAGAAATTTTATAATTCTAAAAAAGATATTGCGTAAAAATCTTGATCAAAATTGTCAATCTATAACTTTCTTTAAATTCACACAATTTGTTAGCAGAATTACTACAAAATTCTATATAATTCGAAGAAAATTCTTACAGTTTGGAAGAAAAATCGCAGGAAAATTCCAACAAAATAATGCTAAAAATTTGCGACAAACTCGGAAAAATTTGGAATAAAAATTGTTGGAAATTATAGAATTTTGAATAAAATTTGTTGAAAAATTCTATAATGTTTAAGAATAATTCGTGTAACTTATAAGAAAATATTCGAGAATTCTCGCGATTTTTAGGAATATGAAATTAAAATAAATAAAAGCTAAAAAATAGCAAAGGAACTTTATAATCGAAATTTGGAAGAGAAATCGTTGAAAATGTTTATTTTTCAGCAATTACTCTTCTCTCCCAATCTGGAAAGAAAACTACTGGAAATTGTAGAAAATTCTAGAGAATGTTGCTTACAAATGCTAAAATTAATGGATTTTTGAAATTATAAACAAAAACAAAATAGAATAATTCTATAACCTGCAAAAAATTCATTCAATTTGGAAGAGAAATCATTATAAAATTCTATAAAACTAAAATTAGAATATTGGTAAACAATTCAAGAAATTTTGAAGAAAAATTTTTATAAAATTTTATTAAATTTAAAAAAATTAAATATTTCTAAAAAAATGTTACAATTTATATGAAAAATAGAATGCAACAAAATGAGGTAAAATACGTTTAGAAATTTTATAATTCTAGAAAAGATATTGCGTGAAAATATTGATCAAAATTGTCAATATAGAACTTTCTTTAAATTCACATAATTTGTTACAAAAATTACTACAAAATGATATATAATTCGAAGAAAATTCTTACAATTTGGAAGAAAAATCGCGGGAAAATTCCAACAAAATAAAGCTAATAATTTATGAAAAAGTCGGAAAAATTTGAATGAAAAATTGTACATTGTAGAATTTCCAAGACAATAAATTTAATCTAGATGAAAAAAGACTGGAAATTAAAAAACATCTGGAATTTGTGAAGAGTATTCTAAAAACTGAGACAACATAATCTGAAAGAAAAATCGTTAGACATTTCTATAAAGCTTAAATCAGAAATTTTGAAGAAAAATTGTTTTAAAACTCCAAAGATAAATTCAAAAAATCTAGATAGGAATTGTAGTAAGAGAAATCGTTAGAAAATTCTATAAAACTAAAATTAGAATATTGGTAAACAATTCAAGAAATGTTTTACAAAATTTTAAATCTCTTAGAAAATCTGAATGGGAAACGTTGGAAATTGTAGTAAATTTTAAGACATTAAATATTTCTAAAAAATGTTTCGATACATATAAAAATAGAAAGCAACAAAATAAGATAAGATATTTTCAAAAATTTTATAATTCTCGAAAAGAAATTATTTAAAAATTTTGATCAAAATTGTCAAATTGCTTAAAAAAATCTATAACTTTCTTTTTAAATTCACATAATTTGTAAGCAAAATTAGCACAAAATGCTATATAATTCGAAGACATAGGATGAAAAATAGCAGGAAAATTCTAACTAAATAAAGCTAAAAATTTATGAAAAACTTTTGAAGAAAATTTATTGAAAATTCTAGAATTTCTAGGCAAATAAATCTGGATGAAAAAATGCTAGAAATAGAAAAATGTGTGAAATTTGTAAAGAGTATTCTGATAAACTAAGGCAACATAATTTCAGAGGATAAATTGCTTCTGCTTCTACCATTCTAGTAATGACTAGAAAGAAATATGTTAAAAAGAAACAATTCTAACAAAAATTGGGGAAAAATGCTAAAATTTATTAAAAAAATTTCCCCTACAAATATGTTCTTATTTTCAAGAAAGTTTAAGGAATTTTTCGTAATTTCTCTTCCCGATTTCAATTAATTTTTTAACTGGTTTTCTAAATTTCTAGGAGGCTCTAGAATTTTTTAGAAAATTTTCATTTAGAAGTCTAGACTTTTTTCCAAGGGTTCAGGAAATTTCCAGAAATTTCTCCTCTAGATTTCAAGGTTATTTTCTTATCTTGGAGCCTCTAAAACATTTTAGAAAATTTGTTTGTAGAAATCTAGATTTTTCTTGAGGCCCTAGATTTTTTTTTTAATCTAGACTTACTTTTTCAAGAATTCAAGAAATTTCCACTAATTTCTTCTCTAGGTTTCAAGATTTTTTATTCAATCCGCTTTCTAAATAGTGAAGATTTTATTGGAAGCTCTAAAATTTTAATAATTTCTATGGATTACCACGTAGTAACAGTCGCAACTATTTTCTTTATCAAAAATGTTACTTCTGACAATTTTCTTTTATTCAAATTTTCCAGTTAAAGTTATTGCAAACCGCGAGGCGATCAGTAATTAAAGTTAATATGTATATGAAGGGTGGGTGGGTGGCCTCTAACCCACCCTCCAATCAGTAAAACATAAGCGAGGGTTTTAATTAAAAGTAAAACGTAAATAAACTTAACATTTTTGCAAAGTTTAATAGATTTATTCAAACAAATTTTGAAATTTAAGAAATTTAGAAAAATAAGATATAACTTTACAAAAAGGTTAAAGAGAATGAAAAACTGAAAAAGTTACATTGAAACATTTTTTTGTAAAGTTTTTAATTTAATTTTTTTACAATTTTTAGCTTATTGCTAATAAACTATAGGAACTAAATGAAATTTATATAACAAGTAATTGTGAAGAATTCAAAATTAAGCAAATTATTAAGAATAACCTCAAATTTTTATAAAAATTAAAAATCTCTACGAAAATTTACGCAATTTGTATGATAAAATACTGGAAGTAGTAGAAAATTCTAGAAACTGGAAGATTATTTTTTAATTCTATAACTTTGAAACAAAATTCATTTAAATTTGATGAAGAAAAGCACTTTTTATGTTACATATTTTTATTTTCAGTTTCCTAACACGTGTTTTGAACTTTGCACTTTATTATCAAAGGTAATACTTTTATTTATTACCTTTGATAATTAACTGTAAAGTTAGAAACACGTGTCAGGAAACTTAAAATAAAAATATGGAACATAACAAGTGCTTTTCTTCATCAAATTTATTAATTCAGTTCCATCAAGAATGCAGCACAACAAGCATAACCAAAATTCATATTATTTTAATTATTTATTAATTACGTAAATCCCCTTTTTAACAATTGTCAAAATATCATTAATACACGTGTAAAAAAAGATACACAACTTATCAACTACTCTGAAGATAAATAAACAAAGAAAGAAAAATTGTTTGAAAATTCTATAAAACTAAAATTAGAAATTGGTGAACTCAAAAAAATTTAAAGCAATATTGTTATAAAATTCTAAAACCTCCGAGAGAAATTCACACAATCTGAATCGAAAAATAAACCTTCCTAAATAAATATTACTCTACAATTTATGAAAAAGCCAACGAACGACATGAGGTAAGATATGTTTGAAAATGTTAAAATTCTGGAAAAGAAGTTGCATAAAAATTTTAGAAAACTTGAAACTGTTGAAAAAAGAACTTATAGGAAAATTCCAAAAATTGGCGAGAAAATTTTCTCACAAACTGAGGCAAAAAATTTTAGAATCTAGAATCCTAGATGATGAATTGCTTAAACAATTATTTCTTGAAGAAAAACTCTTCGAAAACTGCATCACATTAAAATTCCAGAAATATTGGAGTTAACTAAAATTTCGATGTTTTTACTGCCCCGTTGAAATGTTTAAGTTCTTCTTTTTACCCAACTGTTTATAAACAATATATGAATTAACAACAGCTGCATTCAAAGAATAGAACATCTCTATTTTTATTATACGACGAATTAAATTCTCACTTATCCCGTGGTGAAACATATTTATATTAATTAGAAGTTAATTAAACTGTTAGTGTTGTTTCACAATTTTTATATATTTCTAACCTCCCATTTTTATCCTTTCTCTATACTATCCACCTTATTTGGTGCATGATAATTGGATAAAAGATATACTATCTTAATATTAATCCATTTTGTGGCATTAATTCCTATGTTGCTAACAAATACCATATTTTATCCTCGTTTTTTGCTTATTTTAAAAGCAAATGATTGTATATTTTTTCACTTATTTTTACATTTGCATTGGTGCATAAAACTGCCAACTGAATGAAAAACTATAAATAACATATTAAACTGTATGGCTGTGATTAACTTCAACATTTGGAGGTGGGTTAAAATATATTCCACCATGCGTAAAAAGCTAAGCAAAAGGTGGGACAGTTTTTAACCCACCTAACCCCAAAGAGTTAAAGTATCTTTCGAAAACAGGAACCACCTAAAGTACAAAGATGACGTCGATACAAGAAAAAAGTGCAAAAATCAACAGATAAACACTAAGTCCCAAGATGTTATGGTGTACTATATAGCATAGATATCACATCTTGCAGATACTGTTATTCCAAAAACCTAAAGAGAACTGCATTAACATAGTGACAGGTTTAGGGCAACTTTCATTTTCTTTTAATTCCTTTAATCTTTCGTCGCCTTTTTTAAAATAAGGTACAGTACCTAAGATGCACCGACTTGAGTTTCAACAATATGAGAATGTCCTTGATTATATAAACTTGAAAGGTTTCTTGGATTACGTACCTATTATCTATGATACTCCTGCCACATATCTTATGAAATTAAATTGCTAATTCACCTCATCGAAGAAAAGAAAATATTTCAATGGAATGAGGTATTTTTAACACTGATGAAGGCAGTTCTCAGATCACTATTACCAAATGGGAAATTAATTTTTGATACTAATAGAAGTAATATGGGAATTAAAACAGTGTTATAACAAATTCAGAATAGACAAGAGAAGGTAATCAGGTACTTTGACCTTTTTAAAAACAGAATTGCTTTGTGATAAGGAAAATTATACTTTCAATAATAGAAATAAAATTATTAAGAACTGACTACGTTGTTTTTAAATGGCTGAAGTAGTTTAAGAGTCAATCAAGTAAGTAAAATCGTCGAATGAGTGGAAAGGATTTAGAAGTTTGACATTGATACTGAACAGCAAAATGGGGTGGTTCTTAGAAATCTACATGGTTTGTGTAAAAACATAAAATCGAAAGAGAGTCTAGTACTACAAACAAGGGTAGCACAAATGGAATACACAAGAGATTCAAAAGAATCATGTGAACGCGGTCGTCTTGTTTTCTTAACATTTGCAACAAAACTCGTGATCTTAAACTTCCGGATTAACTTCCGAACTGAGGATGAAAATAAACATCAAACTACAATGCTCAACACACAAAAGCTGTCAGGCTGCTAATGGGAAGGATAGTAAATAACAAACATGACACAAGCACATCAGATGACAAAATGGCGCCAAATCTAAATTCGTCCTTACTTTCTGGACATCCTATAGAAATGATCAACGGCGCATTTCATGAAGAAAGTTGAGAAACCAAGGTAAATCAAGCGTGGTTCATTGTAATCGTCTTACTCCTAATGCTAGAAAAAATAAGTTGATGTAGTCTGTGCTGTTTTGAACAATAAAATGAAAATGAATTTTATGAATTCATGGCTCAACTTCCATAGAGTCAAAAGAGTCAATGTGGCGAAACTCGAAAAGAGAGTAGACGAGTAACAAATATTTGGAGGAATTGCTGTCGTCTTCACAAGAAGTTTGGGGACATAGAAGAGTTATTTATCTAAACACAATACAATGATGATACAATCTTATATCATCTACAACACCTTTTGTTGTTAGGGATATTCTATCACTATCTCCAATTCAAGTATTAGTGTACTTAAAAATGCCTAATGAAGAAAATAAATTATTTGATAGTGAGCAAATCTCCTATCGTCCATTCTTTGGAGAAAATGTTCAGTCAAAGCACCTTGTTTGGTCCTTCTTGGGGCCATAGTTTGAAATGATTATCTTCTTTGGAGTCTACAATCTCGTAACAAACACATATTTCCACGAAAAGCTAACCTATAGAAATGTATAGCACTTATTAAATAACCCTGAAGAATTTATTTCTCTATTAAAGAATCCACTGCAAAGCTGGATTTAATGAATTTGACTAGAGAATATATAAATGCTGTTGGAAGTTCTTTTCTAGTATGCAGCTACAATCTGGGATTCAACATAAAATGACCTCTTCCGTCCCAGTGTAGTTATCGTCACGTATTACAGGAAATATATTTCATTTTCTATAAGGAGGAGACAGTGTAACGAACGTTCAATACTGTAATAGGAGCGTGGAACCGTACACAGAAGAGAGGTGAAGGGCATATAAATCTTACTGGATGAATCCAGTAAGAGAGATCCATGCAGAGCCCATTGGAATATGCGGTCTATTATAAATATACTAGGAGCCAGCAGTTATTAAAAGTTACCGACATATGTTATACATAATTTAGTTAACCTTTAAAAATAAATCTTCTTATATTTTCACATCCAATCTAACCCACAAAAAACTCTGTGGGGTTGTGAAAATTTTTAAATGCCAAATAAAATATATATTTTTTAATGAACTTCTTTAATGATTCAATAATTTATGACTAAACGAGCTTGCTAATATATTTTTGTTCGTTTAATATTTTATCTAAAAAATTGATAAGAAAAGGCAGTTCTTAAAACTTGTAAATATAAAATAGTTTGTTGCGTTCTACAAAAAATGTTTTATTTGAAAGTATAAAAAAACATTTCGTTACCTAATTCTAAATAAGTATACCCACGTATTTTTATTTGATCCAATCACTCATAGAATTTGTCTTACAACTTTTCAATTACCTGGAAGTTGTAGCGGAAGTCTTATCTTACCTTGATTGATAGAATTTAGTTCGAATGATCTACTATTCAATTACTAGGTATCTGAAATAGGATCTGGAGAACAATAATTATATATCAATGAGTTATTACATCAGGGTCCGTTACGCAAAATTGCTATTTTGAATAATGGCGGTGCCGTTTTTTTTTTTGAAGTTTATTACGGGCAATAAAAACGGCATCGGCTTTATTTCGATACGATTGTGTGCAAATTTTAATTGAGTTTAAATGTCACACATTTACCCTACATTTCACCAAAAATTACATACTTTCGTCGCAGCTTCGTTGGCGATTTAATAACAATGAAAGTTAAAGTTTAATAGGTTACCGAATATTTAATTTAATTATTATTGAATTATAATTATTTCCTGTCTTTTCTCTAGGTGTATAGATATATATCTATAGTGGATTAATCAATATATAATGCTGACTCTTTTACAGTTATTGAAAAAGTTACATCTACAGTTTATTTTTACTCTACAGTAAAAATGAACTGTGGAGAAAGTGATCACAAGTTATTTTATTATTTTATTATTATAATAAATATATTTATAACATTAAATTCCTGGTAATTTTGTTGTATGGCATTATAATAATTTTATTTTTTACCCCCTGATAAATATTTATGTATTAATTAAGGTTTATTAATACCTAAAAAGTTTTAAAATGAAACAGTTATTTACTTTGTATATAACTGTTTACTTTCGGAAAATTAACTTTTCATTATCAAACTTTCAGGTTTTCTCTAAACTGTAGTTAACAAAAAATAAAATAATTTTAAAAACAATATAAACAAGTGTTTTATTTAATTTTTTAAATTGCATAATGAAGTAGAAGTCTGAGATACCAAAAATACTACCAAGTTTTATTTAATCATACAAAATAAATAGATACTAGAAAATTCTCGGAATCTGAAAGAAAAATTTCTAGATAATTATAAGATGAAAATTTTGGTAAATTGCTGGAAAACTCACAGAGAAGAAGAAGGTATACTTGTAAGAAAAAAATGGCGTGATAAGTAAAGATAATCAATAAAACGAAGCTAGAGTAGAGGCTTCTTCAGAAAAGTGAACGAACTAAGAAGAAAGAAAGGATGAAAGGGATGGATGAGCATAGTTTTGGAAGCAAAATCCCTATGAGGGACGCAAGGCCAGAGAAAGAAAGATATATCGTTTTAATGATGAACTTGTTCACATAATTTTGCTTGCCTATCAATCATCAATACATAAATTATCCGGATAGAGTTCAACGAGCTTCATTATAGGTTGAGAACTACATATTTCATTATATCTAAGGGAGATTAAGTAAGGTATTACTTGATTTTTCTGAGACCAATAATGAAATATGTAGAGCGCACTTGATCTTCCTCAGATTAATAACGAAATATATAGAAATCACGTAATAGTGTACCTGATCTCCCTCAGATCGATGATATAATAGCTGTATCATTCAATAGGCTAGTGAACAATTATGGTATAGAAGAGGATAACAGTGTTTATAATATAATATTGGAAGCCTTTCTCAAAATTATAAACATTATAAGAAAGACCACACAAAATACACATTGTTGAAAGAATCAACGAACTATGAGAAAAACCATACAAAATTGTTGAATTTTCAAAGAATCAGCGACGTAGTATACCAGATATAAAAACCATCCTAAGGTTAATTAAGGATTCTTTACTTCAACCTTATGGTGAAAAAGATGACGATGCAATTTATGGCTCAGTACTTCAATTTAACCAAGAATCGATATGATGTTTCTCAAGGTTACCAATTATTGTCTAGCAGATTATGTACCAAAAGAATTAAAAATATAAGGGGGATTGTCGCTATCTCTAAAAAGAAGTTTAAAAAGTTTTTGCAAGTATAGTTCTATTCTAACGGATATTCATCATCACCTACCAAGAGTCAATATTATATGCTGAACTAAGGGAATACAATCATGGCATTTAAATAATTTAAGGTCCAGTATTTCAATTTAACCAAGACTGGATATATTGTGTCTCAAGAAGGTTACCAATTATTGTCGAGCAGATTATGTATCAGAAGCATGAGAAATATCAGGGGTATTTCCGCAGTCTCCAGAAAGAAGTTTAAAAGATTTGCAAGTATAGTTCTACTGGATATTGATTACTAACCTAATAGAATCATCTACTATCCAGTAATAAAGAAATATTATCATCAAAAGCCAACCTACAGGAATATTTCACTATCAAAAAGTTATTTATTTCAAAACAATTCTATGGATATTGCCCAAATCCATAAACTCAAGAATAATCAGGAAAAAAAACTGGAATTCTTAACAACATAAAGGTATGCAATTAGTGTATTCTAGTACATGGTCATTATAGACTTCTGGAGGACACGTTTCAAGACAAAATATCTACGTGTAAGAAAGGTATTAATTTAAGAAAGTAAATTGATTCTTTGATTGGTGACTGTTGAGTTTGGCCCATGCTGAGAATAAACGAATTTGTTATTTGTCTATTTGCAAACATATTTTGCCTACTGATACTCCCTTATATCACATTCACTAACAATTTTGAGATTTCTTGGTACTCTAAGCATACGTCCTAATGACGTAGAAAGTCTCTCATCGTAGCGAATGTTTTGAGCGCTCTTTTTGCACGTCAACGAATTTTTTGAACACATATCCAAACGATGCTCTTCAATGAAATATTCCAATTTCTTATATTTTGGCCATCTGATCAGCTCTACTGTTTTTTATTCAAGTATTATCAAGATGAAAAATATAACTTTTGTAAAGAGTTGATAGTCTGAAAGTGTCATGTCGAGGCTATAAAATTGGTGATTAAGATTTTCCTTCATTAAAACTTCTCTGGTAATGTTGGTGTTTTGACAGCGAATGCGAGAAGGCATTATAGTGGAGTAAACACATTTTACTATTGGATACGCCTTATCGGCGATTCTGTTATATATAACGAGGCTTCATCTTTTAAAGGGGAATTTTGTAATGATACCACTAAGAAAACTGTCACCTTCAGATATGCACTAATAGTTTTATATATCATTTCTTGTCACAATCTGACCAAGGAAGTACATATTAATCTTCAAAATAGTTTCTAAATCTCTTCTTTATGATATGATAAGCAACCAGTTTCATATTGTAGAGATTTTTTCTAGATGAATTCCAATAATGCAGGAATACAAAATTATACTCGTGACTATTTCCTTATTTTTTGGATCGGTACAATAAGAAAGATGAGGTTCTTATTGTAATGATTCAAAAAATAAACAAGGAAATAGTCACAAGTATAGTTTTGTATTCCTGCAATAGTTTTATTGGAATCCACTTAAACAAAGCTCTACAATATGAAAATGGTTGCTTATAATATCATAAATAACAGATTTGTAAAACTTGTAGAAGATTAGTATGCAATTTACCGATAGAAAAGTTTTTATGTGCATCAACACCAGGATTTGATAGATATAGCCAATATTACAATAATTTCTACATCCGCTGGCAACCTGACACTAATTTACAACATTTAAAAAAATGACCAAAGAAGATGTTAATAGGTTAAATCTCTGTATTGCTTCTCGGGTAATGGATAAGATCAAAGCGTAGGTTAAATCTTTAAGCAAAATACTATGCGTGTAAAGTTCTTTCTATAAAAGTTTTCCTCGTATGTCCTCATTCACAAAAAATATTTACAACATAATATTTCTTTAGTATTTAAATAGTAATAATATACTAAATAAAAACTTAAGAGGCTGAAAGACCTCGGGTTGATGGCCACTGATTAGTAAAAATCCTAAGTCTGCCACATTACTGTACATAATACATACATACATACTTTATAATATAGTTGATGCTTGAAGCCATTACTTTGTGATACATTTTGAAAATTAGGACGATAAATAAAATTCACGGCGTGTGTGATAACAACAAAGTGAATTTTATTTATCGTCCTAATACTTTATAATGTAATAATTACTTCTAAATTTTATATTTTATATTTATATATAATATTTAGAGTTCCTCTCATTTCAAATTTTGATTTACCCAAATCTTATATTTACTGTCAGTAATTGTAATTATAATTTTACACAGTTTGCAATCCTTGTACATTCCTCCAGGATAGGTTGTGATTTAGAGCGCCGCCCTCATCCGAGTACTTATTTGCAAGTTTTTTCGTGTCAGCGAAGGTGACACAATACCCAAGATGAATGAAACTGCTGCACTGTATATGAAGAATATATATCCTCCGGATTCCTGCAATAGGATTCTCTATTAACATGTGTTACAGTGTTCAGAATAATTTTCTGGTCGGGATTTGCATGTGATTGTTTTATCAACTCGGAGAAGAAGAAGTCAATTTGAAGATATTACTTTTATATTCCGGATGAATAATAATGGATATGTAGATTTTTTATAAATAATAATAATATTAATAATTTAAAATGTTAACTTAAGTAATAAAATCATTGATGCTACGGTTTAGCTTCGATAAGACTTTTGTACGCTTGGCCTAATCCCTTATAGAGAAGATATGACCAATACTACAAAATTTTCTTCTTCAGAAGGAATCTTTAGAGGTATCAAAGTAAAGAGACCCTCTTTACTTTAATACCGTTATAAATATCAAAGCAGATAATGATATTTAGTAGGTGTGAAAGCGTAGAACTTTGGGGAAACCTTTGTTTTTGAGTAGAAGGAGAAGAAAGAGAATAGTTTTTAATTGTGAGTTTAAGGAATCTTTTAAAGAGGAATTATTTGAGGACGTATATGATTTGAATCAAAAGATCATGGCACAAAACTACTTAGTTAGTACGTTGTTCTGGTATAGTGTGAATTTTTTTTAAGTCTATATTTTCTACAGATTGTAGCATGTCATTTAAAAAAAATTAAATCAATCAATCAATTAGCCGCGAAAAAAATTTTGATGAGACGATGTTTTTGAAAGAATGACGCTGTGCTCGAGCGAGTTCCATGTTAATGATAATTGAAATTATTTGATTTTATTTCGTTTACGCTGGGCTCTTCGTGGCGAATAGCCTTTTTGTTTTGTCTGGTAACGTTTTGGTATAATAACGACAAATACGTCGCCCGAACGTTTTGACCGTTTCGTTCCCGAAACGCTGCCTCTTTTGGACGTACCTTTGATAACGGATCAAGGACAAATGCTTCATTCTAATACTGAAGTTCAGGCGATACCAGTATTTGAAGCAGCACTGCATCGTTAGGATGAGTACATTCTATAAGATAAGTTTTAGATAAATTTCTTGTTATCAGAAACACGAAAGATATTTTTTGTAAATAATAGTTATAATCTTTTGTTTTCGAAAATAGGATATATAGTTGTTTTTGTCTTTTTTGTAACTTATTCTAATTATTCATAGAAGATTTGTTATGTTTAGTTATGGTGTTAATTTAGTTTATTAATAATTAATAAATCAGCAAAAGTCAAGACAGGAAGTGTGTGTGCACGAACAGGCAAGTGATTGAGAGAGAACCACGAGGCACAATAACATCATGACTAAAGATAAACTTGAACAATAACAGAACAAGCTGGGGAATGTGTAGTAAAGGCGGATAAAGGGTGGGGCTTACCACGAGGTAGAATTTTGTGGACTAAGCTGGACGATATGAATCTATACAGCTGTTACATATCGTCTACCTTAAGTCGCGAGTGAATGGTTGCAAAGTTTGGAGGACAAAGTCAGGGTGCATCGACGAGATTGTTGCAGACGACTTTAATGCGAAGTCGGTGGCCTGGGAAGCACCGTACACGGACAGCAGGGGACGCAGACTTTCGGAAATCTTTACGTCCACGGAGATGTAGTACATTCAGTACAGACCCCAGCAGACTCAATAGAGAAAGTGGCAGAGTGTAAAGTAACAAAAAAAGAAACCAGGAAGTTGGTCCACATGCTGGAGAGCGAAGAGAAATGGGCCGCGGTAGACCGGATGTCCAGGGACATTCTGGAGGGGAAGGAAACTTTTCTTTCAGAGTTGGCTCGTGCAGTTGAGGCAGTTGGGGCAGTCGGGGCAGGACACATAAGCGAGGATGAGGAGGATGACATCGAAAACGAAGACGGATGAAGTGTGTAATGATGCCACTGGTCTTGTCGACCTGATAACTATACAGTCCCCGCGCAAATATATAAAGCGGAATAGACCACAGTGGTAACACTGGAGGTCGTGCGCTCTTAAGTGGAATTAAGTCCATTACAGAAAAATACAAAGAAACCCTAAGCGACCATGGGATGATACAATACCAAATCATCCTATAGAAACGTGAGGACGTGGAAAGAAAGTAAGCACTGTAAGGTAGAGCGTAGGTCGAATGAACAGGGCAGCTCTGGCTGAGGTGGTCGAACTGGCGTGTGGGAAGCAACAGAAGTTGTGAAAAGGGCACCGAAGGATACTGCACGAGTAAGGAAAGGGGTAGTGTAAGGAAGTGGTGGACGCCAGAAAGATCTGCAGAGCCAGGAGAAGAAGGAATATTGCAGAATTTCTACTGCTGAAAAGGAAAAGTAAAGTGGCACCATTCAGACTGGATGTTAAAAGAAGCAAAGAGCGGAAGTGAATGTATCTCTGCAACCAGATTGAGAGTGACCCATGGGAAAAACCTTACAGCATTATAATAGGAAATGTTAAAAAGAAGGGCCTGTCAATAGATCATGTAGTAAAAGAGGAAATGAAGTGATGGAAAGGGGAGACAGAGTGAGAGTGGAAACGGCAAAACGGGGATATTCATAACCAATTCACGGTGGATGAAATCATAAGTGCAGCTACCCTTCTACCAAACAAGAAAGCTACTGAACCGGATGAAGTATTCAACGACACCATAAAGGTAGCGGTGAAGGCGGATATAGAGTTGTTTACCGAAGTAAACAGCAAATACTGACAAATATAGACAATAGTCTTCGGCATACAAACCCCTATATCCACTGGATGGGCTGGCGAAGTTGCTCGAAACTGCCATCATGAAACATATGGAAGAGGACAGTGAAGGGCAGGTTCCATCTGATGCAGTTCGGGTTCTTCCAGGGATGATCAACTATGGAAGCAGTGATGGAGGTGAGGAAAATAGCAAACGAAGTCAATACGGGGCCGATAAAGAAAAGGGACCGAGGAACCAGGAAGTAACGCGGCCAGTGTAGAAGGGGCGCTGAGGGTTGCCCACCTGCGTATAACAAGAGCCTACCAGAAGGTAAATAGATTTTCCAGAATTGCCACAATTGTCGAAAAAATGGTCGGGCAAGTGAAAATGACGCTAAGAGGAACATAAGAACAAACAAAAGACGTAGATATCACTGAGGCAATGTATTACATTCCAGGCTTTCATAGGAACAGGGTTTTAGTCGGTCGGAACAATACATCCAACCCGAAACTATTAATCACAATGTGATACTAAGTAAAAGTATTTTTTAATTTTTTATTTGATTTGTATTAATTCGAATTAAACTTTTAACAGGCCACTAGCCATAAAATTAATATCATTAATTAAAGAGCTTAAAATAGGTCCACTTGATATGTACCTCTTAGTTTCATAATTTTGAAAATAGACGACTAAACGATTCCTGGTATTGATCAATCAATTTTTTTCAATACGTTATACAACAATTTGCTCTAATTAATTTTAATGTTTAGATAATAACTGCGTGTGTACAAATTACATACCAGGCCTTACGTTATTTATCACACCTAGTATCAATGTGTTGAAATAACCAATTAATTCGGGTGTGTAAGTATGAACTTGACATTGACTCTGATTGAATGTAATGAACCCATATATTAAGATACGTGCAGTAGTAGAAATAAATTATATAACGAATAGTGTGTGTGTAATGGATTTTAATTGAATGGAAATCCGTCTTGATAACCTGGTTATGTGATAGCATTACATCTGAATATCCCTAAGGATTAAATATTTTAATAACCTTCCATCACACATACCTATATTTTGTTGTTTCGAAATATTAATTTTAAATGTCCTTTAAGTAAATAAAATTCAGTATATCTATTATATTTATTATAAGAATTTTGTATGGTACTAATAATAATTTTGAATTTGTATTTTATAGTCTTATAATATTAAGCAACTGGTTCCATTTTAATACCTAAAGATTATTACTGTTACGACTTTATTACTGCTTCTACTAAAATTTACAACATTCCAAAAAAAATAATGAAGAAGGAAACACGATGAATTTGTTTTACCACTTTATAAATAATAAAATGGTAAAACAAAGTCATCGTGTCTCTTTCTTCATTAATATTCAAGATGTACCACAAAGTGAACGCCGCCACAATTAGACATTTAATCCAAAAAAATCCTTAATTTACTTAATAAATACCTATATCATCTAAATATTAATTACTATTAATGGTTTGAGTTTTTAATATAAAAATGAAAATACCACTCAGTTTATTAGCCCTAAGGCGATTCATTTTAAGGTTAATACATTTTTTGCATATTTGCAATTCACATGATAAGTATTCTCATAATTAGGGGCGACACCCATAGACTACGTGCGACCATGTACCACTTTCAAATTATATAACAGAAAATTAAAGGTACCGCACGTCAAATTCGTCGAATATAAATTCGATCATACGACTCAGACAATCAGTACAATTCAGTATTCCAGTGAAAAACAATCATGTTCTTTAAAGTATGTTATTTCAAGTTAATAGCTTATATTTATTAAATGTGTTTTCTTAATTTTAGATCGTAGCTTTTGTAGCCATCGCGGTTTGT